>CM050520.1:2557330-2822330 GCA_027563665.1 Antrozous pallidus | reverse complement strand
CCTGCCCCTGCCCCTGCCTCCTCCCTGCCCCTGCCTTTGCCTCTGCCTCTGTCTCTTCCCTGTCTCTGCCTCCTCCCTGCCCCTGCCTCTGCCCCTGCCTCTGTCTCTGCCTCTGTCTCTTCCCTGTCTCTGCCTCCTCCCTGCCCCTGCCTCTGCCCCTGCCTCTGTCTCTGCCTCTGTCTCTTCCCTGTCTCTGCCTCCTCCCTGCCTCCTCCCTGCCCCTGCCCCTGCCCCTGCCGGCAGGGGGAGGGTGTCAGGGCCTCTCAGAGGCAGAGGAAGAAAGGGTGTGTGACCTGCAGCTGTCACAGGCCACAGCTTGAAGTCCTCACGCCACCTCCCCCTCTCCCGCCAAGCCCTGGGTGTCCTCTCGGGGTCTGAGCTGAGATCGACGGGGCCACACTGAGCCAACACCTGAGGGGAGGGCAGGGCGATGGGTGCTGGAAGGCCAGGCAGGTGACCGAGGGGGACAGAAGCTGCTCTCTTCACAGACACCCCAGGGCCGGGCCCAGCCGGGAGCTGGGAGCCAGAGAGCTGGCATGTGCTGGCCGCGTCCTGCTCTCTGGCTCTGCGGGCACAGGGCAGCTGCTTCACTGCTAAGTCCCCACCGAGGGCCCAGGCCCCGCAGCGGCCGTGCGGCTTGGCCGACTCAGGGGCTTCCAGGCAGGTGGCCAGCTGGCTGCTCTCCGGCCGGCCATGGCGACGCTTACCTCGCAGTGTGCCAGCAAGCGGGCTGGGCGGCCTTCGTGCCGGCTTCTCCGCCAGGCCCGGCGGGGCACCGAGGCCCGGAGCTGGGGACCAGACTCGGACTGTTGACCCCACAGGGACCTGTGCCCCATCCAGACTGAGCAGGGCTCACGGGGTGGAGAGAGGTCTGGGGAATGGCCTTTGCCTGCGTTAGGGACCCCAGGTCCCTGTCCAGGGCGTCTGATGGGGGAGGACCATCCTCAGGAGACCAGGGCCATGGCTGTGGAAGAGTCTGCAACTTACGTATGTGCCCTTGACCGGAATCAAACCCAGGACCCTTCGGTCCACAGGCCGGCGCTCTACCCATTGAGCCAGACCGGCCAGGGCTGTGTAGTCTTCCTTCACTTGCGAAGCTTCACCGTCTCTGAGGGCTGTTGTCGCCGAGGGCAGACAGGGGTCCTAGTGACAGTGTGGCCCCGTAGTTTCTGACGAGAAGCTTCCGGGCGTTCGGATCACTGCCGCCCCTTAGGGACCGTGGCTCGGTGGCTGTTTGAGACGCCCCCTCGGGTGGCCTTCAGCTGTGATTACGATGTGGGAGACGTGGCTCTCCGTGGGTTTATCCTACTTGGCTTTTGACGACTTTCAGAGCCATTATTTTCCCACATTTCTCCCTGAACCGCACCCTTCCCATTGCGGAATGACGAGGGCACAGCGATAGACCAGGGGTCGGCAAACTCATTGGTCAACAGAGCCAGATATCAACAGTGCGATGATGGAAGTTTCTTTGGAGAGCCACATTTTAAAAACTTAAACTTCTTCCAACGCCACTTCTTCAACATAGACCCGCCCACGCCGTGGTATTTTGTGGAACTCTAGGGGCCAAAGAGCCGACGTAGCCCGAGAGCCGCAGTTTGCTGACCACTGCGATAGATCTTTTGGTGCCATCTCAAGGTTGCCTCCGGCTCCCTTAATTTTTCCTCCATACGTTTTCTCTGCTCAGATTGGACGCATGTCGTTAATTTACCTGCATGTCTTACTGACGCGTCTGACTCCTCCCTCCGCTCTTGGACCACCACTGCGTTTATCTCAGGGATTTTTATTCTAAAACTTCCATTTCGTTCTCCCTCGGACCTCCTGCCGGCCGAGAGGTGCTTCCCCGGGTGCCGAGAGCGCCGATCGCTCGTTAGCGCGCACGCAGCGTGACAAGGTTCCCCGTCTCATTCGCATGCCCTTGGCCGTGGCCACCCTCAGAGCGTACATCCAGCTGAACCTGTTTCTTCTGCTGCCCACCGTGTGGCGCGGCTAAGTCGAGGGCCTTGGGGTCCCGGAGGAGGAAGGCGGAAGGAGGGCCTCAGTCTGAGTGGCAGTGGAGGGTGTTTGGGGGGACTCTGCCCTCAAGCAGTCTGATGTCGCTGCCCGTCTGGCTGGAGGCTGTGGGCCGGGAGCCACGGTTTGCCGTTCTATTGACTAATGAGTTTGCCCACCACTGGGATAGAACCAGCAACTGCCTGTAATTATGGAATCGGGATCTAGGTCCGTGATGGCGAACCTGTGACACGTGTGTCCGCACTGACACGGGGCCACGTGCGGTCGCACAGAGAAGCGTGGTGGTTTTCTCGGCCGTCTGGCCAATTTTGACACACCAAGCCCAAAAGGCGGCCCGCCCCTGGTCTAGGTCAGTGGTCGGCAAACTCATTAGTCAACAGAGCTGCAAACCGTGGCTCGAGAGCACAGGCTGCCAGCCGCTGGCCTAGGGGGCTGTCCCGGGCCGTCCTCCTCACCCCCCCCCCCCCCCCCCCCAGGAGAAGGAGCGGCAGCGCCTGGAGCAGCTGCGGCGGAAGGAGGAGGCCGAGCAGCTCCGCAGGCAGAAGGTGGAGGAGGCCAAGCGGCAGCGGCTGGAGGAGGTGAAGCTGTAAGTGTCGGTCCCGGGCTGGGCGGCCCCGGCCCCGGCCCCGGCCCCGGGGGCTCCCCGGACGGCCCCCCTGATGGCCCTCTGCCCGCAGGAAGCGGGAGGAGCGCCTGCGCAAGGTGCTGCAGGCCCGGGAGCGGGTGGAGCTGATGAAGGAGGAGAAGAAGAAGCAGATTGAGCAGAAGTTTGCTCAGCTGGACGAGAAGACGGAGAAGGTGCGGGCCCGGCCGGGGGGCGGCCAGGCCGCTCATCCTTGGGGGCCCGACGGTTAGAACGGGCCCGGTTCTGAGCCCGGGCGCCTGTCCTGTGCGGGCGGGGCCCGGGGGCGGCTCTGAGTCCCTCTCGGGGCAGGAGGCCTGAGCAGCAGCCCAGGGCCGGCAGGTGGGCTGGTGCCGGGCGCCCCTCCCCCGGGACGTGGGGTGCCCGTTGCAGTGCTGGGCCCGCTCTGGGGTTGGGGGGGGGGCCGCTCTGCGGTTGGGTGGGGGGGCCCGCTCTGGGGTTGGGTGGGGGGCCCGCTCTGGGGTTGGGTGGGGGGCCCGCTCTGGGGTTGGGTGGGGGGCCGCTCTGGGGTTGGGTGGGGGGCCCGCTCTGGGGTTGGGTGGGGGGGCCCGCTCTGGGGTTGGGTGGGGGGCCCGCTCTGGGGTTGGGTGGGGGGCCCGCTCTGGGGTTGGGTGGGGGGGCCCGCTCTGGGGTTGGGTGGGGGGCCGCTCTGGGGTTGGGTGGGGGGCCCGCTCTGGGGTTGGGTGGGGGGCCCGCTCTGGGTTGGGTGGGGGGCCGCTCTGGGGTTGGGTGGGGGGGCCGCTCTGGGGTTGGGGGGGCCCGCTCTGGGGTTGGGGGGGGGCCGCTCTGGGGTTGGGGGGGGGCCGCTCTCACGGGCACGTGTGGGGCTGCAGGCCAAGGAGGAGCGCTTGGCGGAGGAGAAGGCCAAGAAGAGGGCGGCCGCCAAGAAGCTGGAGGAGGTGGAGGCGCGCCGGCGGCAGGAGGAGGAGGCGCGCCGGCTCCGGCGGCAGCAGCAGGTGCCGGGCGGGCGTGGGTATCGGGGAGGCGGGGGGCGGGGGGGCACACCCCCTCGCCTGGCTCAGTTCTGGGGCTCTTGTGGCTCCGGCCTCGAGGAGGGCTGGCGCGCGGTGGAGGAGCGCTCTGAGGGCTGAGCACATGGACTCAGCCGGACTGCCAGCGGCTCTGCCCCGTGCGCCGCGTGGCCCGCGCAGGGCTCGGCTCTCTGGGCTCGGGGTCCTCGGGGTCCTCGGGGCGGTGGGACCGATGCGGGCGGGCTGCTGTGAGGTGGGGTGTTCTGCCTATGGGGGGGGACCTGCTTCTTCCTCAGAGCTGTCAATCTTTTTCTTTTTCTCTTTTAATATATAGTTTACTGATTTTTCACAGAGAGGAAGGGAGAGGGAAAGTCAGAAACATCGATGAGAGAGAAATATTGATCACTGCCTCCTGCACCCCCCCCCCCCCCACTGGGAATGTGCCCGCAACCAAAGTACATGCCCCTGACGGGAATCGAACCCGGGACCCTTCAGTCCGCAGGCCAGCGCTCTATCGGCTGGAACTGTCGATCTTACGGCCCCGGTGACACGTGGGTCTGCGTGTGACGCTCAGGCTGCACGCTGAGTGTGTGCTGCGTGCCAGCCTCTGCTCTGGGCATGCGTGTACACTCGGGGGCCTTGTGAGGTGTAGGCGTCCGTGTTTGTGTCCCCGTTTGATCGCTGAGGAGACCACGGCCAGGGGGCTCCCGAGGCGGCCCGCAGCACAGCGGTGCGCCCGGCCCGCCTGCCCGTCACCGCTCGCTCTGCCGCAGCAGCAGGAGCAGGTGCTGCAGGACGGCCCTGCAGGCTGGTGGCGGTGACTCCGAGACGCCCGGCGGGGCCACCCTGGCCCAGCCCCCAACCGCCCCGATGCCTCCAGCCCGGGCCGGCCTGCGCCCTGACCTCGCTGTGTGCCCCCAGGAGGAGGAGGAGGAGCGGCGACACCAGGAGCTGCTGCAGAGGAAGAAGAAGGAGGAGGAGGAGGAGCAGGAGCGGCTGCGGAAGGCGGCCGAGGCCAAGCGGCTGGCGGAGCAGCGGGAGCAGGAGCGGCGCAGGGAGCAGGAGCGGCTCCAGGCTGAGAGGTGAGGGCCAGGCCGGTGGGGGCCGGGGGAGCGGCCCCGGGGGCCCAGGCGGCGTCCTGCCCGTGTGTTAGTGCGGATGAGACACAGAGCAGCCCCCCCCTCCCCGTTCAGCTGCCCCTCCCCTCGGGCTTTGCAGAAGGGGTCCCGATAACCTTGGCTCTGTACCCAGGGTCTGCAGTGGGCCGGCCCGCGCATGGCGGGGGCTCTGGGAGCGGGAAGTGTGACGGGCGGGCTCGCTTGGGACTCTCTTGTCCCCCCTCCAGCCAGGGTGCCGCCCCCTGGGTCCACTTTGTCCTCCGCTGACGGGGGGATGGGTGGAGCTCAGAGGACCCCTGTGGGCATTGGAGCAGGAGGTCTTTGGGGTGCACTGTGGACCCCACTAAACATGCCTCCTGTGGCGATGAGAACTCAGCCCCCCCCCCACCCCCATCATTTCCGACTGCCCCCCTTGGTATCCACGGCAGCAGAGCCTGGGTCTGGAGCTCTCAGAAGCAGAGGTCCGTGCGCAGGCAGGACCTCACAGCCAGGCCTGCGAGCGGAGTGGGGGGGCAGCAGGGGCCTCCCCCTCTAAGTACCTGCTTTTCTCCGGGAGGAGACATGGATTTGTCCCACTTATTTATGGCTCCATTGGCTGAATCTTTGTCGTTTTTGATTTCGGAGAGGAGGGCGAGAGAGAGAGAAATATGATGGGAGTCATTGGTCTGCTGCCTCCAGCACGCCCCCTACTGGGGATCGAGCCCGCAACCCAGGCACGTGCCCTTGACCAGAGCCGAACCTGGGACCCTTCAGTCCGCAGGCCGACTCTGTCCACTGACCCACACCGGCCGGGGCCACTGGTTGGTTGTTGTGTGTGCCCTGCCCCAGGGTCGAACCCACAACCTCGGTGTAGCCAGACGACGCTCCGGCCATCTGAGGGGCCCGGCCGGGGCTCCCCAGGCCTCCTGATTGACGCCCAGTTGGTGCCGGGGCAGTTGGAGACGAGTTCGGGCGGGGACAGGGTGGGGGTGGCCATTGATGTGGCTTTAGGATGGCGTGTGTGCCATCCACGTCGCGGTCTTCACGGTGTGACGGGCGATGGGCCTAGTGGGTCGGCAGCTTAGGCGGTTCTGAGCTACACGCTTCACACGTGTTTCTTGTCGAATCCTCACCTGAGGGCCCGGCCGCACGGAGCCAGCAGCGCCACCTCCTGGCGGGAGGAGGAGGGCGGGGGAGAGGAGAGGCAGGTGCAGAGGGTTCAATGCCTCGTTCAAGCCACAGCTGTCGGTGGTGGTAGTGCCCCCCCCCCGAAAGGCCCAGCCCTGCTTCACGCCGGGCCTGGAGCCCCAGCTGCTCCCTGTGGCCCGGGACCGGCCGGGGGAACTCGGCTTCTCACCTGGTTCTCGGGCGACTGGAGGGAAGGTGTCGGGGTCCCCATGGGCAGCAGGCGAGGCTGAAGCTCAGACCCACGTCAGCCGGAGGTGGGGCCAGGTTTGGTGGACTCCAGGCCGGTGCTCCCTGCCCCAGGCCTGGCTTCCTGGCCCCGGGCCCAGGCGCGGCGGCGGTGGGCTCTTGGCTGCTGTGCCCATCCCGCCTTCCCGCCTTCGACGCCCGGCGCCCTGGGCCGGCTTCCCGGGCCGGGATGGGGCGAGGCGGGGCCCAGCCCCGCGCTGACGGGCCCTCGCTTGGTCCTCAGGGAGCAGCAGGAGAGGGAGAAGGCCCTGCGGCTGCAGAGGGAGAGGCAGCAGCGGGAGCTGGAGGAGAAGAAGAGAAAGGTACAGGGGTGCGGGGCTCTCCGGGGTCTGCGCTGGGCTCTGGGGTGGGGAGCCCTGACCCGGGGGCTCCTGGGTGGGAACTGCCTCGCCTGGGCGCGTGGGGTTGGCCTGGGGTCGGGCAGAGGGCATGCCCACGGCCCCTGACCCCGGCCGGCCGCCGGTCCCAGGAGGAGCAGCAGCGCCTGCAGGAGGAGCAGGAGAAGAAAGCCCGGGAGGCCGCCGCGGCCAGCAAGAGCCTCAACACGACCGTGGACGTGCAGGTGAGGCCGGGCCGGAGCCCGGGGGGCCGGGTTCGAGTCCTCCTCCCGGAGCTGGAGGCGCCGTCGGGTCGAAGGCCCCTAAGCAAGAGGGGGGCGCAGGGGCCGGGAGTTCTTCCTGCTCCGGATACGTGTTCTTTCTTAATCTTAACGTAGATTTAAGAGAAAAAAGCAACTTGAACCTGGTGAAAGAGTAGAAAGTAAAAGGGAGCTCAGATGGAAGCGCTATGTTTTTACACGTCTAGACACTGTAAACAGTCTGAGTGCCACGGACTGCACGTCCTGTCCCGGCCCCCAGCTGCCTTAACGCGGTGGGGACCCGGTGGCTGGGGACGCCAAGGCCACCAGCGGAGTCAGCGCGGGCGTCTGCCGGGTTCACAGATGGCTGTCTTCCGCCGTGCCCTTGCGTGCCCGAGTGCGGGGGGAGTCGGGGGTCTCTTTTTAAAGGGCACTGATCCATCCATCCACGAGGGCTCCACCCCTATTACCTGAGCACCCCTAAGGCCCCACCTCCTGATACCATCCTGAGCAGGGATGGGGTTCAGCAGGGATTTGGGGAGGACACATGTATTCACTCCAATACATGCCACTTGGCAGCTGGATATTTCTTTCTCCTCCATTTTCCAAAAAATATGCTGTGCACGTCTACGCCAGCACTGTCCGTGTGTCCTGTTTGTGTGCCAGCTGGTGAACCGGGAGTTCTTTCCCCAGCGCCTGCCGCCAGGCACTTAGGTCACTTGCGGTTGACTGCTTCACGCACCAAGCGTGCCATGGGGAAGGGTTTCGGCGCAGCACAGGAGGTTTCAGGCCACGGGGTTCCCAGGGGCATCCCCCAGGGGCTGTGCACAGGGACACGCTGACCTGGAGGGACATGCGCAACTTTCACGTGAAGCAGGAAGCGGGGGGCTGTGTCTGTGACGTGACTGGACGTGACCCCGAGCCCTTTGACTTCTTCTGGGACAGGCGGGGGGTGGCCGGGCCCCGCGCTCGGTGGTGGGGGCACAGGGGTGGGGAGGGGCGCTGAGGCCCTCGTTTCCTCCCCAGTCTCCAGTCTGCACCTCCTATCAAATGACGCCACAGGGCCACAGGGCGCCCCCCAAGATCAACCCGGATAACTACGGCATGGACCTGAATAGCGACGACTCCACCGATGACGAGTCGCACCCCCGCAAGCCCATCCCCTCCTGGGCCCGAGGTGAGTGGGGGGCCGGGGGGGAGGGGGGGACTGGAGCTCTGGGTCCTGGTCCTCACGCGCCGCCGGGCCCTGGCGGGAGGGGCTGGGCGGGTGCGGTGTCGGGCGGCTGCGGTGCTCAGGGGCCTGCCAAGCCTGCACCGCCTGGGGACGGGCTCAGGGAAGAGGGGGACCCTGTCCCGTGGGCTCCCCCTGGGAGCAGGCGCTGGACGCCTGTGTTCTCACCGACCACATTCATCTGGGGCGCGCCATGGCCACCTGCTGCCGGGGCCCGGCTCCGGCTCTCGGCCCTCCTTGCAGGCCTGCCCCACGGGCATGAGACCTGGGCCTAAATAGGCAGCGTGGGCTGGGCTGGAGCGCCGAAAGGTGATGGGGTCAGCGGCGCCCTGAGCTCTGGGGGGATCTTGCCAGGGAGGCGGGGAAGCCCAGGGGCGGGGGGCGGGCACCAGAGAGGATTTGACCCCGCGGTCACAGGTCCCAGCGCTGGAACAGGATGTGGGCGAGCGTGATGCGGCCCGGGCCGAGTGTGAGGCTGCGGCGGTGGAGCCTGCGTGCATGCAGTGGCGCTCATACAGTGGTGTGCACAGTGGGGCTCATACAGTGGTGCTCATACAGTGGTGTGCACAGTGGGGCTCATACAGTGGTGTTCATACAGTGTTGTGCACAGTGGGGCTCATACAGTGGTGCTCATACAGTGGTGCTCATACAGTGGTGCTCATACAGTGGTGTGCACAGTGGGGCTCATACAGTGGTGCTCATACAGTGGTGTGCACAGTGGTGCTCACAGTGGTGCTGATACAGTGGTGTGCACAGTGGGGCTCATACAGTGGTGCTCATACAGTGGTGCTGATACAGTGGTGTGCACAGTGGGGCTCATACAGTGGTGCTGATACAGTGGTGTGCACAGTGGGGCTCATACAGTGGTGTGTGCAGTGGCGTGCATGCAGTGGCGCTCGTACAGGACGCAGGGCCGGGCCGGCGGCTACAGCTGGCGGCTTGCTGGCTCTGACGTCCTCTCCCTGACGGCCAGCATCGGGCACTCGGGGGTGTCTGTTAGTGGGGGTCCTCCTGGCCCGGGAGCCAGACGACTTGGCAAAGCCACGGGACTGTGGTTGACCTTCGTCAGCCTGAACCCCTTTTCACATCTGGGAAACGGGCGAGAAGGTTATTGAGGAAGTTCGCACCCCGAAGGCCTGGTGCAGAGCAAGCTGGGCACAGGTTCCCCCTGATCCCCCCTGCTGGCCCCTCCGCCCGCACCCCCACCTGGGGGCCCCGGCTGGCCGCCCAGATAAATGGCTGCGCACAGGAGCTTAAGTTCTGAGCTCGGCTCGGAACCCCGGCTCTGCCCGCTACTAGCCGGGTGCCCTTGGGCTCCGCTCCCCGCTATAAAATGGGGGGATGAGGGATCGGGCGTCCAGGGGTGTGGGGTGACAACAGCCGGCCCCTGTAAGCGCCCGCGGGCCGGCGTTCAGACAAGGCTGCCGGGCGATGGCAGGAGGGGGGACGGTGGCCGGTGGGGGCGGGAGGGCCAGGCCTCCGGGAGCTGGCCTGGCAGCAGTGGGCCCTGCCGGGGCGGAGACGCTGACGGGGCTCCAGGTCGGGCAGGGGCCCGGGGATCCCCAAGTCAGCGACCCCTCCCCGTGTCCCCCGCAGGCGCCCAGCTCAGCCAGGCCATCCTCCACCAGTACCACCACCCCCCGAACCTGCTGGAACTCTTCGGCGCCATCCGCCAGCTGGACCTGGAGGACATCTTCCGGAAGAGCAAGCCGCGCTACCACAAGCGCACCAGCTCCGCCGTCTGGAGCTCGCCGCCCCTGCAGGGCCCCCGGGCGCCCGGCAGCCTGGCCTACAGCCTCAAGAAGTTCTGAGGCGGCCGCTGTGTGTCTGTCCTCTCCCCGTCGGCCCGTGCCCCCTGCCTGGTGTGCCGTCCCCGAGGTGGTTCTGTGTGTTCTGTGAATGTCCTGGTGGCCCCCGGCCCCGCGGAGGCCGCACGCGGTGCGAGTTTGCCGAGGGCCCGGCCGGCCCGCCCCCGCGGCCCGCAGGCAGCGCTCTGTAAATAGGTTGCACTCACTTAGCCTGGACTCTTTCCCAGGGAGATTAATAAAGTTCGTTCCTTTAAGGCTGCTGTGGGTTTTGTGTAGAAGACCGGGGGCCTCGGCTGACCTTGACCCTGATCCGGGCCCGCCGCCGTGTGTCTTGGGCCACCAGACGGGCCGGAGAAGCTGGCGCTGTGCCTGGCCTTGTCTTCAAGGTCACGGTCCCAGCCCCGGAGATGAGGGGTGGTGGGTGCTTCTGACGCCGTCCCGGGCGGCCCTGAGAAACTGCTGCTCTCCGGACGGGTGGGTGCAGCTCCTTCCCGTTTCTGGGGCGCTCCCTGTTTGTAAGGGGGTGCTGCTCCCTGAGAGAGGCCTGGGGTTGAGGTCAGGAGACCCGGGCTCTCCATGAGCTCCGCCCCTGAAGGCGGCCCCTCGGCCCCGCGCTGCACGGATGGTGACAGGCTGAGCCCCCTTAACAGGGTCAGAGAGGGAGGGGGAGGAGGGATGTTCGTGTTTGCAGCGGGGAGTTTTCTTACCGTTGTGCCTGGAACCGTTATCCGTCAGGGACACAGACTGGTCGCCAGCGGTGGAGATGTTTCCCAGCAAAACCAGGAAGCTGCCAATGGCACGCTGAGTGCTCATGGGCGCTGGCCCTGGTCCTGCCCCGAGCCACCAGCCAAGTTCTCCATGCGTGGGGGCGCCCGTGTCCAGCCCCCGCGGGGGCCACCCGATGGGAGTGCCCGCTGTCCCCACGGCTCTGCTGGGGCGGAGGGACGGAGCCGCCGCCGGCCTCCTGCGGGGCCGCCCGTGGCCTTTACAGAAAGCACCTGCTGCCCCCCGCGGAGCGCGGCCGCGGCTGCACCCAGGGGTGCGCTCACCGGGGGGAGCTGGGCGTCCATGGTGGCTGAGACCCAGGCCCCCCCAGGCCCACGCACACGTGCACACTGCCTTCACATTCGGGGCAAGTTCAGATGGTTCCACGGTCTCTGCCTGGAAACCTGTGCGGAGTCAAACGGTGAGCGTCCGCCTGACGTCGCGACCTGGCCGCCTCTGTGCGCGTTTCCATCAAAGCCTTTCAGGAAAGTTCTCTTCGTCAGCACTCGGCGTTGCCGGTGTGTCTCATTTCGGCCGGTTTACAGGGGTGCAGGGGAAACGCACTGATTTTCACTGTCGTTTGCGTTTGGAATGATGGTGAGCCCCTCTTCCTGTGCTTCTCCCCCATCTGGGTGTCTTTGATGACACAGCCAAATCTTCTGTTTTTATTTACCTTTTTAATTATTTTTGTTCTTTTTTTTTTTAACATTTTTTTTCATTTTTGCATTGGGGTGTTTTTCTTACTGTTGTGCTAGAACCCTCATGTGTCACGGATGCAAACCGGTTGTCAGCTGCGTGACTTGCAATATTTTCTCCCGGTCTGCGGCTCGCCCCTTCACCTAACGGGTCTTCACGGAGCCACACTCTGTAATTTGGGTGAAATCCAGTTGATCAAATTGTTTTCTTGGATGGAGCGTGCTTTTTGTGGGTTGTCTAAGAAATCTTTGTCCAGCCTCAGTCCTCGGAGATTTTCTTCTGTCTTACAGTGCAACATTACGTTTAGACTTAGGATTGATCTGGAGATATTTTTTTCCACGTTGTGAGGGTGTACGGTCTTTGTTTGGGGCACAGGAATGGATGCCCAGTTGTTCCAGGACCCTCTGTTGAAAAGACTATTTTCTTAAAGCCAGTCAGATGTGGTTGTGAAAAAGATGATTCTCTGTGCACTGAACTTCTTTTGTAGCTTTGTCAAGAATCAACCAGCCATTTCAATATGGGTTTCTTTCTAGACGTTGTGTTCTCTTCCGTTGTTCTGTGAGTCTCCCCTTTTGCCCACGGTACAGGGTCAAGATTACTGTAGCTTTTTGTGTCTTGAAAACCTGGTAGTATGCCGAAATGGGTTTGGCGCAGTGGATAGAGTGTTGGCCTGTGGACTGAAGGGTCCTGGGTTCAATTCTGGTCAACGGCATGTACCTTGGTTGTGGGCTCGATCCCTACTAGGGAGCGTGCAGGAGGCAGCTACTTGATGTTTCTCATCGATGTTTCTCACTCTTTGTCCTCCCTTCCTCTATGTAAAATCAACAAAAAATATATATATATTTCAAAAAATCTAGTAGTGTGATTCCTATTTTATTCTCAAAAAATTATTGTGGCTTTTCTTCCTATGTAAGGTTTGCCCTTCCTATGTACATTTTAGAATCAGCTTATCCATACAGAAGCCCTGCTGGGATTTTCACTGGAGTTGCATTAAGTCTGTCGGGTAAGTTTGGGGAGAGTATCACACATATCTATGATGGTGAATCGTTTAAACCGTGAACATGACGTATCTCCATTTATTTACGCTTTTTTTGTTGTTTGTTTCTCTCACCAGCCTTGTGTAGTCTCGGTATACAGATCCTGCACAAGTTTTAATGGATTTGGAGCTAAGCATTTATTTCCTTGGAGCTTTTGCAAATGGTGTTGTGGTTTCTACTTGTTCATCGCTGGCATATGGGCCTAACAGTTGACTTATGTGTGTTGGCCTTGTGTCTTCGGATGCCATGGGAGCAGTACTTACAGGGGAAATTATAGGCCTAGATGCTACGTTATGGAGAAAGGTCTCATATCAGTGACCCCCAGCTTCTCCTTAAGAAAAAGGAGAGCAAATGAAAGTGTAAGCAGAAGGAGGTAAAGCAGAAACCGATGACATTGGGAAAAAATTAATAGGAAAAACTTAAACCGAAAGCAGATTCTTTGAGAAGCTCACAAATAATTCACACACCTATCTAGACTGAACAGGATAAAGAGAAAGAAATAATCAATGCTAAGAATGATGGATGTAAAACCACTACAGATTCTGCACATATTAACGATGTAATAAATCTTAAATGTAGATGAAATGAGCACAAATTCCTGGGAAGGTACAAAATATCGGAGTTCACGCAGGAAGAAAGAAAAAAAAACCTAAGAAGCCCTATTTATAAAATTGGATTTGTAGATGAAAATCTCACAAAGAATACTCTGGGCCAAATCGTTTTGGTGGTAAGTGTTACCATTTATTCAAGGAAGAAATAATACCAATTTCTACACTACCTTTCCCAGGCAGTTGGAGAGGAAAGAATACTTTCCTACTCCCATTTATGAGGCCAACCAACATGGCTGGGATTCCTAAACCAGACAGTTATTCTTCATGAACATTGACATAACAATTTTACACAAATTTCTAGCAAGTCAAATCCAATGTGACTCTATATTAAAAGGGATAAACATCTTAAATACGTTTATCTCAATAAGACAGATTGAATACTTTGAAAGTCAACTAATACAATTTACCATACACTACATGAGGAAAACCAGGTGATTAATAGATGCCGAAGTTGGGTTTGACAATTCACTAATCCTTTCTAATCAAAGAGAAACAAGAAAATTTGACCGTACCTTCGCTATGCTACCAGCCAATCAGGCGGGGGGCGGGGCTGAGCGGAAGCGGCAGCCCCCAGGTGTGGAGATGAGGCGGCGACGGCGTGGCACTCCGGCCAGAGCAGAGAAGACTGAAGGCTCCGGCTGGAGTGAGGCCTCCAGCCGGCTAAGGCAAAACCGGAAGGCAGCAGCCAGAGGGAAGGCCTGGGTCCCGGGTTCCAGAGGAAAACTGGTCCTGGCAGCCCGGGGAAGGAAAGCCTATTTTGCATGAATCTTCATGCAACGGGCCTCTAGTCCTATCTAGCAAAAGAGAAACATGCAATTGACCATACCTCTGCTATGCCCACAAGCCATGCCCACCAGCCAATCAGAAGTGAACCCAACCAAGATGGCCGCTAATTTGCATATCCAAAGAGCAAAGACTGAAGGCCGTGTAGAAGGAAGCCAAGTGCTGGAGAAGGGATGGCAGCTGCGGAGAAGCAAGCAAGCGGGGCAGCAGAGAAGGGAGGGAAGCAGGCGGGGGCAGCAGAGACCACCACAGGAAGCCCTATTGCAGGGATCTTCCTGTAACGGGCCTCCAGTGTATGAATAACAGCTCTAGGCAAATGATAACTTAAAAGGAATATTCTTGGTTTGATAAAGCTTAGGAAAAAGACAGAAACAGAAAACTCTACCGAACATCAAAGTGAATGAACGCATTCTTCCCACCAAGTTGAGAGCAAGGATGTCCACTGCCACTGCTTCTGAACATTTTGTCCGAGGTTCGAGCCGGCGCGGTAGAGCAAGAAGGAAAAGGCATCATAAATGAAGGATCACTTCTCCACCTTTGGACTAAGATCAAGTGTAAAACTATCTTCAGAGGTGACTTGTAGAAAACCTGAGCGTGTCCACCAAAGGGTTAAGTGACTTTAGCATGGTTGCAGGATATAAGATAAATATACAAAAATTGATTATATGTCTATATTCCTGAACAATCAGAAATTAAGAAGGTGTAATTTATAATAATGTCTAAAACTATCAAAATCTTAGGAATCCTATCTAACAAAAAGGGACTATGCTAATTGACTGCCACACCCTCAAAAAGATGGCCGTGCCCAGAGTAACAAGATGGCGGTTCCAGTCCCCTCAGCCCCCCAGCTGCCCAGGACTGGCCAGAGGTGCAGGAAAGCCTTGGATGTCTGCTGCCCAGCCGCAAGGGCCGCCTGAGGTTCATGTAACCATGGCCGCCTGATGCTTGCACTGCTGGCAGTGGCAGCAGCAGAGGTGTGAACGTGTTGCCTTCCCCTGATCGCTGGGTCGTCTCCTGCCCCTGAGGACTCCTGGACTCTGAGAGGGGCAGGCGGGAAGGTGGAGGGCAAAGTGTGGCTGCACCTGCTGTCGACGAGGCAGGTCTGTCCTGGGACCCGCTCACGAGCACACACTAAAAGGTGCAGAAGCCACGGCTCTTCGGCGGCCGCCAGCAGAGATGACTGACCCGGGTCCGGGCAGATCCCTGTCCTTTTCCACTCGCCACGTGTGTGATCCTGTCCATCCGCTCATGGACACCCCACGACTGCCTTCCCCTTCCGAGTGACTGTCCTTGCCCCCCGCCGGGCGCGCTCAGCATCCTACACCTCATCCTCCTGGGACCTGGCGGGTGCCCCGGAGGAAGGTGCGGATGGGGCTGCCCTTTTCCTAGAATCTGGACCCCTCACGTCCGTACCGCCTGGCGGCTACAACACCCTCAGCCGTTGGACGTGGCATGTCATGTGGGTGCTCTGCTTGGTCCTGGAGGGCGTGTGGGGTCACCCACGCTGTAGGGTCATCAGCAGAATTGGGAGTTTGTGGAGCTCCTTCACTGGGTGGGGATGTCTCATAAGTTTGACATTTGTTCCTGGATCATTAATCCAACTCTTTACTGTCCCCTTAGTGTCTCTTACTGCCTTTGTGGCTCCCATTCCCCGGATGTCAGACCTTTTACACGGATCGTGGGGTGAGGAGGGGCAGCCAGGTCCCCAGGGGGACTGGCACACAGAGCACAACAGCCTGAGGGTTCCTTACTGAGCGCAACTGTGACCCTTCCCACCAGGAGGCGCCGTTCATGCAGAACCAGGGCCCTCCCTGGACACCTGCAGTCTACCGCCCGCCACTAGGCGGCGCCTCAGGCCTCCTTTCCGCAGGCCATGGCCAAAGAGGACAGTAGTCAGGGTAGTAACAGGGAGATGGCTTCCCTGTCGCTTAAGGGGCTCCCCTGGTGACATTTTAATTTCCCTGCAACCGGCAGTCAGTGCGGCACACAGCCCTGACCAGGAGGGGCTCTCCCTTCCCTGTGACTCACAAGGGGCTGGTTTCCATGGACGGGAGCCAGCGAGCGGCCAGGCGTCTCCCTGTTTGTCTGTCTGTGTCCCATAAAGCCCAGGGGCACATGCTAGAGACGTGGACCCGGGAGAAGGTCGCCCAGCAGTCGGGGGGACGGGTGCTGGCAGGGCTGGATATGCAGGAGAGGGGAGAGCAAGGACTCCCGTGGGCTGAACACGCAGCAAGTCGGTTCCCCAAGGGGAAGAGAGCAGGAGCCTGGTGCTGCAGGCCCAGGACACAGGGGAGGTCAGGAGGCCTCTGTGGGGACTGGGCCGATCCAGCCAGAACCCGGAGCCCATGCCTGGGGCCGCTCCTGTGGACACTGCCCACTGGGCTATTGTGGGTGCCACACCCAGCGCCCCTCCACCGCTGCAAGGGGCGTCACAGTTGAGTGTCCCTGCCTCTGTCCTCCTCCACCCACAGACCCACCAGCCTCCCGCCTGGGACGCTGAGGAGAAGGCAGCCAGGAGGGAATGCAGATGGAACTCGCAGCCTTCAGCGGGGACAACAGCAAGAGGAGCAGGACGAAGGGGTTCTGAATGGAGAGCACGTGGGCCTCTGGCCCCTGACGGTCCCCTCGGGCTGCTGCCCTTCCCGGGCCGCTGGTGGTCGAGGGTCCATCCCCAGGAGCTGGCTGTACACCAACCCCTTTAGCGGAATGAGCAGAGGGCCTGCCATGGGATCAGTGCACCAATGTCCTTGTCCACCTCACCCATCCTCAGGTTATTGGGCTCCTGCCTGGGAAGTTATCCCCAAATTCACCACCACATTGTCCCACGAGCTGGGGCAGCCAGAGGGCACCTGCCCTCCTCCCTGAGCTGCCGACGGGACGCTGTATTCCTGCCACCGTCCTATGGGCAGCAGTGAGGACAGAGGATCAGAGTCCCCTGAGTGGGAGGGACTCTGTGGGCTTATGAGTGGTCCCAAGTTTCCTGTTTACAGGAGGGGCCAGCAGGCCCACTGGCGGGGGCGGGGATGGTGAGGAAGATGGCTGTTACAGAATTTACCAGGCGACTGAAAAACACACAGGAGGACAGAGACACAGGAAAAAGCCAATTATTTTAGGATGTTTTGCATGTGGTAGTACTGAGACTCAGGGGAGACTGTTTCTCTTCAGATCCTGAGTCCTCCCATATGGAGGAAGCTCTCCCTTTATCCCCTTTGGTTTCTTTGCCCCCGAATATGAATGGGACTTCCGGACCTTTCTGGGCTTTGCAAAGAGCCCAGTGTGTTGAGATGGGGGCTGTGAGACCACACCTAAAGGCCTGGCCTGGCGCCAGCGCTCTAACCCCTCCGGGAGTTGGGTGTTGCTGATGGTTATGGCCTCTGTCACATGGAGCACTCAGGTACCCAGGTCTTACAAGACCAGAGTGTGGAGAGAGGGGCAGTGACTTACTTATAGGCTACTGAGAACGTACCTTAGGTTACTGCACGGATTCGGATTGCTAGTCCCCTTCCCCCAATGGTTTTATTTTTCCCATCATTCTCCTCCCTTCCACTGCCCACCTTGATCCTCAAGCTGGTTTTCAGCCTTGGGAATCCAATAGGAGACCCAAAGCTCGGGAACGGAGTGTTCAGCAGCTGGAGTCTTTTTCAATGTTCGTCACCCCAGGACCCACGGGATTACGATGGCAGCCCAGAGACCTGGGCTGGCGGGACAGCTGGGGCTCCAGGGCTCACCGGTTCTGTCTGTTCGCTGTTCTTAGCCTGCTGGCTTTTGTAGAGGACGGGGGAGAGAGCGAGTCTGCACAGGCGTCTTCACTTCCGGCTTCGGAGCAGGTGGTGAGAAGCACATCTCAGGCCCCACCCTTTTCTCCTCCAGGTGACCCATCGTCCTTGCTCTCCTCATGTCTGTCTAACGGCCTTACACGTCCCCTCAGGGATCCTGCTCTGAATTCTTTCAGGGAAAACAGACAGTGGGCTCCTCTGACTACTTCCATGCTGAGGAGGGACGGAGTTTGCTTTCAGAGCCAACAGACCCTCACTCTCTGTCAGAGGGACAATGAGCCCTGGGCACGGAAGGAGGTCGGCTTGTGACCGGGCAGAGACAAAACTGTGTTGTAAATCTGGTATTACTGAGCACTTTAGAACAGCAAGCGTTACAACGAATGATCCGGTGAAAGGGAAAGAAAACATTTCAGTTTTAATAACTTCTACTGAAATAAAATTTTTCTCTTTATAATTACCCTTTTGTTCATTCAAGAGCCAATTTAAGACCAATTTATCTATTGCATTCAATATGTCCTGATTATTTGCATAAACACAACAAGAATGGTCACTGACCGCCTTTGCCGGAATTTCATGATCGAGTCTCAATGTGTCTAGCAGTTAATGTTTCAGGTTTTTTTCCTGAAAATTTAGATTTTTATCTTTTAACCCAGCAATGCTCCAAAGTCTTTAAGTTCATAAAGACCTTGGAAAATTATGTAAAGACCTTGGAAAATTATGTGTAGGCATATGAGGCTAGAGGAAGAGGGAGCAGGCCTCAGCCACTGGGATTTAAAGGGTTACCTTCTTCCTTGGAGATAACATCTCAGGTTATTGCTGTGGCTTGTGTTGCAGGCCCTCTGGGCCAGCCCTTCCTTAGGCCACTTGACCTACAATTGTGAACATTAGGTTAGTGTTTTCTTGAGATGTCAGGCCAACTATTGGTGATAAAATCTAATTAATAATATATTCATGACCCGACAGGTCCTCAGGGTCTGGCTCAGAGTCCTTCCTTATTGATCTTTTTGTCTTGGTGAATTCCAATGTCCTTCTTCTTTGCCTTGCTCCATGTCGGAGGCTTTATTTATGTTTTGAGTCTTACTGGGGCTCCCGGGTTTGGAAATCTTATGTCTGCTGGAAGCACACCACGGCTAACCAGGTGCCCCTTTCCCATAAGGCCATAGCCAACTTCCACATCATTCCCCCTCCCTTTAGTCTAGCCAGTCAGCGGAGCCACGTGGCCTTCCCGCAGAGTTTTCCATCTTTTTCCTGCTCCAGTTCCTTCTGCAGCGAGAAGAGCTGGGTTCTGAGGGCGCAGGGGCCTCAGTGCGGCTGGAGCCTTATCGAGGCAGCTCTGCTCCCACGTGGGAGGCGGGACTGTAAACTGTCGTCCTGGCTGTTCCTTCAGATCGTTCCTGGGTCACGCGGGGAGGGGAGGGCAGCTCAGGGTCTCATTGCCTTTGTTCTCTTTGAGGCTTCTCTGCCTTTTTAGGGAGAGAGTACATCTTTGTGTCACATCAGGGCCTTTGAGATGTCACAAAGCTGTCTCTCAGTTACATTATCAAAATATTACATTCAGAAAAGCTGTCAAATAACCCAACTTAAACAATATTAAAACTTAAACTGGTTGTAACATTAAAGATTTGGTCTTCACCAAACAGTTCATTATTTTCAATTTGGCTATTAAAGTTTTATATTTTAGTAACTCACAAGATATGGTATGCCTTTGAGTGTCTCAGAGAAAACGCTGGAGGACATGGGTCCAGCCCACCCATTTTCTTGCTGCCCTACCCTCAAGGGCACAAAAGCTGCAAAGTTGGGACTGCTTCATAGCCAGCCTCGGTTCAGCCTCAGCTGGCTTGGGTGGGTTTGTGACATCACAAGCAGACCCGGGCCACCCATTTCCCATCCCAGTCCCGTGCCGGTTAATGACAACACTGACACCTGGATGTTTAATGGACGTGATGCTGGGCAAATTGCTCTGCTCTGCCGAGTCAGCAAGTACTACCTCCTATTCTGCCTCTGGGAAACCTTGGGCTCCCCACTCCGGCCTTCCCCCTCCTGCTTTGCCTCAGGTGGGGAAGATAATGGTTTGTTCTTCACACTCAGTTTTGGAACTACCCGGCCTTTGTTTTAAATTTCCCTGGTTGCAACTTTTACAGATTTTATACTTTTCCATTAGCCTTGGAATCTTAAAATTGTTATCCAGTGCAGAAAAATCGTAAATCATGGCAGAGCAAATTAAAGTCCCTAGTTTACAGACATAAAGACAGAAATCTCACCAGCTAAGAGTTTCTGGTGGGCTAATACCCTGACAAAAATAGGATGATTCCCAAGAATAAGAATTGATTCTTGGCAGCTGCTGGGATATCCTGCAGTCTCTGTCACATGTTCAGCCTCGTCACACACAACTACACTTCCCCCAAAGCAGGACTTGCCCCATCTTCAAACAAATAAACAACAAAGAGACATAACACATCAACAAACACTCTCATGTTTCCCATCCTCGGCCATAAGCTGGGGGCCTCAGAGGAGAGACATCTGCATTGTACACAGCAATCTGGGCCTTTCTTTAAATTCTTTATCACTCATTCTACGGCAGCGGGTTTAGAGGAGCTACTTCCCATGTTTACAGTTAGACCGTGTTATCCCTCCCACTTATCAGAGACACAGGACACGACAAGGAAGCTTTCCCTTCACACAGATTCTCACCCTCACATTCACACACCGGTCAGGCTGAGGTGTGACTTCCACCCACGGAGAGTCCTGAACTGAGGCAAACAATTTGCTAAAGTGGTGATCAGCTACTTCTCTTGCCTGCAAAGGCAGGCCTCAGCTTGGACTAGACCCCTTCTCCTCCCCCGGGGAAAACCCGCAGTCAGATGTCTAGTTCCAGAAAAGGGATTTCCTGTCCACCTTGGCGTCCACTGGAGTGCCAGCAGGGGGCCCTGGTCCCCCAGGCCTGATGAGGACTGGAACCCAGTAAATCACTAGGTTGTGCCTCTCCGTCATCCGGGGCTCGGTTGAATGGGCCCACCCGCCTGCTCTCGTACGTCAATGCCTTCAGGCGGCAACTTCAGCTCTGAGTTTGTGGTCAAGGAACCATTTTTATGTTACAGAATTTACCAGGCACCCAAAAACACAGAGGAGTGCTTGGAGACACAGGAAAAAGCCCTTTATTTTAGGATGTTTTTTAAAAAAATATATATTTTATTGATTTTTAGAGAGAGGAAAGGAGAGGGATAGAAAGTTAGAAACACTGATGAGAGAGACACATCGATCAGCTGCCTCCTGCACACCTCCCACAGGGGATGTGCCTACAGCCCAGATACGTTCCCTTTATGGAAATCAAACCTGGGATCCTTCCGTCTGCAGGCCGACGCTCTATCCAGTGAGCCAAATCAGTTAGGTCTATTTTAGGATGTTTTGCATGTGCTAGTACAGTGACTCAGGGGAGACTGTTTCTCTCCAAATGCTGAACCCTCCAATATGAAGGAAGCTCTTCCTTTATTCCCTTTGGTTTCTTTGTCCCCCAAACATGGATGGGACTTCTGGATGTTTCATAAGCTTTGCAAAATGCCCTGTGTGTTGGGATGGGGACCGAGAGACCACTTTTAAGGACCTTGCCTGGCACCAGCGCTGCTAACCCCCTCTGGGAGTTGGGTGTTGCTCATGGTGATGGACACTGTGAAGTGGGAGCACTTAGGTAAACAGGTCTTGTAGACCAGAGTGTGGAGAAAGGGGCAGTGACTTTGTTATAGTCTATCGAGAATGTACATTAGGTTACTGCACAGATTCAGATTGCCAGCCCCCCAAAATGTCTTATTTTCCCATCAGGCGAGAACGTGGCCCTCCTGGCATGGCGGCGGCCCTGCCCCACCAATGCTTTATATCCCATCAGTTCCCGGGTGGAGCACAAGGTACCCAGCCTCACCTGGGCCTGGGAGCCCGGCTCCTGCTGGAAAGGAGGGAGGATGGAGGAGAGGCCTGGACGCTCGAGAGATTCTGCCGGACGAGGAGGGTCCCTGGGGTGTGGCCCATGACAAGATCGGCCGATAGAGACCCCCTCTGAGTGCAGCCTGCAGGGCCTGGACACACTGAGGGGCCTCGGCCAGGTTGGGGTGCCTCTTTGAAAGTTACTCTGTTCTCCATTAGCCCCTGGGTGTGTGTGGTCCTCCAGAGCTCAGGATGGGGTGGGCTGCATGGTTGTGATGGGACGGGTGAGACCTCGAGTATCTGCTGGGGCATTCCTCTCCTTCCTGAAGGCTCCTGGCTTTAGTCTTGTTGACGGAAGACCCCAAAGAGCCAGGCGGTGCGCCCAGGAGCCCACGTGGTCATGGCGGATCCGGTGAACGCGCACAGGTGTGTGTCTACATTGTCGATCGGGCAGCATCTTTGTCCGATTGATGTTGTTTCCAAGATCAAAGTTAGAAACCGTGTTCCTGAGGCCCATGTGGGGTGAGGAGCGCACCCCTGCTGTCCAGAGGCAAAGGCAGCGCCCCTGTTGAGCACAGCAGAGGCGGCGCAGGAGGCCCCTTGGCGGGTGGAGGGGGAGGAGGTCCGTGTGCGCGTGGGGGATGGCGCCTCCTGCCCCAGGGTGTGTCTGAAACGGCAGCTGGACCTGATCCCCAGCACAGGAACTGCACAAGGAGGGCAGAGCACAGAGTGAGAGACTGAAGGAAGATTCTGGAGCAAGTCAGGCATTCCTCATTTTCCCTTTATTTCATTTTCATTTTTATTCTTTATCTTTTTACTGCTTTCAGAGAGACAGGGAGAGGGAGAGAGAGAGAAACATGGATGATGAGAATCATTGGTCAGATGCCTTCTGCACGTCCGCACTGAGGATGGAGCCCGAAACTCAGGAACCCTGACCTCCCGGTCCATAGGTGGATGCTCAACCCCTGAGCCAGGCTGGACAGGCAGCTCCCTTTCATTGCTGACCTGCGGGAAAGACAGAGGACACTGAGCCCCCACAGGACAACCGAGTTCTGGGAGAGTCTGAGGACAAGGAGACCGTTTCTGATGCCCAGGTCCCTCAGCCCCCATGTCGTGGGCTCCCTTGCAGCTCAGAGAGCGGAGCAGGAAGTCAGAGCATCGATGGGTGCAGGGTTGTGGCAGGTGCTCTGTGGGGGGTTAAGTGTGAGCAGAACTCACGCGTGTCCCGGGATCCTGGGGCCTGTATCTCGAGGCTCAGTGCACAGGGCAGGAGAGCGGCAGTGGCGTGGCTTGTGGAGCGTGTAAGGTGAGGCACGTTGGTGATCTGGATGCCATCCGGGACCTTCCAGTTGGTGGTGCTTCTTATCAAAGAGAAATGCTGTTGATCGATACATGTTTTAATTCGCTGAAGGAGGCCTGGTTTCATGTTCTGTGTCGATGGGGGTGTTATTTATTGATCAAACAGAACCCCTTTATTGGTGTCCCTTGTTCGGGCGTCATAATGCCGGGGTTCTTTTCCCAGCCTTACAAAGGGTTCAGCATTCTGGAGAAAGGGGCTGCATGTAAATGATTCAAGAGTCCGGAGACCAAAGATAAATTGGAAAGGCATTGGGTGTCAGAGGAGCTTCAGCTAAAGGAGCTAAGGACTCACTCTTGTGTAAGGACCCTGTGGTATTTATTTAACACAATGTGTCCTAATGTAAGTTGGAGATAATACATTTAATTCAATGGGCAGAGGAACAGAAGCATTGTCAGATGGGGGAATAGCCTTCAGCTGTTCAGGTGTTTGGCCAACAGGAGGCAATAAAATGCCCTGAGCTGTCTGGCAGGAGACAATCCTATTCAGGTTTGTGGGAAGTGCCATTTAGCCATTTCCCACAGGTAAACTACATGTGTGGCTCACCCTTGTTGAGCCCACCAAGTCCCACCAACCCGTTGGCGGATCTCGGTCATTGTGACATGCTGCAATTGGTTCCCAGCAGCCCTTTTGGTCCTGGCTTCAATCCTTAGGGGACGACTCCAAACATGCTCGTCCCATGGTTTTGTGGATGTGTAAAGAACGAGCCATGTCACTCAATTCTGTGGATCAAAAATGACCTGCAATCTATCGCTCACAAGTATTGTAGTGGGGACAGTGGTTGAGCATCCACCTATGAACCAGGAGGTCATGATTTGATTGCTGGTTAAGGGCACATGCCTGGATTGCCTGCTCAATGGCCATTGGGGGGTGTGCAGGAGGCAGTGGGTCAATGATTCTCTCTCATCATAGATGTCTCTCTCTCTCTCTCCCTCTCCCTCTCCCTCTCCCTTCCTCTCAGAAACCAATAAAAATATATTAAAATTGTTTTAAGGAGTTGTCAGCCACAGCTAAGAGTCCTTCTTGATTTCACTGGAAGCGAGGACAGGGAGGCCACTGTCACCGAGATTTGGACCTGCAGAGTGAGCGCCTGGAGGGTCTGACATGATGTGGGCGCCTCCGTCATGTAACACGGAACAGGATGTGTGTGACGGGGAGGGGCCCATGGGGAACGGTGTCTCCAGAGGCTATGTAGACGCACAGCACACAGGGACATCACGACCCAGGGGTGATGTCTGAGGGGTCTCCTCCCCCAGAAACCAGGGGACCAGTTGGAGCCAGAGCGCCGGACGGGCCTGGGATCCAAGGGGCGCTTCTGGACAGCACATCCTGCTGAGGACCGAGAGCAGGGACCCGAGGGCCACGGGGACATGATCCCGTCCCAACCACCCCTCCTGCACCCTGACTCCAATACTGTGTGAAGGTTATGGAGTCACAATAAGCCTCGCTGCGATGTGTCCATTACACAGTCGATGGGGTGACTGGAAAGTCACCAGCTGGTGTGACTGAGAGCAATCCCAATTGGCCAGTGCCCAGGCCGAGGGCAGCCACCCTGAGGCGAGGCCTCTTCCCCTGGCAGAGCCGACAGATCGGCTGATGTTTGCCTTTGGGGATGAGGCGGTGTATGCTGTGTGACTATCACATACAGCACAAGTTTTTCCATTTCGCTGCGTAACTAGAATGCTGACTGCCAGGCCCTGTGTCCAGCATTTGGCCTGAAAGGACCCACTGGTCTCTACGCATCCCTGGGGTTCCCCTGGTTTTACAGATGAGGACACTGAGGCAAGGACAGTCAGCACCTGCTGGAGACCCCACAGGGGGAAAGCTTCAGAGCTGAGCTTGAACCCAGGAGTCAGGCCCTGAAGTTGGGATTTTGCTCACACCCCCACTCCTAAGGGAGACATCCCACTTTTTAAAAATTTAATAAATCTTTATTGCAATTGCTCCTCTTTTTCCCCCATAGCTCCCCTCCACCCGATATCCACCATACCCTCTGCCCTTACCCCCTCCCCCCACTGTCTTCATCCATACATTTACAATTTTTGTCCAGATTCTCCCTACACTCCCACACCACTTTTCTCCCAAGAATAATCAGTCCATTCCCTTTCTATGCCCCTGTTTCTATTATATTCACCAGTTTATTCTGTTCATCAGATTTTTAATTCACTTGATTTTTAGATTCATTTGTTGATAGACATGTATTTGTTTTTCATAATTTTTATCTTTACCTTTTTCTTCTTCTTCCTCCTCTTCTTAAGGAATACATTTCCGTATTTAATATAATGCTGGTTTGCTGGTAACGAATTTCTTTAGCTTTTTCTGGTCTGTGAAGCTCTTTATCTGACCTTCAATTCTGAATGATAGCTTTGCTGGGTAGAGTAATCTTGGTTGTAGGTCCTTACTATTCATCACTTTGAATATTTCTTGCCATTCCTGCCTGGCCTGCATGGTTTCTGTTGAAAAATCAACTGACAATCTATTGGTGCTCCCTTATAGGTGACTGTTTTTCTCTTGCTGCTTTTAATATTCTCTGGTTGTCTTTTGCTGTTGGCATTTTAATTAGGATGTGTCTTGCTGTGGTCCTCTGTGGATTCCTTTTGTTTGGGGTTCTGTGCACTTCCTGGACTTGTAACTCTTATTTCTTTCACCGATGGGGGAAGTTTTCCATCACATTTCTTCTAATAGGTTTTCAGTATCTTGCTGTCTCTCTTTTTCTGGCACCCCCCATAATTCGGATGTTGGTATGCTTGAGGTTGTCCCAGAGGCTCCTTATACTATCTTTAATTTTTTGGGGTTCTTTTTGTTTCTTGCTTTTCCAGCTGAGTGGTTTCTGCTTCTTTGTATTTCAAATCTTTGACTTGATTCTTGTGGTCTTCTAGTCTGCTGTTAGGTGTCTGTATAATGTTTTTTTATTTCAGTCAGTGTATGTTTAATTTCTAGTTGGTCCTTTATCATATCCTCAAGGGTCTCGTTAAGTTTATCGGCCTTTTCTAGGAAATTCTTGAAAAACCTTATAACCGTGATTTTGAACTCTGTGTCTTTCATTTTTTTCCTCCATTTCATTTCATTGTGATCTGTTTCCTCTTCTCCACATTTTTGCTGCATCCCTGAGTTGGTCGAGTAGCTCTGTGTGGTAGGTTTCCTCTAGGGGACAGTGGCTCAGCCTCCCCAGTTACCTGAGGTGGACACACTTGGTGCACCCCTTTATGGGCTGTGTGCTCAGCCTTGTTGTTGTTAAGTCTTGATTGTTGTTGGTGTCACTGGGAGGGGTTGACCTCCAAGCCAATTGGCTGTGAGGGTCAGCTGTGTCTACCCTGGGAGAGCCTCTGTGCTCAGCTTGGATTGGGGGGAGTCTCATGGCTGAGCAGTCAGCTTTGGTTTTCTGTTAGCCCTGTCCGAAGCTGGGTCTCCCTGTCCCATGGCAATGGCTGCACGCACCTATGAGAGAAAGCTGCCCTTGAGTCTTGCCCACTGCCAGACAGTCCGGTTTCTCTTCAAATGAGTCTGGAGACCCAAAGTCTCACCCAGAACTGGGGTACAGGGCAGTCCAGAGGTTTTGTTTTCCTCCAGAGTGAGAGAGCCAGCCACGCTCCCCTCCCTCGAACTCGGCAGCTCCCGAGTCTCAGTGTTCTCCCTCCTGACAGTCCAGTTTCACCCTGTATGAGTCTAGGTTCCCAGAGACTTGCCCGGAACTGTGGTTCAGCCCAGTGGGGAGCCTTTGTGTCCCTCCCTGTTCAAGAAAACCAGCTGGTTATTCAGCCACCCTCCCTTTTCGCTTGCAAGCATCTCTGTGTCTCAGTACCTCAGAGTCTCAGTGTCCTTTTATCTCTCCTTCTAGCTGTAGAATTTGTACTGAGCCAGCTTTCCGGTGGTTCTGGATGATGTCCGTCTTGTCTTTTAGTTGTAGTTTTGAAATTGTTGTACGAGGCAGCAGTTTAGGTGTTTACCTAGGCCACCATCTTGGTTCCGCCACGTCCCACATTTGAAAGACAGACCCACACCCACCCCAGAATCCTCAAAGACGTGTGAAGCTGGCGGCTCGGATCCCGAGGTGGCGGGACTGAACTGGCCACAACCTGAGGTCAGGTGTGCACTGACCTCTCCTGTGTCCTCAGGTCCCTTGTCCCGTCTCTGAGGACATGGTGGTGAGGTCCTCCTCAGGGTCTGCAGACTCAGGTGTGTGGACGTCAGTGTGTTGTGTTCCTGGCCCGGATCCTGTTGCCGAGGGGCCTCTGTGTCTGTTCGGTCCCCGGTGACAGGTGTGCAGGGAGGACGGGTGTCCCCGCGCCGATCCTGTGTTCAGTTCCAGCATCAGCTTCCATTCCTTCTCACTGCGTTTCCCATGAGGCCGTCTCAGATCTCTCTGATGGTTGATTAATTATCAGCTTATTATGACCAACTCATTGATGGCTTGTTGTATGCATCCCCTGGTTTGAAGGGAATGTTGTCAATAAGTAGACATCCCAGACCTGGTACCCTGCAGTACCCGCAGCCGCCCTGGCACAGCGGGCACCACGTACCCCAAAGGGGCAGCCCAGCCACACCAATCGCTCCTGCACTCAGGGTCGCTCACCTCCCGCAGGGACACATGCGGCCCCCTCTCTGTGCCAGGCCCTGGGCTGAGGAGGAGCACGCGGACCATCCACACAGAAGGCGCTGACTCCCAGGGGCTCCCTCCACCGAGGGGTGTGCACATGGGACACTCTTGCCTCTGGCGGAGCTCCAGGGAGCCGGGCAGGTGCCAGCGAGCCTGGCTCTGACCAAGGCCCCAGGCTGTGGCGCTGACGGAAGGCATCAGGCCTCTGCCAGGAAGGGCGGGCTGGAAGCCAGGCCTGTGCCCTGCCCGCCCCCGTGGGCAGGACCGTGAGGCTCACTGGGTACAAAGAGCCGTGGGCTCCCAGGCCGCTCATCCACTCCTCACGGCTCCTGTCGGCTCAGCTCAGCCCCCGGTCACAGGCACCATGAAGCTGGCCCTGCCTCTGCTGCTGGTCACTCTGGCCCTTTGCTGCCCCGACGGTGAGAGTCACTTCCACTCACACACCAGCGGCCAGAGGACCTTCCTCGTCCCGGTGACGGAGATGGGAGGGGGACAGGGCACAATCAGACCTTCCCCGCCCCCGGCCCAACAGCCCCCCCAAAGCCCAGGACTGGGGGTGTCAGGTCCCGGGACTCTGGAACCCTCCACAGAAATTACCCCAGGCCAGTGCGGGTCCCGCCTGAGCCCCACGCCGCCGGGTCTGAGCAGAAGCAGCGGACGGAGCAGCTTCTGTGGGTCAGGGCTCTGCCCGGCGGCGCTGGGACCGGACACAAGGCGGTGCCCCCGGCCTCTCCTCTGGGGTCAGGGTGCCCAGGGGACCCGGCGATGGCGGGGGAGGAGGTGGGCCGAGGCTGCCCTGGTCTCCCCGACGTCTCCTCCAGGGTCTCTCAGGGCCAGTGGAGCCCGAGGCTGTGGACTCCGAGGTCCAGACTCAGAATGTTCCAGCAGGAGAGGCTCTGTCCAGAGGATCAGGGCTGCCTGCGGCCCGGACTGGCCAGTGTCCACGTGGCTCTGAGACCCAGAGGCGCTCAGGGGCCGGCAGACTTCCTCCCCCTGGGGCCCCGCCAGCCGTGCAGAGCCCGTGGGAGCCCGAGGGGCCCGCTGCCCTTGTCCAGATGAAGGGGGACCGTGGCCAGCAGTGCCGGGCGGTCCTCACACCCTGGGGGCTGAACCAAGTCGTTTTGAGGCTTCCTTCCAACTGACTTCCTGACCCTGTCCTGTCTCCTGGAGCCCTGACCCCACCCTCCACTTCCCTGCAGGGTGACCTCTGACCCGACCCTCCACCTCCTTGCAGGTGACCTCTGTCCCGACCTTCCACCTCCCAGCAGGGTGACTTCTGACCTGACCCTCCACCTCCCTGCAGGGTGACCTCTCACCCGACACTGCACTTCCCTGCAGAGTGACCTCTGACCCTACCCTCCACCTCCCAGCAGGGTGACTTATGACCTGACCTCTACCTCCCTGCAGGGTGTCCTCTGACCCAACCCTCCACCTCCCTGCAGGCTCCCAGGTGGAAGGGGCGGGTGGGGCTAAGTCCCAGCTGCAGGTGGTTACAGAGGGCTGAGGTTGGGGATGAAGAACCCAGACCCCGAAGGGGTTCCTGCAGGTCTCAGCACAGGCCAGTTTGTAGAATGTCAGCCCAGTCCTTGCCACCCTCTGGGGGGCTCTGTCCATCAGGCGGAGCTGAAGAGCCAGTCTTGGTCTGGGCATCAGCGTCGGATGTGAC
Organism: Antrozous pallidus; assembly: GCA_027563665.1. NCBI lineage: Eukaryota > Metazoa > Chordata > Mammalia > Chiroptera > Vespertilionidae > Antrozous > Antrozous pallidus. The sequence continues at coordinate 2,793,356 of CM050520.1, read as the reverse complement.
CTCACAGACGTCCTTGGTTAAACGGGAGCCCTCTCCGTCCTGACCTGGTCCTGGTGGTAGACGGGGCCTCCCAGCCCTCCTCCCTCACTCAGTGTCTCTCCTCCCTCCTCTCCCCTGTGCTGTCCCCCTCCGGCCCTCTGCTAGGACCTGCCTCCCCCCTTCCCTGGAAAGGCTGAGGGCCGACAGCTCCTCCCCCGGGAGCCAGACCAGGCCGGGAGTGGCTCAATGGAGAGGCAGAGCTCAGTGACATCCAGGGACAGGGACTGGGCACAGAGGGCTCTGGGGGAGCCCTGCGTGTACTTGACTCCGGGTGAGAGTGACCGGGTATCACTTGTGTGCCGTCCTGGCTCCATTTCGGGCTCTGGGACCTGGTGCCAGTGAGGCCGTGGGGGAGGGGCAATGTCACTGGAGGGCCCTTCCCACCCTGGCTCCTGTCTGGTTCTGAGTCACAGAGTCGTGGGAAAGGGGACTTTCCTACATCGGTTGTGTTTCTGTCTCTTCTGCTCCAGCTAATGCGGGGGAAGTCTGTCCAGCCCTTTCTTCTGCGATGACAAATTTCCTGGTGGGGCGTAAATCAACCTTCAAGGAGGAGATTAGCCAATTCGATGCATCTGAAGAGGCCATGCAGGGCACCCTGCAAGTGAAGGCATGCGTAGACAAGCTCCCCATGTTCGACCGATTGACAGTGGCCCACTTTGTGGTAACTTCATCCTCCTTTCTGCAGGACTCGCTGCTCAGCTGCATGGACTGGCTGGAGGAGGGGACTGCTCTGGGGAGCACAGGGCGGGGTAACCGCCCCTCTGCTCACCTCTGAGACAGGGTCCGGGGCCAAGGCTGAATGGTGACCCGGCTCCCCCCGAGCCAGCCTCAGGCTGCACAGCCTCTGCAGGCCCCGCCCTGGGCTCCGGGTTCCCCACGTGTGCGGAGCGGGGACAGCCATGGCCCAGCGGGATGGTGACGGCCGCACACGGCTGCCTCCCTGCCTGGGAGCGTTCTGGAGGGCGAGGCCCCTCACCGGGGGGCAGGAGGCACCGTGTCTGGGGGATGCTGTGGGGTGGGGAGGGCAGAGGGAGGCAGGGGAGGGGGGCTGTGTGGCTCTGGCAGCTCACCCATCAGGCCAGGGGGCAGGGCCTCCCAGTTCTGTCCTCTGCATCCCCAGTGGCCCTGACCACCTCCCTGTCCCTCTGAGGAGTTCAGACATTGGAGGGAGGAGGGGGCTCAGCTCCTCCAGCCCGAATGAGGCCCGGCTTTAAGCACCAGTCCCCACGCACAGAGCCTCAGTGTGGACACGTCAGCGTGCCACAGTCACAGGTGCCCACCAGGGCAGCGATTCCTGCAGCAGATCCTCCTGCAGCCCCTCTTGCCCCCTTCCCCACCCTGTGTCCACTCTGGAGTGAAAAGTCCTGTCCTGGGACCTGGGACTCAGAGACAGCAAATCCCGGGCTGTTCTGTCCACCGTGTCCCCCTCCCGGCTCCATCAGAAACCACCCTGGCCCCTCGGGCTCTGCGTCGGCAATGGCCAGGGCTCTCGGTGACGTGTCTGTGGCTGTGCCCGCACCGGGACCATGGAACTCCCCACCCGCACCCTGGCCGGCCCGAGGCCCCGAGTGCCATGCTGGTTGCAGTGTCCCCGCCTCTTGGCTGTGAGCACACTCTGCCCGCGGCATCTCCAGGGCACCATGACTGACAGCCCTGTCTCTCTTGGTCTATTTCAGGGCATTGTCCACTTGTATTGTAAGAATCCGCCTTCGTAAACCTTACCTACGAGCACCGCTGTCTCTCAATGATGCCCTGACCGTCCCTGGAAAATGTAGAGGTTTCAACGTCTTGCTTCAATAAATCACTTGCCCCGCACGTCTCTGTCTCCCTCGTTTTACCCCGGTCTCTGGCCATGGGGGGTGGAGGGGTGGGGGCGGGTATCAGGAGGGGCTGTGGGTGGTGACAATAGTGCATCTCACTGACCCCATGGGCAGTGACTGTGGCTCCTGTCGGCGGGGATCCGGAGGGAACGGTGGCTCAGGGCCCAGCCCGGGTTGTGCACAGGCCTCCCAGGTCCTGGCCCTGCATGAGCCCCGCAGCCTCCCGCACCTCCATCCCTGCGGCGCCCACACAGCCAGCCGGACGCTGAGGGCTCCGGACCAGTGTCCACGGCTGCTCCAGGCCCGCCGCGCTGTGGCTCAGGGGACCATTTCCCAGGGGCCCGGACGGGAGGCTGCGTCCGTCACTCTGCCCAGACCCAGTGCGGAGGCCCTGCTGGCTGAGCCAGTCCAGGGGCAGCCCTCCCTGGTGGCTTCCCGCTGGGAGGCCGAGGGCCGGCTGGTCTGGCTGCAGGACTGCAGGGCCCCAGGGACCTGCCATTGGGCCTCCTTCCTGTGAACTCTCTGCCTCCCCTCCCCACTTGGGGGGCGGCAGAGAACAGACCCAGGAAACCCAGGGTTGTCTCCCACAGTCAGAATCCGTCCCTTGATGGCAGCTGCAAAGTGGCTCCACAGGAAAGACAGGGAGCCCAGGGCTTAGGCCGTGGAACGTGTGGGGGCTTATGACCCACTGCAGCTCCCTGATCCTGTCACCTGTGAGTCACCCCGTCCTCCCTCCCCAACCCCTTCCTCGCACAGCCTGTCCTCTCCATCTGCGCAGCCATGATCACCTCCTGACCTCGTCCCTCCCGGCTTGTGCCCAAGGCTCCTACCCGGTCCCCTGGGGCGCAGCTGCCCCCTGCAATGCACCTGCACCCCCACACCACAGTGACCTCCACAGGAAGGGGATTGGCCTTCTTCTGCACCTGATAGCCTAGGCCATGGTCCCTCATGATTCCAGGACGAGGACTGACTATTCGTCCTCAGCTCCTCCATGATGAAGGGCACATGATGCCCCATGACTGAGGGCAGAGCCCATGGCCCCTCCTGTTATCAAATGCCCGGGCTTCCACAGAGCGTGTGCAGGTGTCACAGCGGGAGCACACACTCAGTCCCCTCTTCTCTGAAGCACGTGATGTGCTCAGTCTCCCGCCTGCGCTCGGTGGACGCTGGATTCTTGAGCTCTTGCCACAGCCTGAGAGACACAGGCTGGAGTCCCTCCGGGAGTGCCAAGGTCCCCGCTGGTGCCGCACACAGGACCTGGCACGACCCGTCCCCGCACCCTCCCTCCTCTCCCTGCTCGGCCTGGATCTGTGCTCCACCGTCCTTGTCTGTATGTCACTGACACAGACGGTAGGTGGGTCACACCCCGCACCTGGGCATGTCGGGTCCCTCTGCCTCCACATTGCTCCCTGCACCGGACAGGAGACCTTCTCTGTGAGGTCCATTCCACGTCTCCCCTCGGGCAGCCATCTCTCACTCCTAAAATAAACCTCTATACACAGACTCACATTTACACTCAGTGACACTCACAGAGATACACATTTTAACACTAACAGAGTCCTCCCTGTGATATACGCTTAGCAAAACTCACAATACATATATGCACAGACAGAGACATGCTCACAGATAGACGCATGTGGGGGTTTTCTCTCTTTTCCACGTCCAGCATGGAAAGAAGAGTGTGTTCAATTACTGAGTAGAGGAGCTGGGGATTGAGAAGTAAAAGAAATAATAGAAAACACAGAAGTAGAAATAAAGGTAGGGCTGGGTGGAATGTCTGTTCTCTTTGCTGGAGAGACAGGAATTCATATCCATCAGCAGCACATTTATTTATACTAAAATAAAAAGAGGTTTCACAAGAAAAAACAACAACTTAAGATTAGGGGAGTTTAAGTGGGCCCAGGCCCTACTCATTCCCTCATTCCGGGGTTAGCGTGAATCTAAATTTCAAGGCCCTCTCTCCAACACCCGAAGCAAGTTTAGAGTCAGTACTGATAACACATCCATCTTCTGGTGAATGGTTTCCAAGACTCGGCTCTGCCTGCCACCTCAGATTCACCTGACAGTGATTTAAAGAATGCTCTGGTGTCTTCCCAGGGGGCCCTCTACAGACACACATATAACCAGACATGCACACAGGCAGAAATGAACGTAGACAGATATGCACACAGTGAGACACATGCACACACAGGCAGAGGGAGCTGTGCGTTCTCTGTGTGCCTTTCTGTGACGTACAATTAGCATGGTAGAGTGGTGAGAACACAGTGGATACATTCATGACACGAAAGGAGGACCTGCATCCCGCCCGATCCACCCTCCAGGCTGTCCCCACCTCACGTCGGGCCATGGCTGCTGTCTGCTCGCTTCCTAGAGTAGGAACTCAGGGTCTGTGTTCAGAAAGCAGTCCCCTCAGGCTTGTGTGCACATCAGAACCTTCCCGACCTCGTGTCCCAGCCAGCACCCCACTTCCATCCCTCCTTTACTTTTGCTTTTCTCTCCCAGAGGCCACCACTGTGTCTGATGTGTCCACGGCGGGAAGGTGGAGAGAGACAGAAGACGGGCAAGCTGTTCTTGGACCGTGTTGTGAGAGACGGCTCCAAGCCTCGGGTGGAAGAGCTCTCTCCCGGGGACCCCTTCCGGGTCTTCAGGAAGCTCGGTGACTGTGCTCCACTGTTGTCTTCACGGGGAATCAACACTCAAAGTAAAACAAGCTGCTCTGGACAAATAAAAAATAAAAATAAAAAACTATAAAGCATTTGGAAGACAAAGCAGAACAGTGTAACACAGGCCAGAGACCAGAAATGTGAGGGAAGAGAACAGCATGGTAAGGCGTCCATTCAGGAGGTCCAACCAACAGAATTGCAAAATGGGAGCTGTCAGGTGGAAAGAAAGTCACCAAAGAAATACATCAAGCAAAGCTCCCCACAGAGAAGAACATGAAATGGGCCGGGCCAGCCGGTTCAGTGGTTGAGCATCGACCTAGGAACCAGGAAGTCACGGCTCCATTCCCGGTCAGGGCACATGGGGTGTGGCCTCGATCCCCCATAGGGGCCAAGTAGGAGGCAGCTGATCAAAGATTCTCTCTCATCCTTGATGTTTCTATCTCTTTCTCCCTCTCCCTTCCTCTCTGAAACCAATAAAAACATATTAAAAATAATACGTGATGGAATAGGTCACTCCTTCCTCACATCAGACCCCCTTTGTGTGCCTGTGGAGTGGGGCCCTGAAGGAAGGAGCTCCTTTCAGAAGGAAACACAAGGCACAGGCACGGATGGGAATAAAAGAGAATCCACACAAGACTGGGAGCCCCCGAGTAACACTGACACTTCTGCAATTGAATGGGACCAGCATCCTACATGCAGCTCACTACCATTTGAGCAGAAAGAGCAATAAAGGTATTTCTGAATGCAGATCTTCTAAAGCTTGATCTGCAATGTTGGTTCCCTCAAAGGCGGGGAGAAGTCAGCTCTACAAAACGGAGTAGATGAAAACACACACAAAACACAAGGCATGGATCCCAGTAAACACGGGTGGAACACAGGTGCTCAGAGACGAATCTGTTTCCTCACAAGTATTTCCACAGCAGAAGACACAGAGCTGATGTTCTCGGGGAAGCTGTGTTTCAGTGTTTTCTTTTTGGGACAATGCTCCTGTACCATTATTTCCGAATGAAAGTGTATGAGATTACAGGAAGTTGTAAGACAGAAATGAAAGGAATGTTAAGAGTGAAGAAAAAGAGCAAAAAAGAAAAAATGGTCAGGAGCAAATTTGGCAAACATAGTTGAAGTGCTACAGATCATTTCAGGTAATTGCCTTCTACACTGAACCAAACAGAAACGTGATGTGTTTGTGGAAAGAACTGATTTTCTTAAGGAATCGATTATCGGTGAAATGTGAGGACTTAAGACAGAGCAGAGAGGAGAGATGAGGTGCGTCACCAGCATGAGATTCTATCACAACATGAAAGGCCACAGACATCCGAGGGAGACAAAGCTGAGGATCGAGGGTTCTCCAGGAAGAGAAGCTCTGTGAGGAGCTGAGGACTGAGTTGTACCTTGAAGGACAAAGTCTATGAGGATGACAGAGAGGAATGCATGCGGCCCTCCAAGAGTGAGGACCAGCCAGGCAAAGTCACCACCTTGCAGCTCAGCTCTGAGGTGGAGGACACACGGGCCGCACTGCTGTCCGCCTAGGTCTGCACTGAGGCTCCACTCACTGTCCACTGAGGGCAAGACCACCTCACGCTCCACCAGCACCAAGGCTTCCAGAGATTTCTCCCTCACGGGGTGTCTCAGCCATGGCGCTAGTGCCCCTGGATGGAGGAGAGTTCTCTTCTGGTGGAAGCCCTGAGCACTGCGTACCGTTAGCAGCAAACCTGGTCTCACCCCGTGGATGCCAATAGCACACCACCCACCTGGGAGGACTCAGACAAATGTTCACAGGGGTGGGTACAGGAGGGAGAAAATGAGCCCTAGGAGAGAGTGGAGTTTCTAACATTGGAAATGTGTATTGTCAACCCGGAGAGGGGTCGGGGTAGGGTGGAGTGGATCAGTGGTGGAAAGAAGACGTCTGTAGTACATTCAACAAGAAAGTTAAATTTAAAAAAGGATATGTGTTATTAGATGTCCATATTCCCTTTGTGACATCGCTGAGGGCCAGAGTTTCTTACTCTGCAGGCCTAGCGTTAGCGAGAGAATGTGGGCGTGAGCTGGAGGGAAATTAGTTCCGAAATACAGAAGATAATCGTGTAAAATGGAATGACCCGTATGGACCGCCATGAGTTTGGGAATTAAGTATGTAACCACACATTTTGCATAAAGAACAAGTTATGTAAAAGTCAGGGTTTTCATGAAGCAGCCAAGGAGAACTGTCTGGAGGTAACACCTGATCCTGACTCAGCTTCCAAATCCGGGTCCCTGTCCCCAGGCACCGGGTGGATCCGGGTAGGATGGGATCAAGCAAATGTTTACTTGTGAGTAACAGGAGGACAGTAGTGGCCGGGCCTGGATGTCAGAAATCCAACTTCTGGGTCTCCTGACCTGGTCCTACCTATGGTGACGCCACTCTTTTCTCCAGAAACACAAAGGATTCGGTGTTAGCACCAGGATGTCAGGCTGATGCCTGGGTTAGTGTTAGGCATGAGCCGTGCCTTCAATAGATCTTCCAGCTAAAATGCACATTTTTCTAAATAGACCCAATAACAAAACATGTTATATGATCAGAGAGTTCTTTTTTAAAGACATATATTTATTGATTTCAGAGAGGCGGGGAGAGGGAAAGAGAGATAGAAACAGCAATGGTGACAGAGAATCAGTGATTGGTTGCCCCCTGCAGGCCCCAACTTGGGGACTGAGCCCACATCCTGGGCATGGGCCCTGACTGGGAAAGGAAACGTGCCTCCTGGTCCATATGTTGACTCTCAAGCACTGACCCACGGAGGCCGCACTAGAGAATTCCTCATAGAATCTCAAGTCCTGTCCCTCAAAGAAGTTACACACCCAATTAGACACCGACTGTGTCACTGTTGTCACTCCCAGACCAGAAAAGCCCAGCTCATGACCTCTAGGACTCCACAGGGGGAAAGGGCCATGGGGTCAGGTCCTGGTCACAGGAGAAAGGTGCTCCCAGAAGCCACTGGGTCTTGGGAAGGTGATCCCTAGAGATTCAAGACTCCATTTTCAAACAGGAAACGGGCTGTCCGTGCTGTGTCATGGGGAATAAAGATTCAAGCTAACGGGACTCAGGCGAGGACAGTGGAGGAGACTCCACCTGGAGAAAGGCCTCGTGCACAGAACTGTGGGGCCTGCCCAGATCCACCTGCTGTCCCGTGGTTCGGGTAATAGACATTTTGTCTTTTAGTTGTAGTTTTGGTGTGGTTGTGAGAGGCAGCATGTACAGGTGTTTACCTTATGCCGCATCTCGGTTTTTCTTGCTGAACACCTCTTTTAAATGAGTCTCTTGTGAGGCGAGTCATAGTTCTTGGATGCACCTGAGCAGGGTCATCCTGGCCTCTGGAGAAAACGTAAAAATGAAGAAACACAGATTCATCGTACACAGCAGGGGTTGGCTTTTGCTGTGAGGCCCAATGTCCAGCAGAAAACAGGGCAGGCCCGTAACCACGGGACACCAGCGGAGCCCTCACTGAGTGCTGTTCAAGGAGAAAACCTCCCATTCGTTATGAATGGAATTCACGTGCCTTCGGAATGATGGCCAACAGTCAACTGGGAGAAAGTGCACAAATAAGAACACCAACTTCCTTATTCCCAGCATCTTCCTAAATCAATATTGTGCTTGGAAACTTGGGGTGCAGCTGAGTGATGGGAAGAAACGAGTCCCAAACCATCCACACAGAGCACGAGGCATTCGCGCTCATTCACTATCGGCTCCTCCCTCGGGTGCTCCCACTCGTGTCTCTTTCTTTACTCTGAGCCACGCCGGCTGTCTCGTTGCTTCATGCCGGGGCCGCTCACACTGATGTGAGTTTCTCTCTCGTGAGGCGTCCTGCCTGTCTGACACCGAGGGACACACTTTCCAGGCTTCCTTCCCTGGACGACTGCCATCGCATTCAGGGCATCGGAACCTGCTGCTGCCTCTCCTAGAACACTCCTACCCAGCAGTCCCTGGGGGTCACAGGTCACTGATGCAGGAAATGCCTCCCAACCTAGGAAGTCGTGGCGGGATAGCCTGCTGGGACCTCCTGCAGGATGCTGCCCTGGCGGTTTTCTGTTGTTCATGACACTATCACTTTCCTTGATCTCATACTAGAGGCCCGGGGCAAGAAAGTCATGCATGGGGTGGGGGTGTGTCTCAGCCCAGCCTGCATCCTCTCCAATATGGGACCCCTCGAGGGAAGTCGGACATTGCTCTCACAATCTAGGACTGCTGGCTCACAATGCTTGCCTGCCTGCCTTCCTTTTTCCCTAACTGCTTCTGCCTACCAGCCTTATCACCTCCTAACCATTCCTCTGCCAGCCTGATTGTTGCCTAACTGATCCCCTGCCAGCCCAATTGCCCCTAATTGACCTCCCCCGGAGGCCTGGTCACATCTAACTGCCATCTGCTTCAGGCCTGGTCCCCCAACTGCTCTCCCCTGCAGGCCTGAGTACCCCTCCAACTACCCTTGCCTACAGGCCCGGTTGCCACCAACTTTCCTCCTCTGCCAGCCTGTTCATCTTTAACTGTCCTCCCGTGATGGCCTCATTACACACAACTGGCCTCCTTGAAGCCTGGTCCTTTCCAACTGCCCTCTCATGTTGACCATCTTGTGGCAGCCATGTTGTGTCCACTTGGGGGCAGCCATCTTGTGTGTTGGAGTGATGTGCAATTTGCATATTACTCTTTTATTAGATAGGATTCAATGGGGAGCGTGTGTATTGACTTCCAGTTCCAGGTAAGCTGTACATGTACAAGGTCAGGCCATAACTTGTTCCTAGAGCTGAATCTGTGACATGAAGCACAGGCCCAGGCTTGGGAGAATCCTGGTTGCTCTGAACGTGGATGTATAAAGGGAGGGATGGAAGGATGGATGGATGAATGGATGGATAGATGTTTACTGTAGATGGGTGGTTGGACGGATGTGAGGATGACAGGTAGATAGGTAGATTAATGGTTGAATGGATGGATGGATAGATAAAAGTATGTATGTATATATATGTATGTATGTATGCATGGATGTGTGGAGGAAACCTGTGGTTTAGTCCTGATTACCCTTCCTGGGCCCTGTGCTAGGCTTCTACATAGAGTGCCTGGCTTTCTTACAAAGGCCAGCTCGGTGTCATTTCTGCTTGTTGTAAAAACGGAAGCTCGGGACAACCAGCACTATCTTTCCCAAGGTCATTTCGTGGTGAGCCGTGACACCCAGATACAAATCCACATCTGCACCTGCCCAGATATTCAACCATCCAGTGCTTCCTCCCTGAAGCATCAGTGATTCTACTTCCCACATCATCTCCTGAATCAGTGGAAGGAAAACCCTAAAGCTAACAAACCTGAACAACATGTAACTGTACATTTATAACTAAACTAGAGGTCTGGTGCATGAATTGGTGTATCGGTGTAGTCTGGCCAGCCTGCCCTAATTGGGCCAATCGCGCCTGTTGTAGGGTGCATATAGGGAGGGGACACGAGCAGTTGGCCAGGTAGTCCTACCCTCAATCAGGGTGGTGATGGCCAAACAGGGGCGGGGGCGACTGGAGATAGGGGCTGTGGGCGGTGGGCCAGCAGGTTCTGCTTCCTGCTCAAACTCCTGTTCGAAATCCCAGTGTAGGGGAAAATTTGCATATTACCCTTCTATTATGTGGTATTTACAGTTGCATTAATTAACTCAGATAGTCTTTGTTCCAACAACCTTCAACCAAGGGGAGAAGGTACTGCTGTTGTCCACCAGAAGACACCTGACTTAGTCCCTGGGTGAGGAACATCTGCCCTCCACAGGCGCTGAGTGGTATTGCACACAGGCTAGGTGATGGGTGAGACAGGAGGCACAGAAAGAGAATGAAGGTCTCTGGACCTTATAGAAGAAGCAGAAGAAAAAAAGAGAGGAGTAAGTGGGCTAGAGGAAGAAGGGGAGGGGAGAGACACGTGCATGGGGCAGGAAGCGTGAGGAGGAGGAAGAGATAAATGAGGACCAAATAATAAAACAAGAGTGACCACACAGACTCCAATGCCTTAATTTACTTTATTTAACAAGCACTTCAGCATTACGTTTATCTACTTTCATTACCAGGATTGCTGCTAAAATATCTAGAAGGGTTTTTGAGGCTCTGACTCCTTGGTTTGTACAGGGAGACCACAGGCTGGCAGGGTTCTAGAAGATTCTCGCTGTCCTTTCTGGGCCAAAGCCAGGTTCATCCCGTGACACATTCGATCCTCTGTGGGAGGGACCGAGTGGCCGCCAGGAGAATAAAAGGAGGAGTCTGGGCTCTCACCTCCAACGTGAGTCCTTCTTCCCTGCCACGTCCGGTGACCAGCCAACAGCAGCTGCCTGAGCCATGAAGCTGGTGCTAGTGTTCATGCTGACCGCCCTCCCTCTCTCCTGCTATGCCGGTGAGTGCTGACAGCGCCAGGCTTTGGGGGAGGTTGGTGTCAGGGCCCCTGTGGCAGACCTCCTGCTCTCCAAGCCCCAGGCCAGAGCACCTCACTTCTCTGCTGTCTTCATGGCTCCATCATGTTTGTCTCTCTGGGCTTGGAAGGCAGGGAGCTGGGGCATTGTCTGCAGAAGGGGGGACAAGGAGGCAGATATCCTGGGGCTTAGAGAAGATCCTAGAATCTGACTTTGCTCTCCCAGAACAAGGGACTCCGACCATTGCCCATAAGCTCTCTGAATGTCTGTCTCTACTGGGTAAGAAGATGACCAGCAGGGAGTCGGTGCCTCTGGATCTGAGCCTGCTCTCGTGTGCTTTCTTCCCAGGTTCTGGCTGCGAAACGATCGAGGATTTGGTCAAGGAGAACATTGACTCTACAGTGTCGCAGGATCAACTCATCCAAGACTTTCAGCAGTTGATCCCGGGTGCGATCACTGAGAAAGCCCTCAGGAAGGTTAAGCAGTGCTTTCTGGACCAGAGCGAGGACACCCTGAGCAACCTTTCCGAGATGATGGTAATGGCCGCTTCTTCCTCCCACTCTGGCCGCTCTGGACCCCCGGGCTCTCTGTTCGCTACCGACTACTCTTTCCTTAATTATCATGTTTAAAATGTGTTTTTACTGATTTCAGAGAGGAAGGGAGAGGAAGAGAGAGAGAGATAGAAACATCACCAATGAGAGAGAATCATGCATCGGCTGGCTGCTGCACATCAAATAGTGGGGATCGAGCACACAACCCGGTCTTGTGTCCTTGACCGGAATCAAACCCATGACCCTTCAGGCCCATGCTCTATCCACTGAGCCCCCCCAGATAAGGGGGAACTGAGGTCTTGAAAGGACGTGTTGATCACGCTTAATGTCATCTCAGGGAATGTGGTTCTTGGGAGTGTGAACAGTTTGACACCCAGAAAGCCATCCCAGGGGAGCGCTGCTGAGCCTGCTCATGTGGTGGAGTCTCTACATGAGAGAGGCCACGAGGGAGGAGAGCGTGTGGGCAAAGACTTGCCCAACTCTCAGCCCCCAAACGTCTGGTTTTCGAGAGGAGCCTCGCATTGAAGAGTGGGAAACACACAGAGGAAAGCACTTTAAAGCATTTTCTAAAGCCCCAGGCCAGTGGTCTGCAAACCACGGCTTTTGAGCCACATGCGGCTCTTTGGCCCCTTGAGTGTGGCTCTTCCACAAAATACCACGGCCTGGGAAAGTCTATTTTGAAGAAATGGCATTAGAAGAAATTTTAGTTTAAAACGTTTGGCTCTCAAAAGAAATTCCAATGCCTGTACTGTTGTTATTTGTTGCTGTTGGCTAATGAGTTTGCTGACCACTGCCTAGGCGGTTAGGCTCAGGGGATAGAGCGTCGGCCTGTGGAATGAAGGGTCCCAGTTTCGATTCCAGTCAAAGACACATGCTTGGTTTGGGAGCTCTGTCCCCAGTAGGGGGCATGCAGGAGACAGCCAATCAATCATTCTCTCTCATCATTGATGTTTCAATGTCTCTCTGCCTTCCTCTCTGAAACCAATAAAAATACGTTTTGAGAAAAGACTTTTCGGAAGAGAGCAGAGACTTACACGTCAGGAAGAGCCCACGCTCAGGAACGCGGTGCCCAGTGCCCTTCGAGTGCCCACGTCTGCTCGTGGACGTGGCTGGACGTCCCGGGCAGGAGGAGGGCCCGTGAGTGACAAGTGGTCTCCTTGTCTGCGACCCGTCATGGTGGGGGGATTGTGGGAAAGAAGAGTCAGGGTGAACGATGAGACCTTCTTTCTGTTTAGAGCAGACAGGGCTCAGTATCTCCTGGTGATTCCCTCCCTCCCCAAACAGCCCATGGAAACAGTGCAGGGCCGCCACGGGGACAGGTCGCCACAGCAGAGACACTCTCTGCATCACAAGGAGCTTCCTGACCCCGGGCTGCTGACGATTTGGGGACCTGCAGGAGTGAGGACAAAGCCCCTCGAGTGCGCGTGTCCTCAGCTCTGAGGCCACATCAGGGTGCAGGCCCGCAGCCCCACAGGCACACGGGCTCACTGGGGCTGAGACACGGAGAAGGGGCGACACAGCCTGTGCAGGGGAGGCCTGGTTCACAGCAGAGGAAACAGCAGGGACAGGCTCTCAGGGCCCCGGAGGACCGGGTCTGGAAGCAGCAAGTCCTCAGCCTCAGGCAGGGCCTCCTGAGCCACAGAACCACGGGAGATCCTTTCTGAACCCCGCGGCCCCTTATCTCCATGGGGTGTGGGGGTTGGGGACAGGAGGGGTCACATCTGTGCTCAGGACGGTCTTGGTGGGAGAGTGGGATGGAGTGACTCTCTGTCTGTTTTCCAGGACGCCATAACGAAGAGCGAGCAGTGTGCTTCCTACTGACCCACCAGACCTTTCCTCCGACGACAGAGAATGGCCAGACAGCGACTCTCCAGGGCAGAGACCACAGCTCAGCTCCCCTCTGGGCCTTTTGATCCCGAAACTGCAAGACATTGTTGAAACCTCCCCCATGTCATTTCAATAAAGCCCCTGCACAGAGCGCTGTCTTTGGTTCCTGACCGACACCGGGCCTGAGGAGGCTCCCCCACACTGGGCTGCCCACACGCTGGGACTCGGTGTTCAGGACTGAGCTCGTGCCTGGGACGTGGGTATCTGCAGGGCACCCCGGCCCTGACCATCTGAAGCCCAACAGGACCCTGTCCCTGGAAAATGCCCCCCAACCCTCTCAGGGACCCTCTGGACTGAGCTCAGGCTCAGGACCCCCATCTCCTCACGTCCACAGTGCGCCTTCTCCCAGGGCTCGGCTCCCCTTTGGAATTCTCTGCCCTGAACAAGGTTGTGAAAAGAACAGAGCAGAGAGAGGGGACTCGGGCAAAGCAAGGCTGCATCCTCGCTTGAACACCCTCCAACTTCTCCAGGACACCGCAGACCCCTGACTCCACTAGGCCCAGGCAACGGACCCTTTCCCAACCCACAGCTTATAGCTTACCCAACACACACTCTCTCACACACACACACATTCACACACACACACACACACACACTCACATACACACACACACACTCATACACACACATACACACACACACTCACACACACTCTGATACACACACACACATGCATGCACACACACAAACACACTCACACATACAGACACACACTAATACATACACCCGCACACAGACACACACACACGTACTCATTCATACAGACACACACACTCACAGACACACGCACTCATACATAAACATGCACACAGATACACACACGCAGTCATATATACACACAGACACAGGCAGGCATACATACACTCATGCACACAGGCACACACGCAGTTCTTTAGTGAGAGCTCCTGGGCCATGCAGTCTTGGGCTCAGAGGCCTTTGGCAAGTTGCCTTTGCTCCTGCTGGACCTCGGCCATTTGAAGAGGCGTCTGTCCCTGTGTACTTGGCGTGGACATTGCGGTGGAGCTGCTGAAGGCCCTGTGCTCTGAAAGTTGCTGAGATGAAAGTAAATGGTACCTCAGATGAAAACTCCATATTTTTACACGTCTAAACATGATAAACACAGAGTTAGGAGTGGTTACAGACTATACATGCTGCCCTAGTCTGCACAGGCTGCTAAGGAGGTACACAGGTCAGGAGGCTTAAGCACACATTTATTGAGACTGGACCCTCCAAGGTCAAGGTGCCTGCAGAGTCAGTGTCTATTGGGGCCCTTCCCCGCCCACCCACTGGACCTGCCACCCATGCCACCCACACACCGATTGATGGATGTATTTTCCCACCAACCACTCAGGTCCCCTTCTCCTGGCAGGACCCCAGCCATGCGTGAATTTGTGGCTGGGTCTCTAGTAATAGTATAAGCAGAAGAAGGGAAATGACAAAGGTTGAGCAGAAATCAATGACATTGGGGAAAATATAACAGAAAACATAGAAACCAGTAGTGGGTTCTTTGAGAAGATCAAAAACAATTCATACACCTGTCTAGACTGAACAGGATAAAGAGAAAGTAATGACCAATGCCAAAAATGATGGAGGTAAAACCACTACTTTGACTAAGATCAAGTGTAAAACTATTTCCCAGGATGACTTGTAGAAAACCTCAGGGTATCTACCAAAGGATTGAGTGACTTTAGCATGGTTGAAGGACATAAGATAAATATACAAAAATTAATTATATTTCTATATACTTGAACAATCAGAAATTGAAATTAAGAACGTGCAATTTAGAATAATGTCTGAAATTATCAAAAATATTAGGAATCCTCTCTAATAAAGAGGGAATATGCTAATCAACTGCCACACCCTCACAAAGATGGTGGCGCCTATGGCCAATAAGAAGAGAATATGCTAATTAACTACCATGGCCTCAAGATGGTGGTGCCCACAGCCACAAGATGGAGGAGCCCAGTCCCCTCAGCCCCCCAGCCACCCAGGGCAGGCCCGAGGTGCAGGCAATCCTCAGATGTCATTTGCCCATCCCCCCAAAGTCCCCTGAGGCTCATGTAACCAGAACCGGCCAATGTTCGTGCTGCCGGCAGTGGCAGCAGCAGAGGTATGATGGGGCATCGCCTTCCCTTGATCGCTGCATTGTCCTCCCCCTCCCCCTGAGGGTTTCGGGCACCAATTCCAGCATGTAATAATAACAAGAGTTTCACCAAATTTTGGTGAAGCTTGGGCTGTTCAACAAGGGTGAAGCACATATGTGTAATTTACCTGTTGGAACAGCTAAACAGCCCCTCTCCCCAAACCTGAATAGGATTGTCTGCTGCTCGACATCTCGGGGCATGTTATTGCCTCCTGTTGGTCAAACACCTGAACAGCTGTAGACTGTTCCCCAAACTGACAGTGATTCTGTGTACTCTTCCAAACCTAGCCCTTTGACGTGTATATCTCCACCTTGCCTTGGAACAAATTGTGTTGAATTAATAGCACGGGGTCGAGACAAGGAAGTAGTCTCCTAGCTCCTTCAATTGAAGCACCTCTGACCCCCAATGCCTTTCAAAATTATCGTTCCTCTTTGTAATCATCCTTGAATCTACACATCAGCCCCTTTCTCCAGAATGCTGAACCCTTTGTAAGGCTGGGAAAAGAACCCCAGCATATGGCGCCTGAACGAGGGACACCAATATGTGAGGTCTCCCAGACTGTGAGAGGGGCAGGCTGGGCTGAGAGACCCCCTTTCCAGTGCATGAGTTTCATTCCCTGGGCCTCTATAACTTAATAAAAGACACAAAAGACCGGGACGGGAATGACTCAGGCTGGCCTTGGGTCGGGACGGCCGGGGCCACAGGCTGAATAAGCCCCGAGAAATCATTTGTCGCCCTGCCAGGGCATGAGGGGGCGAGTCAATGAAATGTTTGCTCCACTTTCCAGGCTAATTTGGAAGTTGACCATTCTGTAGGGCCCAGGAGGGATGTTTAAATATCTAAATGGCTCTTGGCAGAAGAGGTCCCCACCCCTAATCTAGGCTCTCTTGCTTCCACAGGACCCATTTACACATGCCAAGCCCTCCCCTAGCTGCAGCCCCTCCCCTTGCCACTCCATGTCCGCTCAGGTCGCCTAAGGCACAGTGGCTCCCTGGGTCCGACTGGGCTGTGGGCAGTGCTGTCTGCTGAGCAGCAGTGCATGCTGGGTAAACTCTGCTTGGGCAGGAGCGTGGTGGTCGGCTCCCTCTGGGCTTCCACGATGCACACGTCCTTCCAGAAGGTCTGGGAGAGAAGAGCGGCCTGAGAAGGGAACCGGCCTCACCTGTAAACGGTTTCCAACGGCCCGGTACCAGGTGAGGTGTGTCCGGAGCCTGGAGCTCAGCTCTGGGTTCCCCTGGGCATCTGCAGAGACGGGGAGGACGGGCCCCCACAGAGCGAGCCCCACGGCCAGGCCGGGCCGCTGGTCAGGGCGGGAAGGTGGAGGGGAAAGTGTGGCTGCACCTGCTGTCCAGGAGGCAGGTCTGTCCTGGGACCGGCTCACCAGCACACACTGGAGGGTGCAGAAGCCACGGCTCTTCGGCGGCTGCCAGCAGACATGACTGACCAGGGTCAGGGCAGATCCCTGTCCTTTTCCACTCGCCTCGTATGTGATCCTGTCCATCCGCTCATGGACACCCCACGGCTGCCTTCGCCTTCTGAATGGCTGTTCTCGCCTCCCGCCGGGCGCCCTCAGCATCCTGCACCTCGTCCTCCTGGGACCTGGCGGGTGCCCGGGGGGAAGGTGTGTATAGGGTGCCCTGTCTCTGTAGCTGCCCCTTTTCCTAGAATCTGGACCCCTCACGTCCGTACCGTCTGGCGGCTACAACACCTTCAGCCCGTTGGACGTGGGCATGATCATGTGGGTGCTCTGCTTGGTCCTGGAGGGCGTTGGGTGGGTCCCCCCACGCTGTAGGGTCATCAGCAGAATTGGGAGTTGGTGGGGCTCCTTCACTGGGTGGGGATGTCTCATAAGTTTGACATTTGTTCCTGGATCATTAATCCAACTCTTTACTGGCCCCTTAGTGTCTCTTACTGCCTTTGTGGCTCCCATTCCCCGGATGTCAGACTTTGGTGAGGAGGGGCCGGCCAGGTCCCCAGGGGGACTGGCACACAGAGCACAACAGCCTGAGGGTTCCTTCCTGAGCGCAACTGTGACCCTTCCCACCAGGGGGCGCCGTTCCATGCAGAACCAGGGCCCTCCCTGGACACATGCAGTCTACCGCCCGCCACCAGGAGGCGCCTCAGGCCTCCTTTCCGCAGGCCATGGCCAAAGAGGACAGTAGTCAGGGTAGTAACAAGGAGATGGCTTCCCTGTCACTTAAGGGGCCTCCCCTGGCTGACACTTTAATTTTCCTGCAACCGGCAGTCAGTGCGGCACACAGTCCTGACCAGGAGGGGCTCTCCCTTCCCTGTGCCTCACAAGGGGCTGGTTTCCATGCAGGGGAGCCAGCGAGCGGCCAGGCGTCTCCCTGTTTGTCTGTCTGTGTCCCATAAAGCCAAGGGACACATGCTAGAGACGTGGACCCGGGAGAAGGTTGCCCAGCAGTCGCGGGGACGGGTGCTGGCAGGGCTGGAGACGCAGGAGAGGGAAGAGCAAGGACTCCCGTGGGCTGCAAGATGGTTCCCCAAGGGGAAGAGAGCAGGAGCCTGGTGCTGCAGGCCCAGGACGCAGAGGAGGTCAGGAGGCCGCTGTGGGGACTGGGCCGATCCAGCCAGAACCCAGGGCCCATGCCTGGGGCCGCTCCTGTCGACTCTGCCCACTGGGCTCATGTGTGTGCCACACCCAGCGCCCCTCCACCGCTGCAAGGGGCGTCACAGCTGAGCGTCCCTGCCTCTGTCCTCCTCCACCCACAGACCACCAGCCTCCCGCCCTGGTCGCTGAGGAGAAAGGCAGCCAGGAGGGAATGCAGATGGAACTCGCAGCCTTCAGCGGGGACAACAGCAAGAGGAGCAGGACGAAGCGGTTCTGAATGGAGAGCGCGTGGGCCTCTGGCCCCTGATGGTCCCCTCGGGCTGCTGCCCCTCCCGGGCCGCTGGTGGTCGAGGGTCCATCCCCAGGAGCTGGCTGCCCACAGGGCGTTACACCAACCACTGTAGCGTAATGAACAGTGGGCCTGCCATGGGATCACCTCACCCATCCCTGAGTATATTGGGCTCCTGCCTGGGAAGTTCTCCCGAAATTCACCACCACGTTGTCTCACCTGCTGGGGCATCAAGAGGACACCTTCCCTCCTCCCTGCGCTGCCGATGGGACCCTGTGCTCCTGTGCACCGTTCTGTGGGCAGCAGTGAGGACAGAGGATCAGAGTCCCCTGAGTGGGAGGGACTCTGTGGGCTTATGAGTGGTCCTCAAGTTTCCTGTGTACAGGAGGGGCCAGCAGGCCCACTGGCGGGGGCGGGGATGGTGAGAAAGATGGCTGTTACAGAATTTACCAGGCGACTGAAAAACACACAGGTGGACAGAGACATAGGGAAAAGCCAATTATTTTAGGATGTTTTGCATGTGGTAGTACTGAGACTCAGGGGAGACTGTTTCTCTCCAAATGCTGAACTCTCCAATATGAAGGAAGCTCTCCCTTTATCCCCTTTGGTTTCTTTGTCCCCCAAACATGAATGGGACTTCTGGATGTTTCATAAGCTTTGCAAAATGCCCTGTGTGTTGGGATGGGGACTGAGAGACCACTTTTAAGGACCTTGCCTGGCACCAGCGCTGCTAACCCCCTCTGGGAGCTGGGTGTTGCTCATGGTTATGGACACTGTGAAATGGGAGCACTTAGGTAAACAGGTCTTGTAGACCAGAGTGTGGAGAAAGGGGCAGTGACTTTATTGTAGTCTATTGAGAATGTACATTGGGCTACTGCACAGATTCAGATCGTTAGCCCCCCAAAACGTCTTATTTTCCCATCAGGCGAGAACGTGGCCCTCCTGGCATGGCGGCGGCCCTGCCCCACCAATGCTTTATATCCCATCAGTTCCTGGGTGGAGCACAAGGTACCCAGCCTCACCTGGGCCTGGGAGCCCGGCTCCTGCTGGAAAGCAGGGAGGATGGAGGAGAGTCCTGGACACTCGAGAGATTCTGCCGGATGAGGAGGGTCCCTGGGGTGTGGCCCATGACAAGATTGGCCGATAGAGACCCCCTCTGAGTGCAGCCTGCAGGGCCTGGACACACTGAGGGGCCTCGGCAAGGTTGGGGTGCTTCTTTGTAACTTACTCTGTTCCCCATTGGCTCCTGGGTGTGTGTGATCCTCCAGAGCTCAGGATGGGGTGGGCTGCATGGTTGTGATGGGACGGGTGAGACTTTGAGTATCTGTTGGGGTATTCCTCTCCTTCCTGAAGGTTCCTGGCTTTAGTCTCGTTGATGGAAGACCCCAAAGAGCCAGGCGGTGCGCCCAGGAGCCCACATGGTCATGGCGGATCCGGTGAACGCGCACAGGTGTGTGTCTACATTGTCGATCGGGCAGCATCTTTGTCCGATTGATGGTGTTTCCAAGTTCAAAGTTAGAAACCGTGTTCCTGAGGCCCATGTGGGGTGAGGAGCGCACCCCTGCTGTCTAGAGGCAAAGGCAGCGCCCGGTTGAGCACAGCAGAGGCGGCGCAGGAGGCCCCTTGGCGGGTGGAGGGGGAGGAGGTCCGTGTGCGGGTGGGGGATGGCGCCTCCTGCCCCAGGGTGTGTCTGAAATGGCAGCTGGACCTGATCCCCAGCACAGGAACCGCACAAGGAGGGCAGAGCACAGAGTGAGAGACTGAAGGAAGATTCTGGAGCAAGTCAGGCATTCCTCATTTTCCCTTTATTTCATTTTCATTTTTATTCTTTATCTTTTTACTGCTTTCAGAGAGACAGGGAGAGGGAGAGAGAGAGAAACATGGATGATGAGAATCATTGGTCAGATGCCTTCTGCACGTCCGCACTGAGGATGGAGCCCAAACTCAAGAACCCTGACCTCCCGGTCCATAGGTGGATGCTCAACCCCTGAGCCAGGCTGGACAGGCGGCTCCCTTTCATTGCTGACCTGCGGGAAAGACAGAAGACACTGAGCCCCCACAGGACAACCGAGTTCTGGGAGAGTCTGAGGACAAGGAGACCGTTTCTGATGCCCAGGTCCCCTCAGCCCCCATGTCGTGGGCTCCCTTGCAGCTCAGAGAGCGGAGCAGGAAGTCAGAGCATTGCTGGGTGCAGGGTTGTGGCAGGTGGTCTGTGGGGGGCGAGGCGTGGCCAGAGCTCACACGTGGTCAGGATCCTGGGGCCTGGATCTCGGGGCTCAGTGCACAAGGCAGGAGAGAGGCAGTGGCGTGGCTTGTGGAGCGTGTAAGGTGAGGCACGTTGGTGATCTGGATGCCATCCGGGACCTTCCAGTTGGTGATGCTTCTTATCAAAGCGAAATGCTGTTGATCGATGCGTCTGTGAATGCGCTGAAGGAGGCCTGGTTTCATGTTCTGTGTTGATGGGGGTGTTATTTATTGATCAAACAGAGTCTTTTTATTGGTGTCCCTTGTTCGGGTGTCATAATGCCGGGGTTCTTTTCCCAGCCTTACAAAGGGTTCAGCATTCTGGAGAAAGGGGCTGCATGTAAATGATTCAAGAGTCCGGAGACCAAAGATAAATTGGAAAGGCATTGGGTGTCAGAGGAGCTTCAGCTAAAGGAGCTAAGGACTCACTCTTGTGTAAGGACCCTCTGGTATTTATTTAACACAATGTGTCCTAATGTAAGTTGGAGATAATACATTTACTTCAATGGGCAGAGGAACAGAAGCATTGTCAGATGGGGGAATAGCCTTCAGCTGTTCAGGTGTTTGGCCAACAGGAGGCAATAAAATGCCCTGAGCTGTCTGGCAGCAGACAATCCTATTCAGGTGTGTGGGAAGTGCCGTTTAGCCATTTCCCACAGGTAAACTACATGTGTGGCTCACCCTTGTGGAGCCCACCAAGTCCCACCGACCCGTTGGCGGATCTCGGTCATTGTGACATGCTGCAGTTGGTTCCCAGCAGCCCTTTTGGTCCTGGCTTCCAACCTTAGGGGAAGTCTCCATACATGCTTGTCCCATGGTTTTGGGGATGTGTAAAGAACGAGCCATGTCACTCAATTCTATGGATCAAAAACGACCTGAGATCTCTCGCTCACAAGTATTGTAGTGGGGGCAGCGGTTGAGCATCCACCTATGAACCAGGAGGTCATGGTTTGATTCCTGGTTAAGGCCACATGCCTGGGTTGCCTGCTCAATGCCCATTGGGGGGCGTGCAGGAGGCAGTGGGTCAATGATTCTCTCTCATCATGGATGTCTCTCTCTCTCTCTCCCTCTCCCTCATCCTCTCCCTTCCTCTCAGAAGCCAATAAAAATATATTAAAATTGTTTTAAGGAGTTGTCAGTCACAGCTAAGAGTCCTTCTTGATTTCACTGGAAGTGAGGACAGGGAGGCCACTGTCACTGAGATTTGGACCTGCAGAGTGAGCGCCTGTAGGGTCTGACATGATGTGGGTGCCTCCGTCATGTAACACGGAACAGGATGTGTGTGACGGGGAGGGGCCCATGGGGACTGGTGTCTCCAGAGGCTATGTAGACGCACAGCACACGGGGACATCACGACCCAGGGGTGATGTCTGAGGGCTCTCCTCCCCCAGGGACCAGGGGACCAGTTGGAGCCAGAGTGCTGGACGGGCCTGGGATCCAAGGGGCGCTTCTGGACAGCACATCCTGCTGAGGACCGAGAGCAGGGACCCCGAGGGCCACGGGGACATGATCCCCGTCCCAACCACCCCTCCTGCACCCTGACTCCAATACTGTGTGAAGGTTATGGAGTCACAATAAGCCTCGCTGCGATGTGTCCATTACACAGTCGATGGGGTGACTGGAAAGTCACCAGCTGGTGTGACTGAGAGCAATCCCAATTGGCCAGTGCCCAGGCCGAGGGCAGCCACCCTGAGGCGAGGCCTCTTCCCCTGGCAGAGCCGACAGATCGGCTGATGTTTGCCTTTGGGGATGAGGCGGTGTATGCTGTGTGACTATCACATACAGCACAAGTTTTTCCATTTCGCTGCGTAACTGGAATGGCGGATGCTGACTGCCAGGCCCTGTGTCCAGCATTTGGCCTGAAAGGACCCACTGGTCTCTACGCATCCCTGGGGTCCCCCTGGTTTTACAGATGAGGACACTGAGGCAAGGACAGTCAGCACCTGCTGGAGACCCCACAGGCGGGAAGCTTCAGAGCTGAGCTTGAACCCAGGAGTCAGGCCCTGAAGTTGGGGTTTTGTTCACACCCCCACTCCTAAGGGAGACATCCCACTTTTTAAAAATTTAATAAATCTTTATTGTAATTGATCCTCTTTTTCCCCCATAGCTCCCCTCCACCCGATATCCACCATACCCTCTGCCCTTACCCCCTCCCCGCACTGTCTTCATCCATACATTTACAATTTTTGTCCAGATTCTCCCTACACTCCCATACCACTTTTCTCCCAAGAATAATCAGTCCATTCCCTTTCTATGCCCCTGTTTCTATTATATTCACCAGTTTATTCTGTTCATCAGATTTTTAATTCACTTGATTTTAGATTCATTTGTTGATAGACATGTATTTGTTTTTCATAATTTCTATCTTTACCTTTTTCTTCTTCTTCCTCCTCTTCTTAAGGAGTACATTTCCGTATTTAATATAATGCTGGTTTGCTGGTAACCAACTCCTTTAGCTTTTTCTGATCTGTGAAGCTCTTTATCTGACCTTCAATTCTGAATGATAGCTTTGCTGGGTAGAGTAATCTTGGTTGTAGGTCCTTGCTATTCATCACTTTGAATATTTCTTGCCATTCCTGCCCGGCCTGCGTGGTTTCTGTTGAAAAATCACCTGACAATCCATTGGTGCTCCCTTGTAGGTAACTGTTTTTCTCTTGCTGCTTTTAATATTCTCTGGTTGTCTTTTGCTGTTGGCATTTTAATTAGGATGTGTCTTGCTGTGGTCCTCTTTGGATTCCTTTTGTTTGGGGTTCTGTGCACTTCCTGGACTTGTAACTCTATTTCTTTTACCAGATGGGGGAAGTTTTCCATCACAATTTCTTCTAATAGGTTTTCAGTATCTTGCTGTCTCTCTTTTTCTGGCACCCCCATAATTCGGATGTTGGTATGCTTGAGGTTGTCCCAGAGGCTCCTTACACTATCTTTAATTTTTTTGGGTTCTTTTTGCTTCTTGCTTTTCCAGCTGAGTGGTTTCTGCATCTTTGTATTTCAAATCTTTGACTTGATACTTGTGGTCTTCTAGTCTGCTGTTAGGTGTCTGTATAATGTTTTTTATTTCAGTCAGTGTATGTTTCATTTCTAGTTGGTCCTTTATCATATCCTCGAGGGTCTCGTGAAGTTTATCCGCCTTTTCTAGGAAATTCTTGAAAAACCTTATAACCGTGCTTTTGAACTCTATGTCTTTCATTTTTTCCCTCCATTTCTTTTCATTGTGATCTGTTTCCTTGTCTCCACATTTTTGCTGCATCCCTGAGTTGGTCAAGTAGCTCTGTGTGGTATGTGTCCTCTAGGGGACAGTGGCTCAGCCTCCCCAGTTACCTGAGGTGGACACTCTTGGTGCACCCCTTTATGGGCTGTGTGCTCAGTCTTGTTGTTGTTAAGTCTTGATTGTTGTTGGTGTCACTGGGAGGGGTTGACCTCCAAGCCAATTGGCTGTGAGAGTCAGCTGTGTCTACCCTGGGGGAGCCTCTGTGCTCAGCTTGGATTGGGGGGAGTCTCATGGCTGAGCAGTCAGCTTTGGTTTTCTGTCAGCCCTGCCATAAGCTGGGTCTCCCTGTCCCATGGCAATGGATGCACGCACCTATGAGAGAAAGCTGCCCTTGAGTCTTGCCCACTGCCAGACAGTCCAGTTTCTCTTCAAATGAGTCTGGAGACCCAAATTCTCACCCAGAACTGGGATACAGTGCAGTCCGGATTTTTTGTTTTCCTCCAGAGTGAGAGAGCCAGCCACGCTCCCCTCCCTCGAGCTCGGCAGCTCCCGAGTCTCAGTGTTCTTCCTCCTGACAGTCCAGTTTCACCCTGTATGAGTCTAGGTTCCCGGAGACTTGCCCGGAACTGTGGTTCAGCCCAGTGGGGAGCCTTTGTGTCCCTCCCTGTTCAAGAAAACCAGCTGGTTATTCAGCCACCCTCCCTTTTCGCTTGCAAGCATCTCTGCATCTCAGTACCTCAGAGTCTCAGTGTCCTTTTATCTTTCCTTCTAGCTGTAGAATTTGTACTCAGCCAGCTTTCCGGTGGTTCTGGATGATGTCCGTCTTGTCTTTTAGTTGTAGTTTTGAAATTGTTGTACGAGGCAGCAGTTTAGGTGTTTACCTAGGCCACCATCTTGGTTCCTCCACGTCCCACATTTGAAAGACAGACCCACACCCACCCCAGAATCCTCAACGACGTGTGAAGCTGGCGGCTCAGATCCTGAGGTGGTGGGACTGAACTGGCCACAACCTGAGGTCAGGTGTGCACTGACCTCTCCTGTGTCCTCAGGTCCCGTGTCCCGTCTCTGAGGACATGGTGGTGAGGTCCTCCTCAGGGTCTGCAGACTCAGGTGTGTGGACGTCAGTGTGCTGTGTTCCTGGCCCGGATCCTGTCACCGAGGGACCTCTGTGTCTGTTCGGTCCCCAGTGACAGGTGTGCAGGGAGGACGGGTGTCCCCGCGCCGATCCTGTGTTCAGTTCCAGCATCAGCTTCCATTCCTTCTCACTGCGTTTCCCATGAGGCCGTCTCAGATCTCTCTGATGGTTGATTAATTATCAGCTTATTATGACCAACTCATTGATGGCTTGTTGTATGCTTCCCCTGGTTTGAAGGGAATGTTGTCAATAAGTGGACATCCCAGACCTGGTACCCTGCAGTGCCCGCAGCCGCCCTGGCACAGCGGGCACCACGTACCCCAAAGGGGCAGCCCAGACACACTGATCGCTCCTGCACTCAGGGTCGCTCACCTCCCGCAGGGACACGTGCGGCCCCCTCTCAGTGCCAGGCCCTGGGCTGAGGAGATGAGCACGTCCACACAGAAGGCGCTGACTCCCAGGGGCTCCCTCCACTGAGGGGTGTGCACATGGGACACTCTTGCCTCTGGCGGAGCTCCAGGGAGCCGGGCAGGTGCCAGCGAGCCTGGCTCTGACCAAGGCCCCAGGCTGTGGCGCTGACGGAAGGCATCAGGCCTCTGCCAGGAAGGGCGGGCTGGAAGCCAGGCCTGTGCCCTGCCCGCCCCCGTGGGCAGGACCAGGAGGCTCACTGGGTACAAAGAGCCGTGGGCTCCAGGCCGCTCATCCACTCCTCACGGCTCCTGTCGGCTCAGCTCAGCCCCCGGTCACAGGCACCATGAAGCTGGCCCTGCCTCTGCTGCTGGTCACTCTGGCCCTTTGCTGCCCCGACGGTGAGAGTCACTTCCACTCACACACCAGCGGCGGGAGGACCTTCCTCGTCCCGGTGACGGAGATGGGAGGGGGACAGGGCACAATCAGACCTTCCCCGCCCCCGGCCCAACAGCCCCCCAAAGCCCAGGACTGGGGGTGTCAGGTCCCGGGACTCTGGAACTCCCACAGAAAGCACCCCAGGCCAGTGTGGGTCCCGTCTGAGCCCCATGCCCGCCGGGTCTGAGCAGAAGCAGCGGACGGAGCAGCTTCCTGTGGTCAGGGCTCTGCCCGGCGGCGCTGGGACCGGACACAAGGCGGCGCCCCGGCCTCTCCTCCGGGGTCAGGGCGCCCAGGGGGACCCGGCGATGGCGGGGGAGGAGGTGGGCCGAGGCCGCCCTGGTCTCCCCGACATCTCCTCCAGGGCCTCTCAGGGCCAGTGGAGCCCGAGGCTGTGGACTCCGAGGTCCAGACTCAGAATGTTCCAGCAGGAGAGGCTCTGTCCAGAGGATCAGGGCCACCTGAGGCCCGGAGTGAACAGTGTCCACGTGGCTCTGAGACCCAGAGACCCTCAGGGGCCGGCAGGCTTCCTCCCCCTGGGTCCCCGCCAGCCGTGCAGAGCCCGTGGGAGCGGGAGGGCCCCGCTGCCCTTGTCCAGGTGAAGGGGGCCCGTGACCAGCAGTGCTGGGTGGTCCTCACACCCTGGGGCTGAACCAAGTCGTTTTGAGGCTTCCTTCCAACTGACTTCCTGACCCTGTCCTGTCTCCTGGAGCCCCTGACCCGAACCTCCATTTCCCAGCAGGGTGACCTCTGACCCGACCCTCCACCTCCCTGCAGGGTGACCTCTGACCTGAACCTCCATCTCCCAGCAGGGTGACCTCTGACCCGACACTCCACCTCCCTGCAGGGTGACCTCTGACCTGACCCTCCACCTCCCTGCAGGGTGACCTCTCACCCGACACTGCACTTCCCTGCAGAGTGACCTCTGACCCTACCCTCCACCTCCCAGTAGGGTGACTTATGACCTGACCGTCTACCTCCCTGCAGGGTGTCCTCTGACCCGACCCTCCACCTCCCTGCAGGCTCCCAGGTGGAAGGGGCGGGTGGGGCACAGTCCCAGCTGCAGGTGGTTACAGAGGGCTGAGGTTGGGGATGAAGAACCCAGACCCCGAAGGGGTTCCTGCAGGTCTCAGCACAGGCCAGTTTGTAGAATGTCAGCCCAGTCCTTGCCACCCTCTGGGGGGCTCTGTCCATCAGGCGGAGCTGAAGAGCCAGTCTTGGTCTGGGCATCAGCGTCAGATGTGACTTCACAGACGTCCTTGGTTAAACGGGAGCCCTCTCCGTCCATGACTTGGTCCTGGTGGTAGACGGGGCCTCCCAGCCCTCCTCCCTCACTCAGAGTCTCTCCTCCCTCCTCTCCCCTGTACTGTCCCCCTCCGGCCTCTGCTAGGACCTGCCTCCCCCCTTCCCTGGAAAGGCTGAGGGCCGACAGCTCCTCCCCCGGGAGCCAGACCAGGCCGGGAGTGGCTCAATGGAGAGACAGAGCTCAGTGACATCCAGGGACAGGGACTGGGCACAGAGGGCTCTGGGGGAGCCCTGGGTGTACTTGACTCCGGGTGAGAGTGACCGGGTGTCACCTGTGTGCCCTCCTGGCTCCACTTCGGGCTCTGGGACCTGGAGCCAGTGAGGCCGTGGGGGCGGGGCATTGTCACTGGAGGGCCCTTCCCGCCCTGGCTCCTGTCTGGTTCTGCGTCACAGAGTCGTGGGAAAGGGGACTTTCCTACATCGGTTGTGTTTCTGTCTCTTCTGCTCCAGCTAATGCGGGGGAAGTCTGTCCAGCCCTTTCCTCTGCGATGACAAATTTCCTGGTGGGGCGTAAATCAACCTTCAAGGAGGAGATTAGCCAATTCGATGCATCTGAAGAGGCCGTGCAGAGCACCATGCAAGTGAAGGCCTGCGTAGACAAGCTCCCCATCTTCGACCGATTGACAGTGGCCCACTTTGTGGTAACTTCATCCTCCTTTCTGCAGGACTCGCTGCTCAGCTGCATGGACTGGCTGGTGGAGGGGACTGCTCCGGGGAGCACAGGGCGGGGTACCTGCCCCTCTGCTCACCTCTGAGACAGAGTCCCGGGGCCAAGGCTGGATGGTGACACGACACCCCCGAATCAGCCTCAGGCTGCACAGCCTCTGCAGGCCCCGCCCTGGGCTCCAGGTTCCCCACGTGTGCGGAGCGGGGACAGCCATGGCCCAGGCGGGATGGTGACGGCCGCACACGGCTGCCTCCCTGCCTGGGAGCGTTCTGGAGGGCGAGGCCCCTCACCGGGGGGCAGGAGGCACCGTGTCTGGGGGGTGCTGTGGGGTGGGGAGGGCAGGGGGAGGCAGGGGAGGGAGGCTGTGTGGCTCTGGCAGCTCACCCATCAGGCCAGGGGGCAGGGCCTCCCAGTTGTGTCCTCTGCATCCCCTTGGCCCTGACCACCTCCCTGTCCCTCTGAGGAGTTCAGACATTGGAGGGAGGAGGGGGCTCAGCTCCTCCAGCCCCGAATGAGGCCCGGCTTTAAGCACCAGTCCCCACGCACAGAGCCTCAGTGTGGACACGTCAGCGTGCCACCAGTCACAGGTGCCCACCAGTCACAGGTGCCCACCAGAGCAGCGATTCCTGCAGCAGATCCTCCTGCAGCCCCTCCTCACCCCTCCCCACTCTTTATTCACTCTGGACTGAAAAGTCCTGTCCTGGGACCTGGGACTCAGAGACAGCAAATCCAGGGCTGTTCTGTCCCCCATGTCCCCCTCCCGGCTCCATCAGAAACCACCCTGGCCCCTCGGGCTCTGCGTCCGGCAATGGCCAGGGCTCTCGGTGACGTGTCTGTGGCTGTGCCCCCACATTGACCATGGAACTCCCCACCCGCACCCTGGCCGGCCCGAGGCCCCGTTTGTTTCGCTGGTCGCAGTGTCCCCGCCTCTTGGCTGTGAGCACACTCTGCCCGCGGCATCTCCAGGGCAGCATGACTGACAGCCCTGTCTCTCTTGGTCTATTTCAGGGGATTGTCCACTTGTATTGTAAGAATCCGCCTTCGTAAACCTTACCTACGAGCACCGCTGTCTCTCAATGATGCCCTGACCTTCCATGGAAAATGTAGAGGTTTCAACGTCTTGCTTCAATAAATCACTTGCCCCGCACGTCTCTCTCTGCCTTGTTTTACCCCGGTCTCTGTCCGTCGGGGGTGGAGGGGTGGGGGCGGGTATCAGGAGGGGCTGTGGGTGGTGACAATAGTGCATCTCACTGACCCCATGGGCAGTGACTGTGGCTCCTGTCGGCGGGGATCCGGAGGGAACGCTGGCTCAGGGCCCAGCCCGGGTCCCTGCACAGGCCTCCCCGGCCCGGCCCTGCATGAGCCCCGCAGCCTCCCGCACCTCCATCCCTGCGGCGCCCACACAGCCAGCCGGACGCTGAGAGCTCCGGACCAGTGTCCACGGCTGCTCCAGGCCCGCCGCGCTGTGGCTCAGGGGAGCATTTCCCAGGGGCCCGGACGGGAGGCTGCGTCCGTCACTCTGCCCAGACCCAGTGCGGAGGCCCTGCTGGCTGAGCCAGTCCAGGGGCAGCCCTCCCTGGTGGCTTCCCGCTGGGAGGCCGAGGGCAGGCTGGTCTGGCTGCAGGACTGCAGGGCCCCACGGACCTGCCATTGGGCCTCCTTCCTGTGAACTCTCTGCCTCCCCCTCCCCCACTTGGGGGGCGGCAGAGAACAGACCCAGGAAACCCAGGGTTGTCTCCCACAGTCAGAATCTGTCCCTTGATGGCAGCTGCAAAGTGGCTCCACAGGAAAGACAGGGAGCCCAGGGCTTAGGCCGTGGAACGTGTGGGGGCTTATGACCCACTGCAGCTCCCCTGATCCTGTCACCTGTGAGTCACCCCGTCCTCCCCTCCCCAACCCCTTCCTCGCACAGCCTCTCCTCTCCATCTGCACAGCCATGGTCACCTCCTGACCTCGTCCCTCCCGGCTTGTGCCCAAGGCTCCTACCTGGTCCCCTGGGGCGCAGCTGCCCCCTGCAATGTACCTGTGCCCCCACACCACAGTGACCTCCACAGGAAGGGGATTGGCCTTCTTCTGCACCTGATAGCCTAGGCCATGGTCCCTCATGATTCCAGGACGAGGACTGACTATTCGTCCTCAGCTCCTCCATGATGAAGGGCACATGATGCCCCATGACTGAGGGCAGAGCCCATGGGCCCTCCTGTTATCAAACGCCCGGGCTTCCACAGAGCGTGTGCAGGTGTCACAGCGGGAGCGCACACTCAGTCCCCTCTTCTCTGAAGCACGTGATGTGCTCAGTCTCCCGCCTGCGCTCGGTGGACGCTGGATTCTTGAGCTCTTGCCACAGCCTGAGAGACACAGGCTGGAGTCCCGCCGGGAGTGCCAAGGCTCCCACTGGTGCCGCACACACGGCCTGGCATGACCCGTCCCCGCACCCTCCCTCCTCTCCCTGCTCGGCCTGGATCCGTGCTCCACCGTCCTTGTCTGTGTCACTCACACAGGCGGTAGGTGGGTCACACCCCGCACCTGGGCATGTCGGGTCCCTCTGCCTCCACATTGCTCCCTGCACCGGACAGGAGACCTGCTCTGTGAGGTCCATTCCACGTCTCCCCTCGGGCAGCCATCTCTCACTCCTAAAATAAACCTCTATACACAGACTCACATTTACACTCAGTGACACTCACAGAGATACACATTTTAACACAAACAGAGTCCTCCCTGTGATATACGCTTAGCAAGACTCACAATACATATATGCACAGACAGAGACATGCTCACAGATAGACGCATGTGGGGGTTTTCTCTCTTTTCCACGTCCAGCATGGAAAGAAGAGTGAGTTCAATTACTGAGTAGAGGAGCTGGGGATTGAGAAGTAAAAGAAATAATAGAAAACACAGAAGTAGAAATAAAGGTAGGGCTGGGTGGAATGTCTGTTCTCTTTGCTGGAGAGACAGGAATTCATGCCCATCAGCAGCACATTTATTTATACTAAAATAAAAAGAGGTTTCACAAGAAAAAACAACAACTTAAGATTAGGGGAGTTTAAGTGGGCCCAGGCCCTACTCATTCCCTCATTCCCGGGGTTAGGCTGAATCTAAATTTCAAGGCCCTCTCTCCAACACCCGAAGCAAGTTTAGAGTCAGTACTGATAACACATCCATCTTCTGGTGAATGGTTTCCAAGACTCGGCTCTGCCTGCCACCTCAGATTCACCTGACAGTGATTTAAAGAATGCTCTGGTGTCTTCCCAGGGGGCCCTCTACAGACACACATATAACCAGACATGCACACAGGCAGAAATGAACGTAGACAGATATGCACACAGTGAGACACATGCACACACAGGCAGAGGGAGCTGTGCGTTCTCTGTGTGTCTTTCTGTGACGTACTATTAGCATGGTAGAGTGGTGAGAACACAGTGGATACATTCATGACACGAAAGGAGGACCTGCATCCCGCCCGATCCACCCTCCAGGCTGTCCCCACCTCACGTCGGGCCATGGCTGCTGTCTGCTCGCTTCCTAGAGTAGGAACTCAGGGTCTGTGTTCAGAAAGCAGTCCCCTCAGGCCTGTGTGCACATCAGAACCTTCCCGACCTCGTGTCCCAGCCAGCACCCCACTTCCATCCCTCCTTTACTTTTGCTTTTCTCTCCCAGAGGCCACCACTGTGTCTGATGTGTCCACGGCGGGAAGGTGGAGAGAGACAGAAGACAGGCAAGCTGTTCTTGGACCCGTGTTGTGAGAGACGGCTCCAAGCCCTCGGGTGGAAGAGCTCTCTCCCGGGGGACCCCTTCCCGGGTCTGCAGGAAGCTCGGTGACTGTGCTCCACTGTTGTCTTCACGGGGAATCAACACTCAAAGTAAAACAAGCTGCTCTGGACAAATAAAAAATACAAATAAAAAACTATAAAGCATTTGGAAGACAAAGCAGAACAGTGTAACACAGGCCAGAGACCAGAAATGTGAGGGAAGAGAACAGCATGGTAAGGCGTCCATTCAGGAGGTCCAACCAACAGAATTGCAAAATGGGAGCCGTCAGGTGGAAAGGAAGTCACCAAAGAAATACATCAAGCAAAGCTCCCCACAGAGAAGAACATGAAATGGGCCGGGCCAGCCGGTTCAGTGGTTGAGCATCGACCTAGGAACCAGGAGGTCACGGCTCCATTCCCGGTCAGGGCACATGGGGTGTGGCCTCGATCCCCCATAGGGGGCAAGTAGAAGGCAGCTGATCAAAGATTCTCTCTCATCCTTGATGTTTCTATCTCTCTCTCCCTCTCCCTTCCTCTCTGAAACCAATAAAAACATATTAAAAATAATACGTGATGGAATCGCTCACTCCTTCCCCACATCAGACCCCCTTTGTGTGCCTGTGGAGTGGGGCCCTGAAGGAAGGAGCTCCTTTCAGAAGGAAACACAAGGCACAGGCACGGGTGGGAATAAAAGAGAATCCACACAAGACTGGGAGCCCCCGAGTAACACTGACACTTCTGCAATTGAATGGGACCAGCATCCTACATGCAGCTCAGTACCATTTGAGCAGAAAGAGCAATAAAGGTATTTCGGAATGCAGATCTTCAAAAGCTTGATCTGCAATGTTGGTTCCCTCAAAGGCGGGGAGAAGTCAGCTCTACAAAACGGAGTAGATGAAAACACAAAAAACAAGGCATGCATCCCAGTAAACACGGGTGGAACACAGGTGCTTAGAGACGAATCTGTTTCCTCACAAGTATTTCCACAGCAGAAGACACAGAGCTGATGTTCTTGGGGAAGCTGTGTTTCAGTGTTTTCTTTTTGGGACAATGCTCCTGTACCATTATTTCCAAATGAAAGTGTATGAGATTACAGGAAGTTGTAAGACAGAAATGAAAGGAATGTTAAGAGTGAAGAAAAAGAGCAAAAAAGAAAAAATGGTCAGGAGCAAAATTTGGCAAACATAGTTGAAGTGCTACAGATCATTTCAGGTAATTGGCTTCTACACTAAACCAAACTGAGAAACGTGATGTGTTTGTGGTAAGGACTCACTGATTTCCTTAAGGAATCGATTATGGGTGAAATGTGAGGACTTAAGACAGAGCAGAGAGGAGAGCTGTGGTGCGTCACCAGCATGAGATTCTATCACAACATGAAAGGCCACAGACATCCGAGGGAGACAAAGCTGAGGATCGAGGGTTCTCCAGGAAGAGAAGCTCTGTGAGGAGCTGAGGACTGGGTTGTACCTTGAAGGACAAAGTCTATGAGGATGACAGAGAGGAATGCATGCGGCCCTCCAAGAGTGAGGACCAGCCAGGCAAAGTCACCACCTTGCAGCTCAGCTCTGAGGTGGAGGACACACGGGCCCCACTGCTGTCCGCCTAGGTCTGCACTGAGGCTCCACTCACTGTCCACTGAGGGCGAGACCACCTCACGCTCCACCAGCACCAAGGCTTCCAGAGATTTCTCCCTCACAGGGCGTCTCAGCCATGGCGCTAGTGCCCCTGGATGGAGGAGAGTTCTCTTCTGGTGGAAGCCCTGAGCACTGTGTACCATTAGTAGCAAACCTGGTCTCACCCCGTGGATGCCAATAGCACACCACCCACCTGGGATGACTCAGACAAATGTTCACAGGAGTGGGTACAGGAGGGAGAAAAATGAGCCCTAGGAGAGAGTGGAGTGTCTAACATTGGAAATGTATATTGTCAACCCGGAGAGGGGTCGGGGTAGGGTGGAGTGGGT
This sequence comes from Antrozous pallidus, assembly GCA_027563665.1. Classification (NCBI taxonomy): domain Eukaryota; kingdom Metazoa; phylum Chordata; class Mammalia; order Chiroptera; family Vespertilionidae; genus Antrozous; species Antrozous pallidus. The sequence continues at coordinate 2,759,876 of CM050520.1, read as the reverse complement.
CAGTGGTAGAAAGAAGTCGTCTGTAATACATTCAACAGGAAAGTTAAATTTAAAAAAGGGTCTGTGTTACTAGATGTCCCATGTTCCCTCTGTGACGCCGCTGAGGGCCAGAGGTTCTTACTCTGCAGGCCTGGCGTTAGCGAGAGAATGTGGGCATGAGCTGGAGGGAAATTAGTCCCGAAATACAGAAGATAATGGTGTACAATGGAATGACCCGTATGGACCGCCATGAGTTTGGGAATTAAGTATGTAACCACACATTTTGCATAAAGAACAAGTTATGTAAAAGTCAGGGTTTTCATGAAGCAGCCAAGGAGAACTGGCTGGAGGTAGCACCTGATCCTGACTCAGCTTCCAAATCCGGGTCCCTGTCCCCAGGCACCGGGTGGATCCGGGTAGGATGGGATCAAGCAAATGTTTACTTGTGAGTAACAGGAGGACAGTAGTGGCCCGGGGCCTGGATGTCAGAAATCCAACTTCTGGGTCTCCTGACCTGGTCCCACCTATGGTGACGCCACTCTTTTCTCCAGAAACACAAAGGACTTGGTGTTAGCGCCAGGATGTCAGGCTGATGCCTAGGTTAGTGTTAGGCATGAGCCGTGCCTTCATTAGATTTTCTTGTTAAAATGCACATCTCTTTCCAAATAGACCAAATAATAAAACATGTTATATGATCAGAAAATTCTTTTTTAAAGACATATATTTATTGATTTCAGAGAGGCGGGGAGAGGGAAAGAGAGATAGAAACAGCAATGGTGACAGAGAATCAGTGATTGGTTGTCCCCTGCAGGCCCCAACTTGGGGACTGAGCCCACATCCTGGGCATGGGCCCTGACTGGGAATGGAACCGTGTCCTCCTGGTTCATATGTTGACACTCAACCACTGATCCACGGAGGCCGCACTAGAGAATTCCTCATAGAATCTCAAGTCCTGTCCCTCAAAGAAGTTACACACCCAATTAGACACCTACTGTGTCACTGTTGTCACTCAGAGAGCAGAAAAGTCCAGGTCATGACCTCTAGGACTTCACAGGGGGAAAGGGCCATGGGGTCAGGTCCTGGTCACAGGAGAAAGGTGTACCCAGAAGCCACTGGGTCTTGGGAAGGTGATCCCTAGAGATTCAAGACTCCATTTTCAAACAGGAAACGGGCTGTCCGTGCTGTGTCATGGGGAATAAAGATTCAAGCTAATGGGACTCAGGCGAGGACAGTGGAGGAGACTCCACCTGGAGAAAGGCCTCGTGCACAGAACTGTGGGGCCTGCCCAGATCCACCTGCTGTCCCGTGGGTCCGGGTAATAGACGTTTTGTCTTTTAGTTGTAGTTTTGGTGTGGTTGTGAGAGGCAGCATGTACAGGTGTTTACCTTATGCCCCATCTCGGTTGTTCTTGCCGAACACCTCTTTTAAATGAGTCTCTTGTGAGGCGAGTCATAGTTCTTGGATGCACCTGAGCAGGGTCATCGTGGGCTCTGGAGAAAACGTAAAAATATAGAAACACAGATTCATCGTACACAGCAGGGGTTGGCTTTTGCTGTGAGGCCCAATGTCCAGCAGAAAACAGGGCAGGCCCGTAACCACAGGACACCAGCGGAGCCCTCACTGAGTGCTGTTCAAGGAGAAAGCCTCCCATTCGTTATGAATGGAATTTACGTGCCTTCGGAATGATGGCCAACAGTCAACTGGGAGAAAGTGCACAAACAAGAACACCAGCTTCCTTATTCCCAGCATCTTCCTAAATCAATATTGTGCTTGGAAACTTGGGGTGCAGCTGAGTGATGGGAAGAAACGAGTCCCAAACCATCCACACAGAGCATGAGCCATTCGCGCTCATTCACTATCGGCTCCTCCCTCGGGTGCTCCCACTCGTGTCTCTTTCTTTACTCTGAGCCACGTCGGCTGTCTCGTTGCTTCATGCCGGGGCCGCTCACACTGATGTGAGTTTCTCTCTCGTGAGGCGTCCTGCCTGTCTGACACCGAGGGACACACTTTCCAGGCTTCCCTTCCCTGGACGACTGCCATCGCATTCAGGGCCTCGGAACCTGCTGCTGCCTCTCCTAGAACACTCCTACCCAGCAGTCCCTGGGGGTCACAGTTCACTGATGCAGGAAATGCCTCCCAACCTAGGAAGTCGTGGTGGGATAGCCTGCTGGGGCCTCCTGCAGGATGCTGCCCTGGCGGTTTTCTGTTGTTCATGACACTATCACTTTCCTTGATCTCATACTAGAGGCCCGGGGCAAGAAAGTCATGCATGGGGTGGGGGTGTGTCTCAGCCCAGCCTGCATCCTCTCCAATATGGGACCCCTCGAGGGAAGTCGGACATTGCTCTCACAATCTAGGACTGCTGGCTCACAATGCTTGCCTGCCTGCCTTCCTGATTTTCCCTAACTGCTTCTGCCTACCAGCCTTATCACCTCCTAACCATTCCTCTGCCAGCCTGATTGTTGCCTAACTGATCCCCTGCCATCCCAATTGCCCCTAATTGACCTCCCCCGGAGGCCTGGTCACACCTAACTGCCATCTGCTTCAGGCCTGGTCCCCCCAACTGCTCTCCCCTGCAGGCCTGAGTACCTTCCAACTACCCTTGCCTACAGGCCTGGTTGCCACCAACTTTCCTCCTCTGCCAGCCTGTTCATCTTTAACTGTCCTCCCGTGATGGCCTCATTACACACAACTGGCCTCCTTGCAGCCTGGTCCTTTCCAACTGCCCTCTCATGTTGACCATCTTGTGGCAGCCATGTTGTGTCCACTTGGGGGCAGCCATCTTGTGTGTTGGAGTGATGTGCAATTTGCATATTACTCTTTTATTAGATAGGATTCAATGGGGAGCGTGTGTATTGACTTCCAGTTCCAGGTAAGCTGCACATGTACAAGGTCAGGCCATAACTTGTTCCTAGAGCTGAATCTGTGACATGAAGCACAGGCCCAGGCTTGGGAGAATCCTGGTTGCTCTGAACGTGGATGTATAAAGGGAGGGATGGAAGGATCGATGGATGAATGGATGGATAAATGTTTACTGTAGATGGATGGTTGGAAAGATGGTTGCAAGGTAGATAGCTAGATTAATGGATGAATGGATGGATAGATGTTTAGTGTAGATGGATGGTTGGAAAGATGGTTGGAAGGTAGATAACTAGATTAATGGATAAATGGATGGATATGTAAAAGTATGTATGTACATATATGTATGTATGTATGCATGGATGTGTGGAGGAAACCTGTGGTTTAGTCCTGATTACCCTTCCTGGGCCCTGTGCTAGGCTTCTACATAGAGTGCCTGGCTTTCTTACAAAGGCCACCTCGGTGTCATTTCTGCTTGTTGTAAAAACGGAAGCTCGGGACAACCAGCACTATCTTTCCCAAGGTCATTTCATGGTGAGCCGTGACACCCAGATACAAATCCACATCTGCACCTGCCCAGATATTCAACCATCCAGTGCTTCTTCCCTGAAGCATCAGTGATTCTACTTCCCACATCATCTCCTGAATCAGTGGAAGGAAAACCCTAAAGCTAACAAACCTGAACAACATGTAACTGTACATTTATAACTAAACTAGAGGTCTGGTGCATGAATTGGTGTATCGGTGTAGTCTGGCCAGCCTGCCCTGATTGGGCCAATCGGGTCTGTTGTAGGGTGCATGTAGGGAGGGGACACAGGCAGTTGGCCAGGTAGTCCTACCCTCAATCAGGGTGGTGATGGCCAAACAGGGGCGGGGGCGACTGGAGATAGGGGCTGTGGGTGGTGGGCCAGCAGGTTCTGCTTCCTGCTCAAACTCCTGGTCGAAATCCCAGTGTAGGGGAAAATTTGCATATTACCCTTCTATTATGTGGTATTTACAGTTGCATTAATTAACTCAGATAGTCTTGGTTCCAACAACCTTCAACCAAGGGGAGAAGGTACTGCTGTTGTCCACCAGAAGACACCTGACTTAGTCCCTGGGTGAGGAACATCTGCCCTCCACAGGCGCTGAGTGGTATTGCACACAGGCTAGGTGATGGGTGAGACAGGAGGCACAGAAAGAGAATGAAGGTCTCTGGACCTTATAGAAGAAGCAGAAGAAAAAAAGAGAGGAGTAAGTGGGCTAGAGGAAGAAGGGGAGGGGAGGAGACACGTGCATGGGGCAGGAAGAGCTGGAGGAGGAGGAAGAGATAAATGAGGACCAAATAATAAAACAAGAGTGACCACACAGACTCCCAATTCCTTAATTTACTTTATTTAACAAGCACTTCAGCATTACCTTTATCTACTTTCATTACCAGGATTGCTGCTAAAATATCTAGAAGGGTTTTTGAGGCTCTGACTCCTTGGTTTGTACAGGGAGACCACAGGCTGGCAGGGTTCTAGAAGATTCTCGCTGTCCTTTCTGGGCCCAAAGCCAGGTTCATCCCGTGACACATTCGATCCTCTGTGGGAGGGGCCGAGTGGCCGCCAGGAGAATAAAAGGAGGAGTCTGGGCTCTCACCTCCAACGTGAGTCCTTCTTCCCTGCCACGTCCGGTGACCAGCCAACAGCAGCTGCCTGAGCCATGAAGCTGGTGCTAGTGTTCATGCTGACCGCCCTCCCTCTCTCCTGCTATGCCGGTGAGTGCTGACAGCGCCAGGCTTTGGGGAGGTTGGTGTCAGGGCCCCTGTGGCAGACCTCCTGCTCCCAAGCCCCAGGCCAGAGCACCTCATTTCTCTGCTGTCTTCATGGCTCCATCATGTTTGTCTCTCTGGGCTTGGAAGGCAGGGAGCTGGGGCATTGTCTGCAGAAGGGGGGACAAGGAGGCAGATATCCTGGGGCTTAGAGAAGATCCTAGAATCTGACTTTGCTCTCCCAGAACAAGGGACTCCGACCATTGCCCATAAGCTCTCTGAATGTCTGTCTCTACTGGGGGAAGGAGATGACCAGCAGGGAGTCGGTGCCTCTGGATCTGAGCCTGCTCTCGTGTGCTTTCTTCCCAGGTTCTGGCTGCGAAACGATCGAGGATTTGGTCAAGGAGAACATTGACTCTACAGTGTCGCAGGATCAACTCATCAAAGACTTTCAGCAGTTGATCCCGGGTGCGATCACTGAGAAAGCCCTCAGGAAGGTTAAGCAGTGCTTTCTGGACCAGAGCGAGGACACCCTGAGCAACGTTTCCGAGATGATGGTAATGGCGGCTTCTTCCTCCCGCTCTGGCCGCTCTGGACCCCCGGGCTCTCTGTTCGCTACTGACTACTCTTTCCTTAATTATCATGTTTAAAATGTATTTTTACTGATTTCAGAGAGGAAGGGAGAGGAAGAGAGAGAGAGATAGAAACATCACCAATGAGAGAGAATCATGCATCGGCTGGCTGCTGCACATCAAATAGTGGGGATCGAGCACACAACCCGGTCTTGTGTCCTTGACCGGAATCAAACCCAGGACCCTTCAGGCCCATGCTCTATCCACTGAGCCCCCCCAGATAAGGGGGAACTGAGGTCTTGAAAGGACGTGTTGATCACGCTTAATGTCATCTCAGGGAATGTGGTTGCTGGGAGTGTGAACAGTTTGACACCCAGAAAGCCATCCCAGGGGAGGCGCTGCTGAGCCTGCTCAGGTGGTGGAGTCTCCACATGAGAGAGGCCACGAGGGAGGAGAGCGTGTGGGCAAAGATTTGCCCAACTCTCAGCCCCCAAACGTCTGGTTCTCGAGAGGAGCCTCGCGTTGAAGAGTGGGAAACACACAGAGGAAAGCACTTTAAAGCATTTTCTAAAGCCCCAGGCCAGTGGTCTGCAAACCACGGCTTGCGAGTCACCTGTGGCTCTTTGGCCCCTTGAGTGTGGTTCTTCCACAAAATACCACGACCTGGGAAAGTCTATTTTGAAGAAATGGCATTAGAAGAAGTTTTAGTTTAAAACGTTTGGCTCTCCAAAGAAATTCCAATGCCTGTACTGTTGTTATTTGTTGCTGTTGGCTAATGAGTTTGCTGACCACTGCCTAGGCGGTTAGGCTCAGGGGATAGAGCGTTGGTCTGTGGAATGAGGGGTCCCAGGTACGATTCCAGTCAAAGACGCATGCTTGGTTTGGGAGCTCTGTCTCCAGTAGGGGGTGTGCAGGAGGCAGCCAATCAATCATTCTCTCTCATCATGGATGTTTCAATGTCTCTCTGCCTTCCTCTCTGAAACCAATAAGAATACATTTTGAGAAAAGACTTTTCGGAAGAGAGCAGAGACTTACACGTCAGGAAGAGCCCACGCTCAGGAACGCGGTGCCCAGTGCCCTTCGAGCGCCCACGTCTGCTCGTGGACGTGGCTGGACGTCCTGGGCAGGAGGAGGGCCCGTGAGTGACAAGTGGACACCTTGGCAGCGACCCGCCATGGTGGGGGGATTGTGGGAAAGAAGAGTCAGGGTGAACGATGAGACCTTCTTTCTGTTTAGAGCAGACAGGGCTCAGTGTCTCCTGGTGATTCCCTCCCTCCCCAAACAGCCCATGGAAACAGTGCAGGGCCGCCACGGGGACAGGTCGCCACAGCAGAGACACTCTCTGCGTCACAAGGAGCTTCCTGACCCCGGGCTGCTGACGAGCTGGGGACCTGCAGGAGCGAGGACAAAGCCCCTAGAGTGTGGGTGTCCTCAGCTCTGGGGCCACATCAGGGTGCAGGCCCGCAGCCCCACAGGCACACGGGCTCCTTGGGGCTGAGACACGGAGAAGGGGCGGCACAGCCTGTGCAGGGGAGGCCTGGTTCACAGCAGAGGAAACAGCAGGGACAGGCTCTCAGGGCCCCGGAGGACCGGGTCTGGAAGCAGCAAGTCCTCAGCCTCAGGCAGGGCCTCCTGAGCCACAGAACCAGGGGAGATCCTTTCTGAACCCCGCGGCCCCTTCTCTCCATGGGGGGTGGGGGTTGGGGACAGGAGGGGTCACATCTGTGCTCAGGACGGTCTTGGTGGGAGAGTGGGATGGAGTGACTCTCTGTTTGTTTTCCAGGACGCCATAACGAAGAGCGAGCAGTGTGCTTCCTACTGACCCACCAGACCTTTCCTCCGACGACAGAGAACGGCCAGACAGCGACTCTCCAGGGCAGAGACCACAGCTCAGCTCCCCTCTGGGCCTTTTGATCCCCAAACTGCAAGACATTGTTGAAACCTCCCCCATGTCATTTCAATAAAGCCCCTGCACAAAGCGCTGTCTTTGGTTCCTGACCGACACGGGGCCTGAGGAGGCTCCCCCACACTGGGCTGCCCACACGCTGGGACTCGGTGTTCAGGACTGAGCTTGTGCCTGGGACGTGGGTATCTGCAGGGCACCCCGGCCCTGACCATCTGAAGCCCAACAGGACCCTGTCCCTGGAAAATGCCCCCCAACCCTCTCAGGGACCCTCTGGACTGAGCTCAGGCTCAGGACCCCCCATCTCCTCACGTCCACAGTGCGCCTTCTCCCAGGGCTCGGCTCCCCTTTGGAATTCTCTGCCCCTGAACAAGGTTTGTGAAAAGAACAGAGCAGAGAGAGGGGACTCGGGCAAAGCAAGGCTGCATCCTCGCTTGAACACCCTCCAACTTCTCCAGGACACCGCAGACCCCTGACTCCACTAGGCCCAGGCAACGAACCCTTTCCCAACCCACAGCTTATAGCTTACCCAACACACACTCTCTCACACACACACACATTCACACACACACACACACACACACACACACACACACATACACACACACACTCACACACACTCTGATACACACACACACATGCATGCACACACACAAACACACTCACACATACAGACACACACTAATACATACACCCGCACACAGACACACACACATGTACTCATTCATACAGACACACACACTCACAGACACACGCACTCATACATAAACATGCACACAGACACACACACGCAGTCATATATACACACAGACACAGGCAGGCATACATACACTCATGCACACAGGCACACACGCAGTTCTTTAGTGAGAGCTCCTGGGCCATGCAGTCTTGGGCTCAGAGGCCTTTGGCAAGTTGCCTTTGCTCCTGCTGGACCTCGGCCATTTGAAGAGGCGTCTGTCCCTGTGTACTTGGCGTGGACATTGCGGTGGAGCTGCTGAAGGCCCTGTGCTCTGAAAGTTGCTGAGATGAAAGTAAATGGTACCTCAGATGAAAACTCCATATTTTTACACGTCTAAACATGATAAACATGGAGTTAGGAGTGGTTACAGACTATACATGCTGCCCTAGTCTGCACAGGCTGCTAAGGAGGTACACAGACCAGGAGGCTTAAGCACACATTTACTGAGACTGGACCCTCCAAGGTCAAGGTGCCTGCAGAGTCAGTGTCTGTGGGGGCCCTTCCCCGCCCACCCACTGGCCCTGCCACCCATGCCACCCACACACCGATTGATGGATGTATTTTCCCACCAACCACTCAGGTCCCCTTCTCCTGGCAGGACCCCAGCCATGCCTGAATTTGTGGCTGGGTCTCTAGTAATAGTATAAGCAGAAGAAGGGAAATGACAAAGGTTGAGCAGAAATCAATGACATTGGGGAAAAGTCATAGAAAACATTTAAACCAATAGTGGGTTCTTTGAGAAGATCAAAAACAATTCATACACCTGTCTAGACTGAACAGGATAGAGAGAAAGTAATGACCAATGCCAAAAATGATGGAGGTAAAACCACTACTTTGACTAAGATCAAGTGTAAAACTATGTCCAGAGATGACTGGTAGAAAACCTCAGGGTATCTACCAAAGGATTGAGTGACTTTAGCATGGTTGAAGGACATAAGATAAATATACAAAAATTAATTATATTTCTATATTCTTGAACAATCAGAAATTGAAATTAAGAACGTGCAATTTACAATAATGTCTGAAATTATCAAAAATATTAGGAATCCTCTCTAATAAAGAGGGAATATGCTAATCAACTGTCACACCCTCACAAAGATGGTGGCGCCTACCGCCAACCAGAAGAGAATATGCTAATTGACTACCATGGCCTCAAAGATGGTGGTGCCCACAGCCACAAGATGGAGGAGCCCAGTCCCCTCAGGCCCCCAGCCACCCAGGGCAGGCCCGAGGTGAAGGCAATCCTCGGATGTCATTTTCTCATCCCCCCAAGGCCCCCTGAGGCTCATGTAACCAGAACCGGCCAATGTTCGTGCTTCCTGCAGTGTCAGCAGCAGAGGTGTGATGGGGCATCGCCTTCCCTTGATCGCTGCATTGTCTCCCTCCCCTGAGGGTTTCGGGCACCAATTCCAGCATGTAATAATAACAAGAGTTTCACCAAATTTTGGTGAAGCTTGGGCTGTTCAACAAGGGTGAAGCACATATGTGTAATTTACCTGTTGGAACAGCTAAACAGCCCCTCTCCCCAAACCTGAATAGGATTGTCTGCTGCCAGACAGTTCAGGGCATGTTATTGCCTCCTGTTGGTCAAACACGAGAACAGCTGTAGACTCTTCCCCAAACTGACAATGCTTCCATAACCCTTTAAAACCTAACCCTTTGAAGTGTATTTCTCCACCTTGCCTTGGGACAAATTGTGTTGAATAAATAGCATGGGGTCGAGACAAGGAAGTAGTCTCCTAGCTCCTTCAGTTGAAGCACCTCTGACCCCCAATGCCTTTCAAAATTCTCTCTCCTCTGCGTAATCGTCCTTGAATCTACACATCAGCCCCTTCTCCAGAATGCTGAACCCTTTGTAAGGCTGGGAAAAGAACCCCAGCATGTGGCGCCTGAACGAGGGACACCAACACATGAGGGCTCCCAGACTGTGAGAGGGGCAGGCTGGGCTGAGAGACCCCCTTTCCAGTCCATGAATTTCATTCCCTGGGCCTCTATAAACTTAATAAAAGACACAAAAGACCTGTAGAGTAAAACTATAAAATACCGCTGAGAGAAATTCATGAAGACCTACATGGGGTACACACAGTGTTCATGGATAGGAAGCAATATTCTTAAGATGTCACTTTCCTCCAAATCGATTTCTGGATTGAATGTAATGCACTTTCCACCGAAGTCCAAATAGGCTTGTTTTATTTTGGCAAGTTTATGCAAAATCTGGTTGGAAAATTCATATTTAACTGCAAAGGACGCACAATAGCCAAAACAATTTTGAAAAATGAGAACAAATTTGGAGGGGCCATACTACAGGATTCAGAATGTATCACAAAGCTACAGCAGTCAGGTTAGCTGGAAAGATTACACTGATGTGAAGATGAACAATAGATCTAAGGAACTGTAGAGTCCAGAAACAGAACATGTCTCTATGGACAGGTGGATTTTTCACAAAGGTGGATAAGCTATCCAGTGTGGAAAGGATGCATTTTAAGCAATTATTTTGGAACAACTGGACATGTTAAAAAAATCTGCATCCGGACCAGTACATCAGATTTAACTCCTGGTGTATCACAGGACTAAATGTAAAATCTAAAAATATAAAAACTCCTAGAAGAAAATAGGACAAAATCTCAGTGTCTCCATGTTTTGCATGGATTTCTCACACATGGCCAAAGAGTAGGAACTATAGAAGAAAGGAATGTCTTATTTTCCCCGTCAGTCAAGAACATGACTGTCCCACCTGGCGGTGGCCCAGACCCACCATTGGTTTATGTCCCATTAGTTCCCAGGTGGAGCACCCGTAACCCGGCCTCACCTGGGCCCGGGATCCCGACTCCTATGGAATGGAGTGAGGATGGAGGAGAGTCCTGCACACTCAACAGCTTCTGCCGGAGGAGGGTCCCTGAGGAGTGGCCCATGACAAGATCGGCTGAGAGAGACCCCACTGAGTGCAGCCTACAGGGCATAGTGACACTGAGGATCCTCGGCCAGGTTGGGGTGCTTCTTTGTAATTTACTCCGTTTCCCATTGGACCCTGAGTGTGTGTGATGGGGTGGTCTCTGTGGTTGTGATGGGACGGGTGAGACTTTGAGTATCTACTGGGGAATGTGTCCCCTGTATTAAGGTTCCTGGCTTTAGTCTTGTTGACAGAAGACCCCAAAGAGCCAGGCACTGAGCCCAGGAGCCCGCGTGGTTATGGCGGATCCGGTGAACGTGCACAGGAGTGTGTCTACCTTGTGGAAGCATCTCTGTCACGTGGATGTTGTTTCCAAGTTCAAAGTTAGAAAACAGGTTTCTGAGGCCCATGTGAGGTGAGGAGCGCACCCCTGTTGTTCAGAGGCAAAGGCAGCATCCTGGGCGAGCCTAGCAGAGCCGGAGTGGGAGGCCCCCTGGTGGGTGGAGGGGGAGGAGGTCCGTGTGTGCCCAGGGATGTCACCTCCTGTCCCAAGGTGTGTCTGAAACAGCAGCCAGACCTGCTCCCCAGCACAGGACCCACACAAAGAGGACAGAGCACACAGTGAGAGACTGACAGAAGACTCTGGAGCAAGCCAGGCATTCTGATTTTCCCTTAATTTCATTTTTATTCTTTAACTTTTTATTGCTTACAGAGAGACAGGGAGAGGGAGAGAGAGAGAAACATGGATGATGAGATTCATTGATCATATGTCTTCTGCACGTCCACACTGAGGATGGAGCCTGATTCTCAGGAACTGTGACCCCGGTTCATAAGTGGATGCTCAACCCCTGAGCCAGGCTAGCCCACGGCTCCCTTTCATTGCTGACCTGCGGGAAAGACAGAGGACACCGAGCCCCCACAGGATGACTGAGTTCTGGTGGGAGTTGGTGGAGCAGCAGAAGGAAACCATCTCTGCTGCCCAGGTCCCATCAGCCCCCACGTTGTGGGCTCCCTCTGCAGCTCAGAGAGCGGAGCAGGAAGTCAGAGAGCATTGCTGGGTGCAGGGTTGCAGCAGTCGCTCTGTGGGAGGCGAGGTGTGGGCAGAACTCTCACGTGTCTCCGGATCCTGGAGCCTGGATCTTGGGGCTCAGTGCACAAGGCAGGAGAGAGGCAGTGGCATGGCTTGTGGAGCGTGTAAGGTGAGGCACGTTGGTGATCTGGATGCCATCCGGGACCTTCCAGTTGGTGATGCTTCTTATCAAAGCGAAATGCTGTTGATCGATGCGACTCTGAATGCGCTGAAGGAGGCCTGGTTTCATGTTCTGTATCGATGGGGGTGTTATTTATTGATCAAACAGAGTCTTTTTATTGGTGTCCCTTGTTCGGGCGTCATAATGCCGGGGTTCTTTTCCCAGCCTTACAAAGGGTTCAGCATTCTGGAGAAAGGGGCTGCGGGTAAATGATTAAAGAGTCCGGAGATCGAAGATAAATTTGAAAGGCATTAGAGGTCAGAGGTGCTTCGGCTAAAGGAGCTAAGGAATCACTCTTGTCTAAGGACCCCGTGGTATTTATTTAACACAATGTGTCCTAATGTAAGTTGGAGATAATACATTTACTTCAATGGGCAGAGGAACAGAAGCATTGTCAGGTTGGGGAATAGCCTTCAGCTGTTCAGGTGTTTGGCCAACAGGAGGCAATAAAATGCCCTGAGCTGTCTGGCAGCAGACAATCCTATTCAGGTTTGGGAGAAGTGCTGTTTAGCTGTTTCCAACAGGTCAACTACGTGTGTGGCTCACCCTTGTGTAGCCCAACAAGTCCAAACAACCTATTGTTGGAACTCGGTTTTAATGACATGCTGCAATTGGTTCTCAACAGCCCTTTGGTCCTGGCTTCCTTCCTTAGGGGACGACTCCAAACATGTTTGTTACCTGATGGTGGGGATGTGTAAAGAATGAGCCATGACACTCAATTCTATGGATCAAAAATGACCTGCAATCTATCGCTCACAAGTATTTTAGTTGGGGCAGTGGTTGAGAATTGACCTATGAACCAGGAGGTCATGGGTCGATTCCTGGTTAAGGGCATATGTCTGAATTGCCTGTTGAATGCCCATTTGGGGGCATGCAGGAGGCAGTGGGTCAATGATTTCCTCTCATCGTGGATGTCTCTCTCCCTCTCCATCTCCCTCTCCCTTTCTCTCAGAAACCAATACAAATATATTAAAATTGTTTTTAAGGAGTTGTCAGCCACAGCTAAAAGTCCTTCTTGATTTCATTGGATGGGAGTACAGGGTCGCCACTGTCTCTGAGATTTGGACATGTGGACTGAGTGCCTGGAGGGTCTGACATGATGTGGGCGCCTCCTTCATGTAACACGGAACAGGATGTGTGTGACAGGGAGGAGCCCATGGGGAACTGTGTCTCCAGAGGCTATGTAGACGCACAGCACACGGGGACATCATGATCCAGAGGCGATGTCTTAGGGGTCTCCTCCCCCAGAGACCAGGGAACCAGTTGGAGCCTGAGTGTTGGAGGACCCTAGGATCCAAGGGGCATATGTGGACAGCACATCCTGCTGAGGACCGAGAGCAGAGACCACAAAGGCCATGGGGACATGATCCCCGTCCCCAACCGCCCCTCCTGCACCCTGACTCCAACTCCGTGTGCAAGTTGTGGAGTCACAATAAGCCTCGCTGCGATGTGTCCATTGCACAGTGGATGGGGTGACTGGAAAGTCTCCAGCTGGTGTGATTGAGATCAATCCCAATGGACCAGCGCCCAGACCGAGCGCAGCCGCCCTGAGGCGAGGCCAATTCCCCTGGCAGAGCTGTCAGATGCGCTGATGTTTGCCTTTGGGGGTGAGGCGGTATATCCTGTGTGACCATCACATACAGCACACGTTTTTCCATTTCGCTGCGTAACTGGAATGGCGGATGCTGACTGCCAGGCCCTGTGCCCAGCATTTGTCCTGGAAGGACCCACTGGTCCCCACACACCCATGCGTTCCCCCTTGTGTTATAGACAAAGACACTGAGGCCAGGAGGGCAGCACCTGCTGGAGACCCCATGGGCGGGAAGCTCCAGAGCTGAGCTTGAACCTGCGAGTCTGGCCCTGAAGTTGGGGTCTTGCTTACACCCACTCTCCTAAGGGAAACATCCCACTTTTTTTTAATGTAATAAATCTTTAGTGCAATTGTTCCTCTGTGGGAGAGCCTCTGTGCTGAGCTTGGATGGGGCAGCATCTCAGGGCTGAGAGTCAGCCTTGGTTTTCCGTCAGCCCTGCCCTAAGCTGGGTCTCCATGTCCTGAGGCAATGGCTGCACGCACCTCTGTGAGAAAACGGCTCTCGGGTTTGCTCCCTGCCAGACAGTCCAGTTTCTCCCCAAATGAGTCTAGATACCCAAAGTCTCACCTGGAACTGGGATACAGTGCAGTCCCCCAGAGCAGGTGGTTTTGTTTTCCTCCAGAGAGAGAGAGCCAGCTACTCACCCTCTCTAAGGGCTCCCGCTCTGCAGCCCCCGAGTCTCAGTGAGCTTCCTCCTGACAGTCCGGTTTCACCCCCTATGAGTGTAGGTTCCCGGAGACTCACCCAGGACTGTGGTTCAGGGAAGTGGGGAGCCTTTGTCTCCCTCCCTGTTCAAGAAAACCAGCCAGGTATTCAGCCACCCACCATTTTTGCTTGCGTGCGTCTCCGCATCTCCGCATCTCCGCATCTCCGCAACTCTGTCCTCCCCACCTCCTCAGAGTCTCAGTGCCCTTTTACCTTTCCTTCCAGTAGAATTTCCACCTATCCAGCATTCAGGTGGTTCTGGATGATGTCCGTTTTGTCTTTCGTTGCAGTTTTGAAATTGTTGTGCGAGGCAGCAGTTTAGGTGTTTACCTATGCCGCCATCTTGGTTCCTCCACGTCCCACATTTGAAAGACAGACCCACATGCCACCCCAGAATCCTCAACGACGTGTGAAGCTGGCGCCTCGGATCCTGAGGTGGCGGGACTGAACCGGCCACAACCTGAGGACAGGTGTGCACTGACCTCTCCTGTGTCCTTAGGAGCAAGGCGTGTGTGGTTCATCAGGTCCTGTGTCCCATCTCTGAGGACATGGTGGTGAGGTCCTCCTCAAGCTCTGCCGACTCAGGTGTGTGGACGTCAGTTCCTGCCCCGGATCCTGTCGCCAAGGGGCCTCTGTGTCTGTTCGGTCCCCGGTGACAGGTGTGCAGGGAGGACGGGTGTCCCCGGGCCGATCCTGTGTTCAGCTCCAGCATCCACTTCCATCCCTTCTCACTGCGTTTCCCATGAGGCCGTCTCAGATCTCTCTGATGGTTGATTAATTATCAGCTTATTATGACCAACTCATTGATGGCTTGTTGTATGCGTCCCCTGGTTTGAAGGGAATGTTGTCAACAAGTGGACATCCAGACCTGGTACCCTGCAGTGCCCGCAGCCGCCCTGGCACAGCGGGCACCACGTACCCCAAAGGGGCAGCCCAGACACACCAATCGCTCCTGCACTCAGGGTCGCTCACCTCCCGCAGGGACACGTGCGGCCCCCTCTCTGTGCCAGGCCCTGGGCTGAGGAGAGGAGCACGCGGACCATCCACACAGAAGGCACTGACTCCCAGGGGCCCCCTCCACCGAGGGGTGTGCACATGGGACCCTCCCCCTCGGGCGGAGCTCCAGGGAGCCGGGCAGGTGCCAGGGATCCTTGCTCTGACCAAGGCCCCAGGCTGTGGCGCTGACGGAAGGCATCAGGCCTCTGCAAGGAAGGGCGGGCTGGAAGCCAGGCCTGTGCCCTGCCAACCCCCGTGGGCAGGACCAGGAGGCTCACTGGGTACAAAGAGCCGTGGGCTCCCAGGCCGCTCATCCACTCCTCACGGCTCCTGTTGGCTCAGCTCAGCTCCCGGCCACAGGCACCATGAAGCTGGCCCTGCCTCTGCTGCTGGTCACTCTGGCCCTTTGCTGCTCCGACGGTGAGAGTCACTTCCACTCACACACCAGCGGCCGGAGGACCTTCCCTGTCCCAGTGACGAAGATGGGAGGGGGACAGGGCACAATCAGACCTTTCCCGCCCCCGGCCCAACAGCCCCCCAAAGCCCAGGACTGGGGGTGTCAGGTCCCGGGACTCTGGAACTCCCACAGAAATTACCCCAGGCCAGTGCGGGTCCCGTCTCAGCCCCACGCCCGCCGGGTCTGAGCAGAAGCAGCGGACGGAGCAGCTTCCTGTGGGTCAGGGCTCTGCCCGGCGGCGCTGGGACCGGACACAAGGCGGCGCCCCCGGCCTCTCCTCCGGGGTCAGGGCGCCCAGGGGGACCCGGCGATGGCGGGGGTGGAGGTGGGCCGAGGCCGCCCTGGTCTCCCCGACGTCTCCTCCAGGGTCTCGCAGGGCCAGTGGAGCCCGAGGCTGTGGACTCCGAGGTCCAGACTCAGAATGTTCCAGCAGGAGAGGCTCTGTCCAGAGGATCAGGGCTGCCTACGGCCCGGCCAGTGTCCACGTGGCTCTGAGACCCAGAGGCGCTCAGGGGCCGGCAGACCTCCTCTCCCCACTTTACCCCCTTCCCCCCCGGGGCTCAGCCCGGCCCTGCAGAGCCCGTGGGAGCAGGAGGGCCCCGGTGCCCTTGTCCAGGTGAAGGGGGCCTGTGGCCAGCAGTGCTGGGTGGTCCTCACACCCTGGGGGCTGAGCCAAGTCCTTTTGAGGCTCCCTTCCACCTGACTTCCCGATCCTGTCCTGTCTCCCTGAGCCCCTGACCCCACTGTCTATCTCCCAGTAGGGTGACCTCTGACCTCACCCTCCACCTCCCTGCAGGGTGACCTCTGACCTCACCCTCCACCTCCCTGCAGGGTGACCTCTGACCTCACCCTCCACCTCCCTGCAGGGCAGCCTCTGACCTGACCCTCCACTCCCTGCAGGGTGACCTCTGACTCCACCCTTCACTTTCCTGTAGAGTAACCTCTGTCCCCACCACCACCCCCCTGCAGGGCGTCCTCTCACTTGACACTCCACTTTCATGCAGGGTGACCTCTGACCCGACCCTCCACCTTCATGGAGGCCACTCCCAGGTGGGAGGGGCCCGGTGGGGCACAGTCCCAGCTGCAGGCGAATGCAGAGGCCTGGGGGTGGGGATGGAGAATCCAGACCCCGAAGTGGTTCCTGCAGGTCTCAGCACAACCCACTGGGGGGAAAGTCAGCCCAGTCATTGGGGAGGTCTGTCCATCAGGCGGAGCTGAAGAGCCAGTGTTCGTCTGGGCATCAGCGTCGGATGTGACCTCACAGACGTCCTTGGTTAAACGGGAGCCCTCTCCGTCCTGACCTGGTCCTGGTGGTAGACGGGGCCTCCCAGCCCTCCTCCCTCACTCAGTGTCTCTCCTCCCTCCTCTCCCCTCTACTGTCCCCCTCCGGCCTCTGCTAGGGCCTGCCTCCCCCCTTCCCTGGGGGCTGACAGCTCCTCCCCCGGGAGCCAGACCAGGCCGGGAGTGGCTCAATGGAGAGGCAGAGCTCAGTGACATCCAGGGACAGGGACTGGGCACAGAGGGCTCTGGGGGAGCCCTGGGTGTACTTGACTCCGGGTGAGAGTGACCGGGTGTCACCTGTGTGCCGTCCTGGCTCCATTTCGGGCTCTGGGACCTGGTGCCAGTGAGGCCGTGGGGGAGGGGCATTGTCACTGGAGGGCCCTTCCCGCCCTGGCTCCTGTGTGGTTCTGGGTCAGAGCCGTGGGAAAGGGGACTTTCCTACATCGGTTGTGTTTCTGTCTCTTCTGCTCCAGCTAATGCGGGGAAAGTCTGTCCAGCCCTTACTAATGTGATGTCAACCTTCCTGCTGGGAACTAAAGCAGGCTTCCAGGGGAAGATTATCAAATTCAATGCACCTGAAAAGGCTGTACAGGACACAATGCGAGTGAAAGCATGCGTAGACAAACTCCCCAACGCTGACCGATGGGCATTGGCCCGCTTTGTGGTAACTTCATCCTCCTTTCTGCATGACACTCTGCTCAGCTGCATGGACTGGTGGGAGTACGGGGCTGCCCTGGGTGGGAGTGGAAATAAGGGGGGCACCTGCCCTTCTGCTCACTTCTGAGAGTGGGGCCCATGGCCAAGGTGGATGGGACCCCCCCCTCCACCCCAGAGCCAGCTTCAGGCTGCACAGCTTCTGCAGGCCCCGCCCTGGGCTCCGGGTTCCCCACGTGGGCTGAGCGGGGACAGCCATGGCCCAGGCGGGATGGTGACGGCCGCACACGGCTGCCTCCCTGCCTGGGAGCGTTCTGGAGGGCGAGGCCCCTCACCGGGGGGCAGGAGGCACCGTGTCTGGGGATGCTGTGGGGTGGGGTGGGCAGGGGGAGGCAGGGGAGGGAAGCTGCGTGGCTCTGGCAGCTCACCCATCAGGCCAGGGGGCAGGGCCTCCCAGTTCTGTCCTCTGCATCCCCTTGGCCCTGACCACCTCCCTGTCCCTCTGAGGAGTTCAGACATTGGAGGGAGGAGGGGGCTCAGCTCCTCCAGCCCCGAATGAGGCCCGGCTTTAAGCACCAGTCCCCACACACAGAGCCTCGGTGTGGACACGTCAGCGTGCCACCAATAGCTGGGCTGCAGATCCTCCCAACTCCCCCTACCCCCCCCCCCCCCCGCCCCCGCATTCACTCTGGAGTGAAAAGTCCTGTCCTGGGACCTGGGACTCAGAGACAGCAAATCCCGGGCTGTTCTGTCCACCGTGTCCCCCTCCCGGCTCCATCAGAAACCTGAGGCCACTCCTGGCCCCTCGGGCTCCGAGTCCGGCCGTGGCCAGGTCTCTCGGTGACGTGTCTGTGGCTGTGCCCGCACCAGGACCATCGAACTCCGCACCCGGCCCTCCCACCGCGTGCCCTCGCTGGTTGCAGTGTCCCCGCCTCTTGGCTGTGAGCACACTCTGCCCGCAGCATCTCCAGGGCAGCATGACTGACAGCCCTGTCTCTCTTGGTCTATTTCAGGGAGTTGTCCACTTCTATTGTATGAAATCGCCTTCGTAAACCTTACCTACGAGCACCGCTGTCTCTCAATGATGCCCTGACCGTCCCTGGAAAATGTAGAGGTTTCAACGTCATGCTTCAATAAATCACTTGCCCTGCACGTCTCTGTCTGCCTTGTTTTACCCTGGTCTCTGGCCATGGGGGGTGGAGGGGTGGGGGCGGGCATCGTGAGGGGCTGTGGGTGGTGACAATGGTGCATCTCGCTGACCCCATGGGCAGTGACTGTGGCTCCTGTCGGCGGGGATCCGGAGGGAACGCTGGCTCAGGGCCCAGCCCGGGTCGTGCACAGGCCTCCCCGGCCCCGGCCCTGCATGAGCCACGCAGCCTCCCGCACCTCCATCCCTGCGATGCCCCCGCATCCAGCCGGACGCTGAGAGCTCCGGACCAGTGTCCACGGCTGCTCCAGGCCCGCCGCGCTGTGGCTCAGGGGACCGTTTCCCAGGGGCCCCGACAGGAGGCTGCGTCACTCACTCTGCCCAGAGCCAGTGCGGAGGCCCTGCTGGCTGAGCCAGTCCAGGGGCAGCCCTCCCTGGTGGCTTCCCGCTGGGAGGCCGAGGGCCGGCTGGTCTGGCTGTAGGACTGCAGGGCCCCGGGGACCTGCCATTGGTTCTCCTTCCTGTGATCCCTCTGCCTCCCCTCCCCCATTTGGGGGGTTGCAGAGAGTGGACCCAGGAAACCCAGGGTTGTCACACACACTCAGTATTTGTCCCTTGATCACATCTGAAAGTCCCCACAGTGAAGACATGGAGTCCAGGGCTTAGCGCGTGGAACTTGTGGGGGCTTATGACCCACTGGAGCTCCCCTGATCCTGTCACCAGTGAGTCACCCCGTCCTCTTCCCCACCCACTTCCTCGCACAGCCTGTCCTCTCCATCTGCACAGCCATGGTCACCTCCTGACCTCGTCCCTCCTGGCTTGTGCCCAAGGCTCCTACCCGGTCCCCCGGGAGGGAGCTGCGCCCCCAACAATGTGCCTGCGCACCACACCACCTTGACCTCCATAAGAAGGGGTTCGGCCCTTCTTCTGCACCTGAGAGACCAGGCCCTGGTCCCTCCTGATTCCAGGACGAGGACTGACTATTCGTCCTCAGCTCCTCCATGATGAAGGGCACATGAAGCCCGATGACTGAGGGCAGAGCCCATGGGCCCTCCTGTTATCAAACGCCCGGGGTTTACAGAGCGTGTGCAGGTGTCACAGCGGGAGCGCACACTCAGTCCCCTCCTCTCTGAAGCACGTGATGTGCTCAGTCTCCCGCCTGCGCTCGGTGGACGCTAGATTCCTGAGCTCTTGCCACAGCCTGAGAGACACAGGCTGGAGTCTCACCGGGAGTGCCAAGGCCCCCGCTGGTGCCGCACACAGGACCTGGCACGACCCATCCCCGCACCCTTCCACCCCTCCCTGCTCGGCCTGGATCCGTGCTCCACCGTCCTTGTCTGTGTCACTCACATAGGCGGTAGGTGGGTCACACCCCGCACCTGGGCATGTCGGCTCCCTGGCCTCCACATTGCTCCCTCTCAGGACAGGTGACCACACACACACAAATAGACTCACATGAACAGACATGCACATAGAACATGCACACAGACAGACATGCTTTTAGGCACCCATGGACACAAGTAGACATGAACATAGCCAGACAGGCACATGGGAAGGCACATACATATGGACAGACATGCACACACAGGCATAGTGAACTCTGTGCTCTCTCTGTGTCTTTCTTTTTTTAAAAAAAATATTATATTGATTTTTTCAGAGAGGAAGGGACAGAAATAGAGAGCCAGCAATATCAAAGTGAGAGAAATATCGATCAGCGGCCTCCTTCACACCCACGACTGGGTGTGTGTCTGCAACCAATGTACATGCCCTTGACCGGAATCGAACCCGGGAACATTGAGTCCAAAGGCTGATGCTCTATCCACTGAGCAAAACAGGCCAGGGCCTCTCTGTGTCTTTCTGTGACGTATCATTCATGTCGCAGCGTGGTGGTGAGAACAGAGTGGGTACAGTCCGGACATGGAAGGACAAATGGAGTCACCATTGGTGATGCCACCATCATTCCTGACATATTGACGGCACGAAGATGGAGAGAGACAGACGGCGGGCAAGCTGTTCATAGATCCGTGTTCTGGGAGACGGCTCCACGCCCTCGGACAGGAAGAGCTCTCTCCCATGGGACCCTGCCCGGGTCTGCAGGAAGCTCGGTGACCGTGCTCCACTGTTGTCTTCACGGGGAATCAACACTCAAAGTAAAACAAGCTGCTCTGGACAACAAAAACCACGAAGGCTGGAAAATTACAAAGCATTTGGAAGACAAAGCAGAACAGTGTAACACAGGCCAGAGACCAGAAATGTGAGAGAAGAGACAGCATGGTAAGCCGTCCATTCAGGAGGTCCGACCAACAGAATTGCAAAATGGGAGCCGTCAGGTGGAAAGGAAGTCACCAAAGAAATACACCGAGCAAAGCTCCCCACAGAGAAGAACATGAAATGGGCCGGGCCAGCCGGTTCAGTGGTTGAGCATCGACCTAGGAACCAGGAGGTCACGGCTCCATTCCCGGTCAGGGCACATGGGGTGTGGCCTCGATCCCCCATAGGGGCCAAGTAGGAGGCAGCTGATCAAAGATTCTCTCTCATCCTTGATGTTTCTATCTCTCTCTCCCTCTCCCTTCCTCTCTGAAACCAATAAAAACATATTAAAAAATAATATGTGATGGAATAGGTCACTCCTTCCCCACATCAGACCCCCTTTGTGTGCCTGTGGAGTGGGGCCCTGAAGGAAGGAGCTCGTTTCAGAAGGAAACACAAGGCACAGGCACGGATGGGAAGAAAAGAGAATCCACACAAGACTGGGAGCCCCCGAGTAACACTGACACTTCTGAGGCTCTGACCTGCAATTGAATGGGACCAGCATCCTACAAGCAGCTCAGTACCATTTGAGCAGAAAGAGAAATAAAGGTATTTCTGAATGCAGATCTTCAAAAATTCGAACTGCAATATTGTTTCCCTCAGAGGCAGAGAGAAGTCCGCTCTACAAAAAGAATTAGATGAAAAAGCCCACAAAACACAAGGCATGGAACCCAGTAAACACGGGCTACAACACAGGTGCTCAGAGACGAGTCTGTTTCCTCACAAGTATGTCCACAGCAGAAGACACAGTGCTGAATTCCTCGGGGAAGCTGTGTTTCAGTGTTTCCTTTTTGGGACAGTACTTCCGTATTATTTCCAAATGAAATTACAGGAAGTTGTAAGACAGAAATGAAAGGAACGTTAGGAGTGAAGACAAAGAGCAAAAAAAAAAAAAAAATGGTCAGGGGCAATATTTGGCAAACCTAGTTGAGGTGCTACATATCATTTTAGGAAATTGGCTTCCACACTAAACCAAACTTAGGGGAAACGGGATGTGTTCTGTGGAAAGAATTAACTGATTTCCTTAAGGAACCCATTATCATGTTAAAGGTCAGGACCTAAGACAGGCCAGAGAGGAGAGGTAAGGTGCATCACTAGCATGAGATTCTATCATAGACATGAAAGGCCGATAGACATCCAAGGGAGACAAAGGCTGAGGATTAGGTATTCTCCAGGAAAAGAAGCTCTGTGAGGAGCTGAGGACTGGGCTGGAACATGAAAGACCAGAGCACGTAGGGCCCTCCAGGAGTGAGGACCAGCCAGGGGAAGTCACCACCCTGAAGCTGAGCTCTGAGCTGGGGGACACACGGGCCCCACTGCTGTCCGTGTAAGTCTGCACTGAGGCTCTACTCACTGTCCACTGAGGGCCAGACCACCTCACGCTCCACCAGCACCAAGGCTTCCAGAGATTTCTCCCTCACGGGGTGTCTCAGCCATGGCGCTAGTGCCCCTGGATGGAGGAGGTTCTCTTCTGGTGGGAGCCCTGAGCACTGTGTACCATTAGCAGCAAACCTGGTCTCACCCCGTGGATGCCAATAGCACAGCATGCCCCTGTAAGAACTCAGACAAATGTTCACAGGGGTGGGTGCAGGAGGGAGAAAATGAGCCCTAGAAGAGAGTGGAGTTTCTAACATTGGAAATGTGTATTGTCAACCTGGAGAGGGGTTGGAATGGGGGTGGTGGAGTGGAATTGATCAATGGTGGAAAGGGGATATCTGTAATACTTTCATCAAGAAAGTTAAATTTAAAAAGTATACATGTTATTAATATACCATATTCCATTTTTGATGCCACTTTGCAGGCCTGGCGTTAGCAAGAGAATGTGGGCGTGAGCCGGGGGGAAATTAGTACCGGAATACAGAAGACAGTGGTGTAAAATGGAATGACCCGTATGGACTGCCATGAGTTTGGGGATTAAGTATTTAACCACACTTTTTGCATAAAGAACAAGTTATGTAAAGTTCAGGGTTTTTATGAGGGAACCAAGGAGAACTGTCTGGAGGTAACACCTGATCCTGATTCAGCTTCCAAATCCGGGTCCCTGTCCCCAGGCACCGGGTGGATCCGGGTTAGATGGGATCAAGCTAATGTTTACTTGTGAGTAACAGGAGGAATGTAGTGGCCCGGGGCCTGGATGTCAAAACTCCAACTTCTTGTGTTCCTGACCTGGTCCTACCTATGGTGACTCCACACTTATCTCCAGAAACACAAAGGACTTGGTGTTAGCACCAGGATGTCAGGCTGATGCCTGGGTTAGTGTTAGGCATGAGCCGTGCCTTCATTAGATCTTCTAGTTAAAAATGCACATCTTTCTAAATAGACCCAATAACAAAACATGTTATATGATCAGAGAGTTCTTTTTTAAAGTTCTATCTTTAAAAATATATATATATTGATTTCAGAGAGGAAGGGAGAGGAAAAGAGAGATAGAAACAGCAATGATGACAGAGAATCAGTGATTGGTTGCCTCCTGCAGGCCCCACGTTGGGGACTGACCCCACATCCTGGGCATGGGCCCTGACTGGGAAAGGAAACGTGCCTCCTGGTCCATATGTTGACACTCAACCACTGACCCACGGAGGCCGCACTAGGGAATTCCTTATAGAATCTCAAGTCCTGTTCCTCAAAGAAGTTACACACCTAATTAGACACCTACTGTATCACTGTTGTCACTCACAGACCAGAAAAACTCAGGTCATGACCTCTAGGACTCCACAGGGGGAAAGGGCCATGGGGTCAGGTCCTGGTCACAGGAGAAAGGTGCACCCAGAAGGCACGGGGTCTTGGGAAGGTTATGCCTAGAGATTCAAGACTTCTTTTTCAAACAGGAAATGGCTGTCTGTGGTATGGCATTGGGAATACATAAAGAGTTTCAAGTTAAAGGGACTCAGGCTAGGACAGTGGAGGAGACTTCACCTGGAGAAAGGCCTCTTGCACAGAACTGTGGGGCCTGCCCAGACATCCACTGGCATCCACACAGGGCAGCTGGGAAGTCCAGGGCACAGGACTCCATCTGAGTCATAACCTGAAAGCCATCCGGGTCACACTGAGGAGTCCTGTCTCTGATGTCAGAACAGCCGGCTGCTTTCCCGCTCTGCACCCCACTAGCTGTATGCCCTTGGTTAAGGGACTTGACTTCTGTGGTCCCACTGTGTGCAGCTGGGGGGGGGGGAAGAAATGGTAACCGTACCTCTCAGGAGGGAGACTATACATCTCCAGTTGCTCAGGAGGATCCTGGTCTATGCTGCCCTGGCATTCCATGCATTTAGTGGCCTCTTCTCCCTGCTCAGGTGCCCCAGGTTGGACCCTAAATCTCATCATCTCTCTCCTCATTGGGTTGTTTTTGTGAAGACAAAGAGGTGGTCACCAGTGCTCCCCAGGGAGTAAGCGCTGTCTCATTGTGTGCCATTCATGGTCTCCTGAACCTGGAAGCGAGTAGCACAGGGAGCAGCTGGCCATTGAGGAGGTCTGTAGGCCAACGCTCTGTAGACTGTGTTCAAAAGGGAAGATCTGCATAAACTGGATCTCAGGAAACTCTTTCAAGGAGTCAGGAAAATACCACATAAGAATGGATTGAAATACAGTGCTTAACTTTCAACTTTGACCTTTCCCCTTGTATCTGAACAGGATTATCTCTGGACCGACTGGAGGATGGTGAGGAGCAGGATGGCCCATGGTCTGTTGTGCTCCTTGGCCACCAGGTATTAATAAAAGAGTCCTCTCTGGTTTATAATTAGTTGCTGGCAGCTGACCTGTAGACAGCACCTATCTGTATCCAGCCCTGTTCTGAGGACTTCAAGCGATACCTGATTAAATCTTCACAACAAGCCTAGGCTTCTTCCCATTGTACCAAGAGACCCCACGATGACACCCCCACCGCCAGCTTGGCTGAAGGCATGGGTGGTG
This sequence comes from Antrozous pallidus, assembly GCA_027563665.1. Taxonomy (NCBI): domain Eukaryota; kingdom Metazoa; phylum Chordata; class Mammalia; order Chiroptera; family Vespertilionidae; genus Antrozous; species Antrozous pallidus. The sequence goes on along the minus strand of CM050520.1, from coordinate 2,734,901 downwards.
CCAAGATCAATAAACATCTCACTGCCATCAAGATGTCTCCCAGACCAGGGCCTGTCCTGATTTTCCATCCTGGGAAAGTAGCTCCCCAACCAGCTTCCAGATGCTGGCATGGTCTTAAGGAAGAAGAGCTTCACCTCGGTGAACATCCTCGAGGCTAGTGGCTCAACAGCCCTGGCAGCGAGGGACAGAGCCAGTTTACAGGATCAGGGACAAATTAAAATAGAAAGGTTCTTGTGTCCAAATACTGTAGAGCTAATTTCTTCAACTTACTTAAAACGAGTGAAAAATTTAAGGATCATATACTCTAAAGATCCTTGTATCAATTTTATTTTCAGTGAGTCACTGAGAATATAAATAGCTCTCGCTGAATGTTATTACTTTTACTAGAGGCCTGGTGCACAAAATTCATGCATAGGGAACAGGGTTGTCCCTCAGCACAGCCTGCACCCTCTTCAATCTGGACCCCTTGAGGGATGTCCGACTGCTCATTTAGGCCAGACCCCACCACTGGGGTCTGGCCTAAATGGGCAGTAGGACATCCCTGTCACAATCCAGGACTTCTGGCTCCCAACTACTCACCTGCCTGTCTTTCTGATTGCCCCTAACCGCTTCTCCCTGCCAGCCCAACCATCCCCTCACCACTACCCTTCCAGCCTGATTGAAGTCTAACTGCTCCCCTGCCAGACTGTTTGCTCCCAACTTCCCTCCTTTGCCGGCCTGGTAACCCCTAACTGCCCTCCCCTACGGGCTTGATTGCCTCAAACTGCCCACCCTTGCAGGCCTGGTTTTTCCCAACTGCCCTGCCCTACTGGCCTGATTGACCACAACTATGCTCCCTTATAGGCCTGGTCCCTTTCAAATGCCCTTGGCTACAAGACAGGTTGCCATAACTTTCCTCCTTTGCCAGCCTATTCATCTTTAACTGTCCTCCCACGATGGCCTGATTACCCACAACAGTCCTCCTGTGATGGCATGATTACTCACAACTGCCCTCCTAGCAGCCTGGTCCTTCCCAACTGCCTTCTCATGTTGACCATCTTGTGGCGGCCATGTTGTGTCCACATAGGGGCAGCCATCTTGTGTGTTGGAGTGATGGGCAATTTGCATATTACTCTTTTATTAGATAGGATTCAATGGGGAGCATGTTAATTGACTTCCAGTTCCAGGTAAGCTGCACAGGTGCAAGGTCCTGCCCTAACTTATTACTAGAGCAGAATCTGTGACATGAAGCACAGGGCCCAGGCTTAGGAGAATCCTGGTTGTTATGAACATGGATGTATAAAGGGAGGGATGAAAGGATGGATGGATGAATGGATGAATGGATGGATAGATGTTTACTGTAGATGGGTGGTTGAAAGGATGTGAGGATGACATGTAGATAACTAGATTAATGGATGAATGGATGGATAGGTAAAAGTATGTATGTATATATATGTATGTATGTATGAATGGATGTATAGAGGAAACCTTTGGTTTAGTGCTGATTACTCTTCCTGGGCCCTGTGCTAGGCTTCTACATAGAGTGCCTGGCGTTCTTACAAAAGCCGCCTCGGTGTCATTTCTGCTCGTTGTAAAAACGGAAGCTCGGGACAACCAGCACTACATTTCCCAAGGTCATTTCGTGGTGAGCCGTGGCATCCAGATGCAAATCCACATCTACATGTGCCCAGATATTCCACCACCCAATGCTTCCTCCCTGATGCATCAGTGATTCTACTTCCCACATCATCTCCTGAACCAGTGGAAGGAAAACCCTAAAGCTAACAAACCTGAACAACATGTAACTGTACATTTATAACTAAACTAGAGGCCTGGTGCATGAATTGGTATATGGGTGGAGCTTGCCCTGATTGGGCCAATCGGGCCTGTTGAAGGGGGCATGTAGGGAGGGGACACAGGCAGTTGGCCAGCTAGTCCTACCCTCAATCAGGGTGGTGATGGCCAAACAGGGGCGGGGGTGACTGGAGAGAGGGGCTGTGGGCAGTGGCCAGCAGGTTCTGCCTCCTGCTCAAACTCCTGGGTGAAATCCCAGTGGAGGGGACAATTTGCATATTAGCCTGCTATTACATGGGATTTATAAAAGTGGATTAACTAAGTGAGATAGTCTTTGTACCAACAACCTTCAACCAAGAAGAGAAGCTATTGCTATTGTCCAACAGAAGATACCTGACTTAGTCCCCGGGGCGAGGAAAGTCTGCCCTCCACAGGTGCTGAGTGGTATTGCATGTGGGTCAGGTGATGGGTGAGAGAGGAGGCACAGAAAGAGAATGAAGGTCTCTGGACCTTATAGAAGAAGCAGACGAACACAGAGAGGAGTAAGGGGCTAGAGGAAGAAGGGGAGGGGAGGAGACACGTAGACGGGGCAGGAAGAGCTGGAGGAGGAGGAGGAGATAAATGAAGAGTGACCACACAAACCCACAATGCCTTAATTTACTTTATTTAACAAGCACTTCAGCATTAATTTGACCTAATTTCTTTACCATCATTGCCCCGATGAAATCTGGGGGGGTTTTAAGGCTCTGACTCCTTGGTTTGTACAAGGAGACCACAGGCTGGCAGGGTTCTAGAGGATTCTCGCTGTCCTTTCTGGGCCCAAAGCCAGGTTCATCCCGTGACTCATTCGATCCTCTGTGGGAGGGACCGAGTGGCCGCCAGGAGAATAAAAGGAGGAGTCTGGGCTCTCACCTCCAACGTGAGTCCTTCTTCCCTGCCACGTCCGGTGACCAGCCCACAGCAGCTGCCTGAGCCATGAAGCTGATGCTAGTGTTCATGCTGACCGCCCTCCCTCTCTCCTGCTATGCCGGTGAGTGCTGACAGCGCCAGGCTTTGGGGAGGTTGGTGTCAGGGCCCCTGTGGCAGACCTCCTGCTCCCAAGCCCCAGGCCAGAGCTCCTCATTTCTCTGCTGTCCTCATGGCTCCATCATGTTTGTCTCTCTGGGCTTGGAAGGCAGGGAGCTAGGGCATTGGGTGCGGGAGGGGGGACAAGGAGGCAGATATTCTGGGGCTCAGAGAACATCCTAGACCCTGAGTTTGCTCTCCCAGAGGAGAGGACTCCGACCATTGCCCATATGCTCTCTGAATGTCTGTCTCTACTGGGGAAGGAGATGACCATCGTCACGGTTACACCCAGCGGGGAGTCGGTGCCTCTGGATCTGAGCCTGCTCTCGTGTGCTTTCTTCCCAGGTTCTGGCTGCGAAACGATCGAGGATTTGGTCAAGGAGACTATTGACTCTACAGTGTCCCAGAATCAATTCATCCAAGACTTTCAGCAGTTGATCCCGGGTGCGATCACTGAGAATGCCCTCAGGAAGTTTAAGCAGTGCTTTCTGGACCAGAGCGAGGACACCCTGAGCAACGTTTCCGAGATGATGGTAATGGCGGCTTCTTCCTCCCACTCTGGCCGCTCTGGGCCCCCGGGCTCTCTGTTCGCTACTACTCTTTCCTTAATTATTATGTTTTAAAATGTATTTTTACTGATTTCAGAGAGGAAGGGACAGTGAGGGAGAAAGATAGAAACATCAATGATGAGAGAATCATGGATGAACTGCCTGTTGCACGTCAAATAGCAGGGATAGAGCACACAACCCGGTCATGTGACCTTGACCGGAATCAAACCCTGGACCCTTCATTCCCGAGGCCCATCCTCTATCCACTGAGCCCACCCAGATAAGGGGGAACTGAGGTCTTGAAAGGACGTGTTGATCACGCTTAATGTCATCTCAGGGGATGTGGTTGTTGGGAGTGTGAACAGTTTGACACCCAGAAAGCCATCCCAGGGGAGGCGCTGCTGAGCCTGCTCACGTGGTGGAGTCTCTACATGAGAGAGGCCAGGAGGGAGGAGAGCGTGTGTGCAAAGACTTGCCCAACTCTCAGCCCCCAAACGTCTGGTTCTCGAGAGGAGCCTCGCGTTGAAGAGTGGGAAACACACAGAGGAAAGCACTTTAAAGCATTTTCTAAAGCCCCAGGCCAGTGGTCTGCAAATCACAGCTTTTGAGCCACATGCGGCTCTTTGGCCCCTTGAGTGTGGCACTTCCCCAAAATACCACGGCCTGGGAAAGTCTATTTTGAAGAAATGGCATTAGAAGAAGTTTTAGTTTAAAACGTTTGGCTCTCAAAAGAAATTCCAATGTCTGTACTGTTGTTATTTGCTGCTGTTGGCTAATGAGTTTGCTGACCACTGCCTAGGCGGTTAGGCTCAGGGGATAGAGCGTCGGCCTGTGGAATGAAGGGTCCCAGGTACGATTCCAGTCAAAGACACATGCTTGGTTTGGGAGCTCTGTCCCCAGTAGGGGGCGTGCAGGAGGCAGCCAATCAATCATGCTCTCTCATCATTGATGTTTCAATGTCTCTCTGCCTTCCTCTCTGAAACCAATAAGAATACGTTTTGAGAAAAGACTTTTCGGAAGAGAGCAGAGAGTTCCACGTCAGGAAGAGCCCACGCTCAGGAACGCGGTGCCCAGTGCCCTTCGAGCGCCCACGTCTGCTCGTGGACGTGGCTGGACGTCCTGGGCAGGAGGAGGGCCTGTGAGTGACAAGTGGACACCTTGGCAGCGACCCGCCATGGTGGGGGGATTGTGGGAAAGAAGAGTCAGGGTGAACGATGAGACCTTCTTTCTGTTTAGAGCAGACAGGGCTCAGTGTCTCCTGGTGATTCCCTCCCCAAACAGCCCATGGAAACAGTGCAGGGCCGCCGTGGGGACAGGTCGCCACAGCAGAGACACACACTCTGCATCACGAGGAGCTTCCTGACCCCGGGCTGCTGGCGAGCTGGGGACCTGCAGGAGCGAGGACAAAGCCCCTCGAGTGCGCGTGTCCTCAGCTCTGGGGCCACATCAGGGTGCAGGCCCGCAGCCCCACAAACACACGGGCTCGTTGGGGCTGAGACACGGAGAAGGGGCGGCACAGCCTGTGCAGGGGAGGCCTGGTTCACAGCAGAGGAAACAGCAGGGAGAGGCTCTCAGGGCCCCAGGGGACCGGGTCTGGAAGCAGCAAGTCCTCAGCCTCAGGCACGGCCTCCTGAGCCACAGAACAAGGGGAGATCCTTTCTGAACCCCATGGTCCCTTCTCTCCATGGCGGGGGGACAGGAGAGGCCACGTCTGTGCTCAGGATGGTCTTCGTAGGAGAGTAGGATGGAGTGACTCTGTGTTTTCCAGAACGCCATATACAAGAGCGAGCAGTGTGCCTCCTACTGACCCACCAGACCTTTCCCCCGACAACAGAGAACGGCCAGACAGCGACTCTCCAGGGCAGAGACCACAGCTCAGCTCCCCTCTGGGCCTTTTGATCCCCAAACTGCAAGACATTGTTGAAATCTCCCCCATGTCATTTCAATAAAGCCCCTGCACAAAGCGCTGTCTTTAGTTACTGACCAACACGGGGCCTAAGGAGGCTCCCACACACTGCGCTGCCCGCATGCTGAGAATCGGTGCTCAGCACTGAACTCGTGGCTGAGACACGGGGAGGGTGCCCTGCCCTGAGCATCTGAAGCCCAACAGGACCCTGTCCCTGGAAAATGCCCCCCTAACCCTCTCAAAAACCCTCTGGGCTGAGCTCAGGCCCAGGACCCCCTATGTCCTCACGTCCACAGTGTGCCCTCTCTCAGGGCCGGGCTCCCCTCTGGGTGCTCTCTGTCCCTGAACAAGGTGTGTGGAGGGAACAGAGCAGAGAGAGAGGAAACTAAGCCAAAGCAAGGCTGCATCCTCGCTTGAACGCCCTCCCACTTCTCCAGGACACCCCAGACCCCTGACCCTGCTAAGCCCAGGCAAATGACCCTTTCCCCAACTCCCAGCTAACAGCTTACCCAATACACACACTCACACACTCACAGACACACAGACACACACACACACACACACACACACACTCACACACACACACACACACACACACTCACACACACACACACACATATACAAACACACGCAGATGTACACACAGACACGCACACATGCACACACGCACACACATCTGTTTAGTGAGAGCGTGTGGGCCATGCAGTCTTGGGCTCGGAGGCCTTTGGCAAGTTGCCTTTGCTCCTGCTGGACCTTGGCCATTTGAAGAGGTGTCTGTCCCTGTGCACTTCGCGTGGACATTGTGGTGGAGCTGTTGAAGGCCCTGTGCTCTGAAAGTTGCTGAGGTGAAAGTAAATGGTACCTCAGATGAAAACTCTATATTTTTACACGTCTAAACGTGATAAACACAGAGTTAGGAGTGGTTACAGACTATACATGCTGCCCTAGTCTGCACAGGCTGCTAAACAGGTACACAGATCAGGAGGCTTAAGCACACATTTATTGAGACTGGACCCTCCAAGGTCAAGGTGCCTGCAGAGTCAGTGTCTGTGGGGGCCCTTCCCCACCCACCCACTGGCCCTGCCACCCATGCCACCCACACACCTATTGATGGATGTATTTTCCCACCAACCACTCAAGTCCCCTTCTCCTGACAGGACCCCAGCCATGCGTGAATTCGTGGCTGGGCCTCTTGTAAAAGTATAAGCAGAAGAAGAGAAATAACAAAGGTAGAGCAGAAATCAATGACATTGGGGAAAATATAACAGAAAACATAGAAACCAATAGTGGGTTCTTTGAGAAGATCAAAAACAATTCATACACCTGTCTAGACTGAACAGGATAAAGAGAAAGTAATGACCAATGCCAAAAATGATGGAGGTAAAACCACTACTTTGACTAAGATCAAGTGTAAAACTATTTCCCAAGATGACTTGTAGAAAACCTCAGGGTATCTACCAAAGGATTGAGTGACTAGCATGGTTGAAGGACATAAGATAAATACACAAAAATTCATTATATTTCTATATTCTTAAACTATCAGAAATTGAAATTAAGAAAGTGCAATTTACAATAATGTCTGAAATTATCAAAAATATTAGGAATCCTATCTAATAAAGAGGGAATATGCTAATTGACTGCCACACCCTCACAAAGATGGTGGCGCCTATGGCCAATTAGAAGAGAATATGCTAATTGACTACCATGGCCTCAAAGATGGTGGTGCCCACAGCCACAAGATGGAGGAGCCCTGTCCCCTCAGTCCCCCAGCCACCCAGGGCAGGCCCGAGGTGCAGGCAATCCTCGGATATCATCTGCCCATGCCCCCATGGCCCCCTGAGGCTCATGTAACCAGAACCGGCCAATGTTCATGCTGCCGGCAGTGGCAGCAGCAGAGGTGTGATTTGGGCATCGCCTTCCCCTGATCACAGAGTTGCCTCCTGCTCCTGAGGGTGCTGGGCACCAATTCCAGCATGTAATAATTACAAGAGTTTCACCAAGAGGTTGGTGAAGCTTGGGCAGCTCAACAAGGGTGAGCCACATATGTGTAGGTTACCTGTTGGAACAGCCAAAGGGCACCTTCCCCAAACCTGAACAGGATTGTCTGTTGCTCGACATCTCGGGGCACGTTATTGCCTCCTGTTGGTCAAACACCTGAACAGCTGTAGACTATTCCCCAAATGACAGTGATTCTGTGTACTCTTCCAAACCTAACCCTTTGACGTGTATATCTGCACCTTGTCTTGGGACAAACTGTGTTGAATAAATAGCACGGGTTCCTATCTCCCTCATTTGAAGCTCCTGTGACCCACAATGCCTTTCAAAATTATCTCTCCTCTGTGTAATCATCCTTGAATCTACGCATCAGCCCCTTTCTCCAGAATTCTGAACCCTTTGTAAGGCTGGGAAAAGAACCCCAGCATGTGGCGCCTGAACGAGGGACACCAACACATGAGGGCTCCCAGACTGTGAGAGGGGCAGGCTGGGCTGAGAGACCCCCTTTCCAGTGCATGAGTTTCATCCCCTGGGCCTCTAGTGAACTTAATAAAGACACAAAAGACCTGTAGAGTAAAACGTATAAAATACCGCTGAGAGAAATTCATGAAGACCTACATAGGGTTCACACAGTGTTCATGGATAGGAAGCAATATTCTTAAGATGTCAGTTTCCTCCAAATCGATTTCTGGATTGAATGTAATGCACTCTCAACCGAAGTCCAAATATGGTTGTTTTATTTTGGCAAGTTTATGCAAAATCTGGTTGGAAAATTCATATTTAACTGCAAAGGATGCAATAGCCCAAACATTTTTGATAAATGAGAACAAATTTGGAGGGGCCATACAACAGGATTCAGAACATATCACAAAGCTACAGCAGTCAGGTTAGCTGGAAAGAGTACACTGATGTGAAGATGAACAATAGATGTAAGGAACTGTAGAGGCCAGAAACAGAACCTGTCTCTATGGAAACGCAGATTTTCACAAAGGTGGATAAGCCATCCAGTGTGGGAAGGATGCGTTTCAACAAATTGTTTTGGAACAACTGGACATGTTAAAAAATCTGCAGCCCCACTGGTGTATCATAGGACTAAATGTAAAATCTAAAAATATAAAACTCCTAGAAGTAACCAGGACAAAATCCCAGTGTCTCTATGTCAGTCGCGGATTTCTCGCACATGGCCAAAGAGTAGAAACTACAGAAGAAAGGAAAGATTAAAATGGAACACCTTTTGCTCTTTCAAAGTCACTGTCATAAGGCATTCCCCCGCCCGCCCACTCCCCATTGATGCTGTGGGGCAAGAGACAGACCACAGTCCGGGATCGGAGTTGGTGATGACCTCCACCTGGTCAGAGTGGACGGGAGTGACTCAGGTTTGTCCGGGTCGGACGGCCGGGCCGCAGGCTGAATGAGGCCCGAGAAATCATTTGGTCGCCCTGCAGGGCTTTAGGGGCGAGTCAATGAAATGTTTGCTCCAAGTCGGCAGGCTATTTCGGAAGCTGATCATTCTGTATGGCCCACGAGGGATGTTTAAATATCCAAATGGCTCTTGGCAGAAGAGGTCCCCACCCCTAATCTAGGCTCTGTTGCTCCCACAGGACCCATTTACACATGCCAAGCCCACCTCTACCTCAGCCCCTGCACTTGACTCCTTGCCACTCCCCACCCGCACCCTGCTCGGCCCGAGGCCCCGTGTGCCTCGCTGGTTGCAGTGTCCCCGCCTCTTGGCTGTGAGCACACTCTGCCCGCGGCATCTCCAGGGCAGCATGACTGACAGCCTTGTCTCTCTTGGTCTATTTCAGGGGGATGTCCACATATATTGTAGGAAATTGCCTTCGTAAACCTTACCTACGAGCACCGCTGTCTCTCAATGATGCCCTGACCGTCCCTGGAAAATGCAGAGGTTTCAACATCTTTTTTCAATAAATCACTTGCCCCGCACGTCTCTCTCTGCCTCGTTTTACCCCGGTCTCTGGCCATGGGGGGTGAAGGGGGGACAGGCATCCTGAGGGGCTGTGGGTGGTAACAATGGTGCATCTCACTGACCCCATGGGCTGTGACTGTGGCTCCTGTTGTTGGGGATCCGGAGGGAACGGTGGCTCAGGGCCCAGCCCGGGTCCCGGCACAGGCCTCCCCGGCCCGGCCCTGCATGAGCCCCGCAGCCTCCCGCACCTCCATCCCTGCGGTGCCCACGCATCCAGCCGGACGCTGAGAGCTCCGGACCAGTGTCCATGGCTGCTCCAGGCCCGCCGCGCTGTGGCTCAGGGGACCGTTTCCCAGGGGCCCGGATAGGAGGCTGCGTCCGTCACTCTGCCCAGACCCAGTGCGGAGGCCCTGCTGGCTGAGCCAGTCCAGGGGCAGCTCTCCCTGGTGGCTTCCCGCTGGTTGCCGAGGGCAGGCTGGTCTGGCTGCCGACTGCAGGGCCCCGGGGACCTGCCATTGGGCCCCCCCTCCCCTACATGGGGCATGGCAGAGAGTGCACCCAGCAAACCCAGGGTTGTCCCACACACTCAGCATTCGTCCCTTGATCATGTCTGAAAGTCCCCACAGGAAAGACAGGGAGTCCAGGGCTTAGGGCATGGAACATGTGGGGGTTTATGACCCACTGCAGCTCCCCTGATTCTGTCACCCCAAGCCCCCTCCCACATCCCCTTCCTCGCACAGCCTGTCCTCTCTTCTGCACAGCCATGGTCACCTCCTGACCTCGTCCCTCCCGGCTTCTGCCAAGGCTCCTACCTGGTCCCCTTGGGCGGAGCTGCCCCCCTGCAATGCACCTGCGCCCCCACACCACAGTGACCTCCACAGGAAGGGGATCGGCCTTCTTCTGCACCTGAGAGACTAGGCCCTGGTCCCCGTGATTCCAGGACGAGGACTGACTATTCGTTCTCAGCTCCTCCATGATGAAGGGCACATGATGCCCCATGACTGAGGGCAGAGCCCATGGACCCTCCTGTTATCAAACGCCCGGGCTTCCACAGAGCGTGTGCAGGTGTCACAGCGGGAGCACACTCAGTCCCCTCTTCTCTGAAGCACGTGATGTGCTCAGTCTCCCGCCTGCGCTCGGTGGACGCTGGATTCCTGAGCTCTTGCCACAGCCTGAGAGACACAGGCTGGAGTCCCGCCGGGAGTGTCAAGGCCCCCGCTGGTGCCGCACCCAGGGCCTCGCATGACCCATCCCGAACCCTCCCTCCTCTCCCTGCGGGGCCCGGATCTGTGCTCCACCGTCCTTGTCTGTGTCACTCACACAGGCGGTAGGTGGGTCACACCCCCGCACCTGGGCATGTCGGCTCCCTGGCCTCCACATTGCTCCCTCTCAGGACAGGAGACCACATAGACACAAAAAGACACACATGAACAGACATGCACATAGAACATGCACACAGACAGACATGCTTTTAGGCACACATGGACATGTAGCCAGACAGGCACACAGGAAGGCATATATATATAGACAGACATGCACACACAGGCATAGTGAGCTGTGTGCTCTCTCTGTGTCTCTTTTTAAAAAAAATATTATATTGATTTTTTCAGAGAGGAAGGAACAGAAATAGAGAGCCAGCAACATCAAAGTGAGAGAAACATCAGTCAGCTGCCTCCTTCCCACCCATGACTGGGGGTGTGTCTGCAACCAAGGTACATGCCCTTGACCAGAAACAAACCCAGGACCACTGAGTCTGAAGGCTGACCATCTATTCACTGGCAAAACCGGCCAGGGCCTCTCTGTGTCTTTCTGTGACGTATCATTCATGTCGCAGCGTGGTGGTGAGAACAGTGGATACAGTCCGGACATGGAAGGACAAATGGAGTCACCATTGTTGGTGCCACCATCATTTCTGACGTATTGATGACATGAAGGTGGAGAGAGACAGACGACGGGCAAGCTGCTCATGAATCCATGTTCTGGGAGACAGCTCCACGCTCTCGAGCAGGAAGAGCTCTCTCCCGTGGGACCCTTCCTGGGTCTTCAGGAAGCTCGGTGACCGTGCTCCACTGTTGTCTCATGGGGAATCAACACTCAAAGTAAAGCAAGCTGCTCTGGACAACAAAAAACCACGAGGGCTGGAAAAACTATAAAGCATTTGGAAGACAAAGCAGAACAGTGTAACACAGGCCAGAGACCAGAAATGTGAGAGAAGAGACAGCATGGTAAGGCGTCCATTCAGGAGGTCCAACCAACAGAATTGCAAAAAGAGAGCGCTCAGGTGGAAAGGAAGTCACCAAAGAAATACATCAAGCAAAGCTCCCCACAGAGAAGAACATGAAATGGCCGGGCCAGCCGGTTCAGCGGTTGAGCATCGACCTAGGAACCAGGAGGTCACGGCTCCATTCCCGGTCAGGGCACATGGGGTGTGGCCTCGACCCCCCATAGGGGCCAAGTAGGAGGCAGCTGATCAAAGATTCTCTCTCATCCTTGATGTTTCTATCTCTCTCTTTCTTCCTCTCTGAAACCAATAAAAACATATTAAAAAATAATATGTGATGGAATCGCTCACTCCTTCCCCACATCAGAACCCCTTTGTGTGCCTGTGGAGTGGGGCCCTGAAGGAAGGAGCTCCTTTCAGAAGGAAACACCAGGCGCAGGCACGGATGGGAAGAAAAGAGAATCCACACAAGACTGGGAGCCCACGAGTAACACTGACACTTCTGAGGCTCTGACCTGCAATGGAATGGGACCAGCATCCTACATGCAGCTCACTACCATTTGAGCAGAAAGAGCAATAAAGGTATTTTGGAATGCAGATCTTCAAAAGCTTGATCTGCAATGTTGAATCCCTCAAAGGCGGGGAGAAGTCCGCTCTACAAAAAGGAGTGGATGAAAACACACACAAAACACAAGGCATGGATCCCAGTAAACACGGGTGGAACATAGGTGCTCAGAGACGAATCTGTATTCCTCTCAAGTATTTCCACATCAGAAGACACAGAGCTGATGTTCTCAGAGAAGCTGTCTTTCAGTGTTTCCTTTTTGGGACAATACTCTCATACTATTATTTCCAAATGGTAAGATAGAAATGAAAGGAACCTTAGGAGTGAAGACAAAGAGAAAAAAATGGTCAGGGGCAAAATTTGGCAAACATTGTTGAGGTGTTACAGATCATTACAGGTAATTGGCTTCTACGCTGCACCAAACTTAAGGGAAACGGGATGTGTTCTGTGGAAAGAATTAACTGATTTTCTTAAGGAACCCACTATCACGTTAAGGTCAGGACCTAAGACAGGCCAGAAAGGAGAGGTAAGGTGCATCACTAGCATGAGATTCTATCATAGACATGAAAGGCCTACAGACATCCAAGGAAGACAAAGGCTGAGGATTAGGCATTATGCAGGAAAAGAAGCTCTGTGAGGAGCTGAGGACTGGGTTGGACCTTGAAGGACAAAGTCTATGAGGATGACAGAGAGGAATGCATGCGGCCCTCCAGGAGTGAGGACCAGCCAGGCAAAGTCACCACGTTGAAGCTCAGCCCTGAGGTAGAGGATACATGGGCCCCACTGCTGTCAACCTAGGTCTGCACTGAGGCTCCACTCACTGTCCACTGAGGACGAGACCACCTCACACTCCACCAGCACCAAGGCTTCCAGAGATTTCTCCCTCACGGGGTGTCTCAGCCATGGCGCTAGTGCCCCTGGATGGAGGAGGTTCTCTTCTGGTGGGAGCCCTGAGCACTGCGTACCGTTAGCAGCAAACCTGGTCTCACCCAGTGGATGCCAATAGCACAACATGCCCCTGTAAGAACTCAGACAAATGTTCACAGGGGTGGGTACAGGAGGGAGAAAATGAGTCCTAGGAGAGAGTGGAGTTTCTAACATTGGAAATGTGTATTGTCAACCTGGAGAGGGGTTGGAATGGGGGTGGTGGAGTGGAATAGATCAATGGTAAAAGGGGGACATCTGTAATACTTTCATCAAGAAAGTTAAATTTAAAAAGTATATGTGTCCCATATTTCCTTTTTGACACCACTTTGCAGGCCTGGCATTAGCGAGAGTATGTGGACGTGAGCTGGAGGGAAATTAGTACTGAAATACAGAAGACAATGGTGTAAAATTGAATGCCATGAGTTTGGGGATGAAGTGTGTAACCACACATTTTGCATAAAGAACAAGTTATGTAAAGGTCAGGGTTTTTATGAGGGAACCAAGGAGAATTGGCTGGAGGTAACACCTGATCCTGACTCAGCTTCCGTATCCGGGTCCCTGTCCCCAGGCACTGGATGGATCCGGGTTAGATGGGATCAAGCTAATGTTTACTACTAATTTTAACATGAAGACAGTAGTGGCCCGGAGCCTGGATGTCAGAGCTCCAACTTCTGGCTCTCCTGACCTGGTCCCACCTATAGTAACGCCACATTTTTCTCCAGAAACACAAAGGATTCGGTATTAGCACCAGGATATCAGGCTGAAGCCTGCTTTTAGTGCTGGGCGTGAGCTGTGCCTGCATTAGATCTTCTAGTTAAAATGCACATCTCTTTCCAAATACACCCAATAATAAAACATGTTATATTCTGGAAGCTGACCATTGTTTTAATGATAGCTGTGGACGGGGAATCCGGAGGGCTGGTGAACCTTAATTGCTCTGAAGGGTCGGAGCTAATTGCTGGGTGTTGGTGGTTGAAGCAGCCCCCACCTGTTAGTCCTAAGTAGATTCACTGATTGGCTTTAATTGACGTTTCCTGCCTGGGGGATATAGGTGTATCTTATAATCTTAATCTTAATAAAATGGATGGTAAAGTCAGAGCAAGCAGTAATTCTTCCACTAGAGTTGGACTACCGCCTGGCCCCCATTTATAAATAAATATTTTTCTAAGTCTCTATTCATTTGTGTGCGGCCTTCTCCAGAACCAGTACCCTGAACCGGGAACCTGAATCATGCGGGACATGAAGGGGATTCCTGCACTTATATCAACAGAGAATTCTTTTTTTAGGATACATATTTATTGATTTCAGAGAGGAAGGGAGAGGGAAAGAGAGATAGAAACAGCAATGGTGACAGAGAATCAGTGATTGGTTGCCTCCTGCAGGACCCAACTTGGGGACTGAGCCCACATCCTGGGCATGGGCCCTGACTGGGAAAGGAAATGTGCCCTCCTGGTCCATATGTTGACTCTCAACCACTGACCCGTGGAGGCCGCACTAGAGAATTCCTCATAGAATCTCAAGTCCTGTCCCTCAAAGAAGTTACACACCCAGTTAGACACCTACTGTGTCACTGTTGTCACTCAGAGACCAGAAAAGCCCAGCTCATGGCCTCTAGGACTCCACAGGGGGAAAGGGCCATGGGGTCAGGTCCTGGTCACAGGAGAAAGTGTGGGAACCCCTTTCACGTCCTGCATGATTCAGGGTCCCAGGTTCAGGGTGCGGGTTTGTGGAGAAGGCCGCACACAAATGAATAGAGACTTAAAAAAGTATTTATTTGTAAATGGAGGCCAGGCGGTAGTCCAACTCTAGTGGAAGAACTACTGCTTGCTCTGACTGTACCATCCCTTTTGTAAGAGGAACATTATAAGATACACCTGTATCTCCCAGGCAGGAAACATCAATAAAAGCAACAAGTGAATCGTCTTCTGACTAGTAACAGGTGGGGCTGCTTCAACCACCAAAATCCAGTAATTAGCTCTGACCCATCAGAACCATGAAGGTTGACCAGCCCTCCAAATTCCCTGTCCACAGCTCTCTGTCATTAAAACAATGATTGGCTTCCAGCAAGAAAGGTACACCCAGAAGCCACAGGATCTTGGGAAGGTGATCCCTAGAGATTCAAGGCTTCCTCTTCCAACAAGTAATGGGCTGTTCATGCTGTGGCATCAGGAATAAAGTTTCAAGCTAAAGGGACTCAGGCGAGGACAGTGGAGAAGACTTCACCTGGAGAAAGGCCTCGTGCACAGAACTGTGGGGCCTGCCCAGATCCACCTGGCGTCCACACAGGGCAGCTGGGCAAGTCCAGGTCACAGGACTCCATCTGAGCCAATAACCTGAAGGGCCATCAGGGTCACCTGATCTCTGAGGTCAGAATACCTGGCTGCTTTCCCGCTCTGCCCCCCCCTAGCTGTGTGCCCTTGGTCAAGGGACTTGACTTCTGTGTTCCCACTGTGTGCAGCTGGGGAGAAATGGTAACTCTACCTCCTGGGAGGGAGACCACACATCTCCGTTTTTTCAGGAGGATCCTGGTCTGTGCTGCTGCCCTGGCATTCCACGCATTTAGTGGCCTCTTCTCCCTGCTCAGGTGCCCCAGGCTGGACCCTAAATCTCATCATCTCTCTCCTCATTGGGTTGTTGTTGTGAAGACAAAGAGGTGGTCACCAGTGCTCCCCAGGGAGTAAGTGCTGACTCATTGTGTGCCATTCATGCTCTCCTGAGCCTGGAATTAGGAAGCACTGGGAGCAGCTGGCCATTGAGAAGGTTCATAGGCCAACGTTGTGTAGACTGTGTTCAAAAGAGAAGATCTGCATAAACTGGATCTCAGGAAACTCTTTCAAGGAGTCAGAAAATATCAGGTAAGAATGGATCGAAATACAGTGCTTAACTTTCAACGTTGACCTTTGTTCTTGTATCTGCACGGGATTATCTCTGGACCGACTGGAGGATGGGGAGTAGCAGGATGGCCCATGGTCTGTTGTGGTCCTTGGCCACCAGGTATTAGTAGAAGAGCCCTCTCTGGTTTATAATTAGTTGCTGGCAGCTGACCTGTAGACAGCACCTATCTGTGTCCAGCCCTGTTCTGAGGACTTGAGGCTACAACTGATTAAATCTTCACAACAAACCTAGGCCTCTCCCCATTGTACCAAGAGACCCCTCAGTGACACCCCCACTGCTGGCTTGGCTCAAGGCATGGGAGGCCCCAAGATCAATAAGCATCTCACTGCCATCAAGATGTCTCCAAGACCAGGGCCTGTCCTGAATTTCCGTCCTGGGAAAGTGCCTCCCCAACCAGCTTCCAGATGCTGGCATGGTCTTAAGGAAGAAGAGATTCACTTCCAAGAACATCCTCGAGGCTAGTGGCTCAACAGCCCTGGCAGCCAGGGGCAGAGCTAGCTTATAGAAGCAGGGGAAAAGTAAAGTAGAAAATTCCTTGTGTCCAAATGCACTGCAGCCTGTTTGCACCACACACGTACAAGGAAGGAAATGCTCACAGACGAGCTGCCCCTCACAGGCTTTCACGGGCTTTGTCTCAGCACAAGAATCACTGAGCACAGGAACGGCCCTCGCTGAATGCTGGGACTTCCACCAAGCGTGGCAAGACCTCACATAACCATGACATCTGTGTCAGTGCCTGCCACCACTTGTTGAGCCTAACGACAGAGCGAATGTCATTGTCTCTCACTGCACAGTGTGTCCCCCTCGGACTGGGTAGCTCACCTCCACAGCACGGTCTGTCACCGCAGGCGGCCAGGAACTGTCACACCAACACGGACACCAACGTTTCCTTCTGTGCTCAGTTTCTGAACTGGATCTGGGGTGCTGGGTCTAAGGACTTTTTGAAGCGGAAACCATCCGGCCAGCAGTACAAGCCTGCAGACCTGTTGGTTTATCCATTTCTGCTTGTGAACACTTCCTTTATTTTTATTTTCTTTAACATAAATTTTTAATGTTCAGATTATTACAAATGTTCCTCTTTTCCCCCATCCCCATCCACTCGATTCCCTCCCACCCACCTCATGCACTTACCCTCCAAAACTGTCCTCATCCATAGGTGTAAGATTTTTGTCCAATGTCTTCCCGCCACCCCTGAGACCCCCTTTCCCCTGAGAAACGTCAGTCCACTCCCTTTCTATGTCCCTGATTGTATTCTATTACCAGTTTATTCTGTTCATCAGATTTTTTTATTCACTTGATTTTTAGATTCACTTGTTGATAGATGTGTATTTGTTGTCACTTTGTTGTTCATAATGTTTACCTTTACCTTTTACTTTTTCCTCTTCTGAAAAATACCCTTCAGCATTTCATAAAATCCTGGTTTGGTGGTGATAAACTCCTTTACCTTTTTCTTGTCTGTGTAACTTTTTTTCTGACCTTCAATTCTAAATGATAGCTTTGCTGGGCAGAGTAATCTTGGTTGTAGGTTCTTGCTGTTCTAAACTTTAAATATTTCTTGCCACTCCCTACTGGCCTGCATAGTTTCTATTGAGAAATCAGCTGACAGTTGTATGGGTACTATCTTGTATATAACTAACTGTTTTTCTCTTGCTGATTTTCAGATTCTCTCCCTGTCTCTTGCCCTTGGCATTTAATTATGATGTGTCTTGGTGTGGTCCTCTTTGCATTCCTCTTGTTTGGGGTTCTCAGCACTTCCTGGACCTATAAGTATATTTCTTTCACCAGGCAGGGAAAGTTTTCTGTCATTATTTCTTCTAAAAGGTTTTCAATATTTTGCTCTCTCTACTTCTGGCACCCCCATCATTTGAATGTTGGTATGGTTGAAGTTGTCCCAGAGGCTCCTTACACTATTTTTATATTTTTGGACTCTTTTTTCTTTTTTGTTTTCTAGTTGGATGTTTTTTGCTTCCTCATATTTCATATCTTTGGTTTGATTCTTGGGGTCCTTTGGTCTACTGTTGAATTTCCTTGCAGGCCTGGTCCCTCCCAACTGCCCTCCCATGTTGGCCATCTTATGGTGGCCATCTTGTGTCCACATATGGGTGCAATCATCTTGTGTGTTAGAATGTTGGGCAATTTGCATATCACTCTTTTATGAGACAAGATTTAATGGGGAGCTTGTTTAATAACTTCCAGTTTGAGGTAAGGTTCACAGGTGCAAGGTCCTGCCTTAACTTGTTCCTAGGGCTGAATCGGTGACATGAAGCACAGGGCCCAGGCTTAGGAGAATCCTGATTGTTATGAACATGGATGTATAAAGGGAGGGATGGAAGGATAGATGAATAGATGTTTGGATAGATGTTTACTGTAGATGGATGGTTGGAAGGATGGATATGAGAATGACAGGGAGATAACTAGATTAATGGATGAATGGATGGATAGATAGATGAAAGTATGTATGTACATATATGTATGTATGTATGTATGGATGGATGTGTAGAGGAAACCTGTGGTTTAGTCCTGATTACCCTTCCTGGGCTCTGTGCTAGGCTTCTACATAGAGTGCCTGGCATTCTTACAAAAGCCGCCTCGGTATCATGTCTGCTCCTTGTAAAAATGGAGGCTCGGGACAATCAACACTATCTTTCCCAGTCATTTCTTGGTGAGCTGTGGCATCCAGATGCAAATCCACATGTGCACACACCTAAATATTCCACCACCCATTGCTTCTAACCTGAAGCATCAGTGATTCTACTTCCCACATCATCTCCTGAACCAGTGGAAGAAAAACCCTAAAGCTAACAAAACTGAACAACATGTAACTGTACATTTATAACTAAACTAGAGGCCTGGTGCATGAATTGGAGTATGGGTGGAATTTGGTCAGCCTGCCCTGATTGGGTCAATGGGGCCTTTCGTAGGGGGCGTATACGGAGGGGACACGAGCACTTGGCCAGCTAGTCCTACCCTCAATCAGGGTGGTGATGGTCAAATGGGGATGGGGTCGACTGGGGAGAGGGGCTGTGGGCAGTGGGCTGGCAGTTTCTGCCTCCTGCTCAAACTCCTGGTCGAAATCTCAGTGGAGGGGACAATTTGCATATTAGCCTTCAATTATATGGGATTTATAAAAGTGGATTAACTGTGTGAGATAGTCTTTGTACCAACAACCTTCAACCAAGGGGAGAAGGTACTGCTATTGTCCAACAGAAGACACCTGACTTAGTCCCTGGGCGAGGAACGTCTGCCCTCCACAGGTGCTGAGTGGTATTGCACACAGGCCAGGTGATGGGTGAGACAGGAGGCACAGAAAGAGAATGAAGGTCTCTGGACCTTATAGAAGAAGCAGACGAATACAGAGAGGAGTAAGGGGCTAGAGGAAGAAGGGGAGGGGAGGAGACACGTGGACGGGGCAGGAAGAGCTGGAGGAGGAGGAAGAGATAAATGAAGAGTGACTATACAGACCCACAATGCCTTAATTTACTTTATTTAACCAGCACTTGAGCATTAATTTTATCTACTTTCATTGCCATCATTGCCCCGATGAAATCTGGGGGGGGGGGGGGTGCGGTTTTAAGGCTCTGACTCCTTGGTTTGTACAGGGAGACCACAGGCTGGCAGGGTTCTAGAGGATTCTCGCTGTCCTTTCTGGGCCCAAAGCCAGGTTCATCCCGTGACTCATTCGATCCTCTGTGGGAGGGACCGAGTGGCCGCCAGGAGAATAA
The DNA here is from genome assembly GCA_027563665.1 of Antrozous pallidus. Classification (NCBI taxonomy): domain Eukaryota; kingdom Metazoa; phylum Chordata; class Mammalia; order Chiroptera; family Vespertilionidae; genus Antrozous; species Antrozous pallidus. The sequence goes on along the minus strand of CM050520.1, from coordinate 2,715,357 downwards.
AAGGAGGAGTCTGGGCTCTCACCTCCAAAGTGAGTCCTTCCTCCCTGCCACGTCCGGTGACCAGCCCACAGCAGCTGCCTGAGCCATGAAGCTGGTGCTAGTGTTCATGCTGACCGCCCTCCGTCTCCCCTGCTATGCCGGTGAGTGCTGACAGCACCAGGCTTTGGGGGAGGTTGGTGTCAGGGCCCCTGTGGCAGACCTCCTGCTCCCCAAGCCCCAGGCCAGAGCACCTCACTTCTCTGCTGTTTTCATGGCTCCATCATGTTTGACTCTGGGCTTGGAAGGCAGGGAGCTGTTGCGTTGGGTGCGAAAGGGGGAACAAGGGGGCAGATATCCTGGGGCTCAGAGAAGATCTTAGAATATGAGTTTGCTCTCCCAGAACAGAGGACTCCGACCATTGCCCATAAGCTCTCTGAATGTCTGTCTCTACTGGGGTAAGAAGATGACCATCGTCATGGTTACACCCAGCAGGGAGTCGGTGCCTCTGGATCTGAGCCTGCTCTCGTGTGCTTTCTTCCCAGGTTCTTACTGCGAAAAGATAAAGGATTCTACAGTGTCCAATGGACGATACCTCAGAAACTATCAGCAGTTGAAGTCACTGGGATTACTGAGAGGTCCCTCAGGAAGGTCAGCAGTGCTTCCTAGACCAGAGCGAGGACACCTTGACCAACGTTTAGCTGATGATGGTAATGGCAGCTCCTTCTTCCCGCTCTGGCCGCTCTGGACCCCCGGGCTCTCAGTTCGCTGACTACTCTTTTTAATTATTATGTTTTAAAATGTATTTTTATTGATTTCAGAGAGGAAGAGAGAGAGAGAGATAGAAACATCAACAATGAGAGAATCATGGATCGGCTGCCTGTTGCACATCAAGTAGTGGGGATCGAGCACACAACCCGGTCTTGTGCCCTTGCCCAGAATCAAACCCAGGACCCTTCATTCCCCAGGCCCATGCTCTGTCCACTGAGCCCACCCAGCTAGGGGGGAACTGAGGTCTTGAAAGCAAGTGTTGATCACGTTTTTTGTCAGCTCAGGGAATGTGGATGTTGGGAGTATGAACAGTTTGAGGTCCAGAAAGCCATCCCAGGGGAGGCGCTGCTGAGCCTGCTCATGTGGTGGAGTCTCTACATGAGAGAGGCCATGAGGGAGGAGAGCGTGTGGGCAAAGACTTGCCCAACTCTCAGCCCCCAAACGTCTGGTTCTCGAGAGGAGCCTCGTGTTGAAGAGTCAGAAACACACAGAGGAAAGCACTTTAAAGCATTTTCTAAAGCCCCAGGCCAGTGGTCCGAAAACCATGGCTTTTGAGCCACATGCGGCTCTTTGGCCCCTTGAGTGTGGCTCTTCCACAAAATACCACGGCCTGGGCCAGTCTATTTCGAAGAGGTGGCATTAGAAGAAGTATAAGTTTAAAACATTTGGCTCTCAAAAGAAATTTCAATCGTTGTACTGTTTATAGTTGGCTCTGTTGACTAATGAGTTTGCTGACCACTGCCTAGGCGGTTAGGCTCAGGGGATAGAGTGTCAGCCTGTGGAATGAAGGGTCCCAGGTTCGATTCCAGTCAAGGACACATGCTTGGGTTCACCCCATATGAGTGTAGGTTCCCTGAGACTCACCCAGGACTGTGGTTCAGGGCAGTGGGGAGCCTTTGTCTCCCTCCCTGTTGGAGAAAACCAGCCAGGTATTCAGTCACCCATCCTTTCTGCTCATTCACCTCAGCACCTCTGCCCTCCGCACCTTCTCAGAGACTCATTGTCCTTTTATTTTTCCTTCTAGTAGAATTTTTACTCATCCAGCATTCAGGTGGTTCTCGATGATGTCTGTTTTGTCTTCTTTTTTTTAAAAAAATATATTATATTGATTTTTTACAGAGAGGAAGGGAGTGGGGTAGAAAGTCAGAAATATCGATGGGAGAGAAACATCGATCAGCGGCCTCTACCGGGATTTTGCCCGCAGCCAAGGTACATGCCCTTCACCGGAATCGAACCTGGGACCTTTCAGTCCGAAGGCCGATGCTCTACCCACTGAGCCAAACCGGTCTTGGCTGTTTTGTCTTTAAGTTGTAGTTTTGAAATTGTTGTGCGAGGCAGCAGTTTAGGTGTTTACCTATGCCGCCATCTTGGTTCCAACACATGCCACATTTGACAGACAGACCCACACCCACCCCAGAATCCTCAACAATGGGTGAAGCTGGCAGCTCAGATCCAGAGGTGGCAGGACTGAACGGCCCACACCCTGAGGACAGGTGTGCACTGACCTCTCCTGTGTCCTCAGGTCCCTTGTCCCGTCTCTGAGGACATGGTGGTGCGGTCCTCCTCAGGTGTGTGGACGTCAGTGTGTTGTGCTGCTGCCCCGGATCCTGTGGCCAAGGGGCATCTGTGTCTGTTCGGTCCCCGGTGACAGGTGTGCAGGGAGGATGGGTGTCCCCGGACCGATCCTGTGCTCAGTTCCAGCATCCACTTCCATCCCTTCTGACTGCGTCTCTCAGGAGGCCGTCTGAGATCTGATGATTGATTAATTATCTGTTTCTTATGCCCAATTTATTGATGGCATGTTGTCTGCTTCCCCTGGTTTGAAGGGAATGTTGTCAACAAGTGGACATCATGGACCCGGCTCCCTGCAGTGCCCGCAGCCGCCCTGGCACAGCGGGCACCACTGACCCCAAAGGGCAGCCCAGCCACACTGATCGCTCCTGCACTCAGGGTCGCTCACTTCCCGCAGGGACACGTGCGGCCCCCTCTCTGTGCCAGGCCCTGGGCTGAGGAGAGGAGCACGCGGACCATCCACACGAAAGGCGCTGACTCCAGGGGCTCCCTCCACCTGAGGGGTGTGCACAAGGGACCCTCTCCCTCGGGCGGTGCTCCAGGGACCCAGAAAGGTGCCAGTGAGCCTGGCTCTGACCAAGGCCCCGGGCTGTGGCGCTGACGGAAGGCATCAGGCCTCTGCCAGGAAGGGCGGGCTGGAAGCCAGGCCTGTGCCCTGCCCGCCCCCGTGGGCAGGACCAGGAGGCTCACTGGGTACAAAGAGCCCTGGGCTCCAGGCCGCTCATCCACTCCTCACGGCTCCTGTCGGCTCAGCTCAGCCCCCAGTCACAGGCACCATGACGCTGGCCCTGCCTCTGCTGCTGGTCACTCTGGCCCTTTGCTGCTCCGACGGTGAGAGTCACTTCCACACACACACCAGCGGCCGGAGGACCTTCCCCGTCCCAGTGATGAAGATGGGAGGGGGACAGGGCACAATCAGACCTTCCCCGCCCCCGGCCCAACAGCCCCCCAAAGCCCAGGACTGGGGGTGTCAGGTCCCGGGACTCTGGAACTCCCACAGAAAGCACCCCAGGCCAGTGCAGGTCCCGTCTGAGCCCCACGCCCGCGGGGTCTGAGCAGAAGCAGCGGACGGAGCAGCTTCCTGTGGGTCAGGGCTCTGCCCTGCGGCGCTGGGACCGGACACAAGGCGGCGCCCCCGGCCTCTACTCTGGGGTCAGGGCACCCGCGGGGACCCGGCGATGGCGGGGGAGGAGGGGGGCCGAGGCCGCCCTGGTCTCCCCGACGTCTCCTCCTGGGTCTCTCAGGGCCAGTGGAGCCCGAGGCTGTGGACTCCGAGGTCCAGACTCAGAATGTTCCAGCAGGAGAGGCTCTGTCCAGAGGAGCAGGGCCACCTGAGCCCCAGAGTGGCCAGTGTCCACGTGGCTCTGAGACCCAGAGGCGCTCAGGAGCCGGCAGGCTTCCTCCCCCCCGGGGCCCCGCCAGCCGTGCAGAGCCCGTGGGAGCGGGAGGGGCCCGGTGCCCTTGTCCAGGCGAAGGGGGCCCGTGGCCAGCAGTGCTGGGTGATCCTCACACCCTGGGGGCTGAACAAAGTTCTCTTGAGGCTCCATTTCACCTGACTTTCCAACCCCATCCTCTCTCCCTGAGTCCCTGACCCGACCCTCCACTCCCAGCAGGGTGACCTCTGACCCTACCCTCCAGCTCCCTGCAGGTCATCCTCTCACTTGACCCTCTAGCTCTCTGCACGGTGACCTCTGAACTGCCCCTCCACCTCCCAGCAGGGTGACCTCTGACCCCACCCTCCAGCACCCTGCAGGGCATCCTCTCACTTGACCCTCTAGCTCTCTGCACGGTGACCTCTGAACTGCCCCTCCACCTCCCTGCAGGCTCCCAGGTGCGAGGGACCTGGGGGGCCACAGTCCCAGCTGGAGAGGCCTGAGGGTGGGGATGGAGAATCCAGACCCCGAAGTGGTTCCTGCAGGTCTCAGCACAACCCACTGGGGGGAAAGTCAGCACCGTCCCTGGGCCCCTCTGGGGGGGTCTGTCCATCAGGCGGAGCTGAAGAGCCAGTCTTGGTCTGGGCATCAGCATCAGATGTGACCTCACAGACGTCCTTGGTTAAACGGGAGCCCTCTCCGTCCTGACCTGGTCCTGGTGGTAGACGGAGCCTCCCAGCCCTCCTCCCTCACTCAGTGTCTCTCCTCCCTCCTCTCCCCTGTACTGTCCCCCTCCGGCCCTCTGCTAGGACCTGCCTCCCCCCTTCCCTGGAAAGGCTGAGGGCCGACAGCTCCTCCCCCAGGAGCCAGACCAGGCCGGGAGTGGCTCAATGGAGAGGCAGAGCTCAGTGACATCCAGGGACAGGGACTGGGCACAGAGGGCTCTGGGGGAGCCCTGGGTGTACTTGACTGCGGGTGAGAGTGACCGGGTGTCACCTGTGTGCCGTCCTGGCTCCACTTCGGGCTCTGGGACCTGGAGCCAGTGAGGCCGTGGGGGAGGGGGCTTTTGTACATGATTGTGTTTCTGTCTCTCTGGCTCCAGCTAAAGTGAGGAAAGTCTGTCCAGCCCTTTCTTCTGAAATGTCAGCCTTCCTACTGGAGAGTAAAGCAGACTTCAAGGAGGAGATTAGCCAATTCAATGCACCTGAAGAGGCCGTGCAGAGCACCCTGCAAGTGAAGGCCTGCACAGACAAGCTCTCCCTGTTCGACCGACTGATAGTGGACCACTTTCTGGTAACTTCATCCTCCTTTCTGCAGGATGCTCTGCTCAGCTGCATGGACTGGCGGGAGGAGGGGGCTGCCCTGGAGGGGGGGCTGAAATAGGGGGTATCTGCCCCTCTGCTCACCTCTGAGAGAGGGGCCTGTGGCCAAGGCTGGATGGTGACCCGACACCCCCGAGCCAGCCTCAGGCTGCACAGCCTCTGCAGGCCCCGCCCTGGGCTCCAGGCTCCCCACGTGTGCTGTGCGGGGACAGCCATGGCCCAGCGGGATGGTGACGGGCAGCACACTGCTGCCTCCCTGCCTGGGAGCGTTCTGGAGGGCGAGGCCCCTCACCGGGGGCGCAGGAGGCACCGTGTCTGGGGATGCTGTGGGGTGGGGAGGGCAGGGGGAGGCAGGGGAGGGAGGCTGTGTGGCTCTGGCAGCTCACCCATCAGGCCAGGGGGCAGGGCCTCCCAGTTCTGTCCTCTGCATCCCCGGGTGGCCCTGACCACCTCCCTGTCCCTCTGAGGAGTTCAGACATTGGAGGGAGGAGGGGGCTCAGCTCCTCCAGCCCTGAATGAGGCCCGGCTTTAAACACCAGTCCCCACGCACAGAGCCTCAGTGTGGACACGTCAGCGTGCCACCAGTCACAGGTGCCCACCAGGGCAGCGATTCCTGCAGCAGATCCTCCTGCAGCCCCTCCCCCCGCCCCCTACCCTGTGTCCACTCTGGAGTGAAAAGTCCTGTCCTGGGACCTGGGACTCAGAGACAGCAAATCCTGGGCTGTTCTGTCCCCCATGTCCCCCTCCCGGCTCCATCAGAAACCACCCTGGCCCCTCTGGCTCTGCGTCCGGCAATGGCCAGGGCTCTCGGTGACGTGTCTGTGGCTATGCCCCCACATTGACCATGGAACTCCCCACCCGCACCCTGGCCGGCCCGAGGCCCCGTTTGTTTCGCTGGTTGCAGTGTCCCCGCCTCTTGGCTGTGAGCACACTCTGCCTGTGGCATCTCCAGGGCAGCATGACTGACAGCCCTGTCTCTCTTGGTCTATTTCAGGGGATTGTCAAGTTGTATTGTAAGAATCCGCCTTCGTAAACCTTACCTACGAGCACCGCTGTCTCTCAATGATGCCCTGACCGTCCCTGGAAAATGTAGAGGTTTCAACGTCTTGCTTCAATAAATCACTTGCCCCACACGTCTCTGTCTGCCTCGTTTTACCCCGGTCTCTGGTCATGGGGGGTGGAGGGGTGGGGGCGGGCATCAGGAGGGGCTGTGGGTGGTGACAATAGTGCATCTCGCTGACCCGATGGGCAGTGACTGTGGCTCCTGTCGGCGGGGATCCGGAGGGAACGCTGGCTCAGGGCCCAGCCCGGGTCCCTGCACAGGCCTCCCCAGCCCGGCCCTGCATGAGCCACGCAGCCTCTCGCACCTCCATCCCTGCGACGCCCACGCAGCCAGCCGGACGCTGAGAGCTCCGGACCAGTGTCCACGGCTGCTCCAGGCCCGCCGCGCTGTGGCTCAGGGGACCGTTTCCCAGGGGCCCGGACGGGAGGCTGCGTCCCTCACTCTGCCCAGACCCAGTGCGGAGGCCCTGCTGGCTGAGCCAGTCCAGGGGCAGCCCTCCCTGGTGGCTTCCCGCTGGGAGGCCGAGGGCTGGCTGGTCTGGCTGCAGGACTGCAGGGCCCCGGGGACCTGCCATTGGGCCTCCTTCCTGTGAACCCTCTGCCTCCCCCTCCCCCACTTGGGGGGCGGCATAGAGTGGACCCAGGAAACCAGGGTTGTCTCCCACAGTCAGAATCCGTCCCTTGATGGCAGCTGCAAAGTGGCTCCACAGGAAAGACAGGGAGCCCAGGGCTTAGGGAGTGCAATGTGTGGGGGCTTATGACCCACTGCAGCTCCCCTGATCCTGTCTCCTGTGAGTCACCCTGTCCCCCCTCCCCGGCCCCTTCCTCGCACAGCCTGTCCTCTCTTCTGCACAGCCATGGTCACCTCCTGACCTCATCCCCTCCGGCTTGTGCCCAAGGCTCCTACCCGGTCCCCTCGGGCGGAGCTGCCCCCCTGCGATGTGCACCCACACCACAGTGACCTCCCCAGGAGGAGGACCGCCCTTCTTGTGCTCCTGGTGTAGAGGGGCCCCAGGAAAGACACCTGAGCATCTTTAAATCACTGTCAGCTGAATCCGAGGTGCCAGGCAGAACCAGGTCTTGGAAACACATCCACTAAGAAGGCTGGGTGCGTTATCAGTACTGACTCTTAACTTGCTCCAGGTGTCGGGGAGAGGGCCTTGAAATGTAGATTCAGCCTAGCTCCAATAATGAGGGAATGAGTAGGGCCTGGGCCTACTTAAGTTCCTTTAATTCTAAGTTTTTTCAGGTGAAACCCCTTTTCATTTTTGTATAAATATACACGCTGTTGTTGGGTTTGTAATCCTGTCTCTCCATCAGAGAGAAAAGATATTCCACCCAAACGCTGTGTCCTCTGTTCTCTCTTTTATTTCTCAATCCTCAGCTCCTCTACTGAGAAACAGGACCCACTCTTCTTTCCACGCTGAACGTGGAAAAGAGAGAAAACCCCTACATCTGAGAGACTAGGCCCTGGTCCTCGTGATTCCAGGACGAGGACTGACTATTTGTCCTCAGCTCCTCCATGATGAAGGGCACATGAAGCCCCATGACTGAGGGCAGAGCCCATGGACCCTCCTGTTATCAAACGCCCGGGCTTCCACAGAGCGTGTGCAGGTGTCACAGCGGGAGCGCACACTCAGTCCCCTCTTCTCTGAAGCACGTGATGTGCTCAGTCTCCCACCTGCGCTCGGTGGACGCTGGATTCTTGAGCTTTTGCCACAGCCTGAGAGACACAGGCTGGAGTCCCGCCGGGAGGGCCAAGGCCCCGCTGGTGCCGCACACACGGCCTGGCACGATCCGACCCGCACCCTCCCTCCTCTTCCTGCTCAGCCTGGATCCGTGCTCCACCGTCCTTGTCTGTGTCACTCACACAGGCGGTAGGTGGGTCACACCCCCGCACCTGGGCATGTCGGGGTCCCTCTGCCTCCACATTGCTCCCTCTCAGGACAGGTGACCACACACACACAAATAGACTCACATGAACAGACATGCACATAGAACATGCACACAGACAGACATGCTTTTAGGCACCCATGGACACAAGTAGACATGAACATAGCCAGACAGGCACAAAGGAAGGCATATACATATGGACAGACATGCACACACAGGCATAGTGAGCTTGTGCTCTCTCTGTGTCTTTCTTTTTAAAAAGAATATTATATTGATTTTTTCAGAGAGGAAGGGACAAAAATAGAGAGCCAGCAACATCAAAGTGAGAGAAACATCAATCAGCAGCCTCCTTCACACCCACGACTGGGTGGTGTGTCTGCAACCAAGGTACATGCCCTTGACCAGAATCGAACCCAGGACCATTGAGTCTGAAAGCTGATGTTCTATCCACTGGGGCAAACCGGCCAGGGCCTCTCTGTGTCTTTCTGTGACGTATCATTCATGTCGCAGCGTGGTGGTGAGAACAGAGTGGGTACAGTCTGGACATGGAAGGACAAATGGAGTCACCATTGGTGATGCCACCATCATTCCTGACATATTGACGGCACGAAGATGGAGAGAGACAGACGACGGGCAAGCCGTTCATAGATCCGTGTTCTGGGAGACAGCTCCACGCCCTCAGACAGGAAGAGCTCTCTCCCGGGGGACCCTTCCCGGGTCTTCAGGAAGCTCCGTGACTGCTCTGCTGTTGTCTTCACGAAGAATCAACATTCAATGTAAACCAAGCTCCTCTGGACAAATAAAAAATATGATGGCCGGAACAATTATAAAGCATTTGGGAGACAAAGCAGCATAGTGTAACACAGGCCAGAGACCAGAAATGTGAGGGAAGAGAACAGCATGGTAAGCCGTCCATTCACGAGATCCGACCAACAGAATTGCAAAATGAGAGCCATCAGGTGGAAAGAAAGTCACCAAAGAAATACACCAAGCAAAGCTCCCCACAGAGAAGAACATGAAATGGGCCCGGCCAGCCGGTTCAGTGGTTGAGCATCGACCTAGGAACCAGGAGGTCACGGTTCCATTCCCGGTCAGGGCACATGGGGTGTGGCCTCGATCCCCCATAGGGGCCAAGTAGGAGGCAGCTGATCAAAGAAAGATTCTCTGTCATCCTTGATGTTTCTATCTCTCTCTCTCTCTCTCTCTCTCTCTCTCTCTCTCTCTCCCTTCCTCTCTGAAACCAATAAAAACATATTAAAAAATAATATGTGATGGAATAGGTCACTCCTTCCCCACATCAGAACCCCTTTGTGTGCCTGTGGAGTGGGGCCCTGAAGGAAGGAGCTCCTTTCAGAAGGAAACACAAGGCACAGGCACGGATGGGAATAAAAGAGAATCCACACAAGACTGGGAGCCCCCGAGTAACACTGACACTTCTGAGGCTCTGACCTGCAATGGAATGGGACCAGCATCCTACATGCAGCTCACTATCATTTGAGCAGAAAGAGCAAGTAAAGGTATTTCTGAATGCAGATCTTCAAAAGAATGATCTGCCATGTTGTTTCCCTCAAAGATGGGGAGAAATCTGCTCTACAAAAAGGAATAAATGATAAAACACACAAAACACAAGGCATGGAACACAGTAAACATGAGATAGGATATAGGTGCTCAGAGACAAATCTGTATTCCTCAAGTATTTCCACAGCAGAAGACACAGTGCTGATGTTCTCAAGGAAGCTGTCTTTCAATTTTTTTTTTGAACAATGCTCCCATACTGTTATCTATCTCCTATATAATAAATGGCTAATATGCAAATTGACCAAATGGCAGAATTACTGGTTGCTATGATGTGCACTGATCTCCAGGGGGGCAGATGCTCAGCAAGGAGTTGCCCCCTGGTGTTCAGTGTGCCAGAAGCTGTGCCCACAGCTGGCTAGCACAGCAGCGGTGGCAGGAGCCTCTCCCACTTCTGAGGCAGAACTAAGGATGTTCGACTGAGAGCTTGGGCCCACTCCTCGAACCCCCAAAGGCTCCTTGTCTGTGAGAGGGCACAGGCTGGGCTGAGGGACCATCATCCCCCGCAAGTGTAGGATTTCGTGCACCAGGCCTCTAGTATATATATAAAAGTCTTAGTGACCATCTACCGTCTGACTGTCTGACCGTCTGCCCAGTGGCTATGATGTGCGATGATCACCAGGGGCAGATAACTCAACTCAGGAGCTGCCGGGCTGCAGTGACTTGGCATCAGTGGATCTTGGGTGATGCACACTAGAACCAGAGAGGAGAAAGCCCAATTTTGGGGTGTGTTACCTGAGAACTGCCCCCTCTCAATCCGGGACTCTTAGGGGGATGTTGGAGAGCCAATTTCGGCCCTTCCCCACAGGCCAGACCAAGGGACCATTAGCCTGAAAGATTCCCTTCAAACCGAGGAGGGACTTCATGAGGTTGGCACCAGGACATGTCTGGCCCAGTCATGCCCCACCCATCACCTTCTAATTAATGTCCTTTCAATGTGCACGAATAAGTGCACAAGGGCACTATATTCCAAATAAAAATGTATTAAATTACAGGAAGTTGTAAGACAGAAATGCAAATGAATGTCAGGAGTAAAGAAAAAGAGCAAAAAATGATTAGGGATAAAATTTGGCAAAAAACAGAATAAAATGGTGCATATCATTTCAGGTAATTGGCTTCTACGCTGAACCAAACTTAGGAAAAACCTGATGTCTTTGTAGGAAGGATTAACTGATTTCCTTAAGAAATCGATTATCATGTTAAAGGTCAGGACCTAAGACAAGACAGAGAGGAGAGATGAGGTGTGTCACTAGCATGAGATTCTATCACAACATGAAAGGCCTACAGACATCCAAGGGAGACGAAGCCTGAGGAACAACCATTCTCCAGGAAGAGAAGCTCTATGAGGAGCTGAGGACTGAGTTGTACCTTGAAGGACAAAGTCTATGAGGATGACAGACAGAAGCGTGTGTGGCCCTCCAGGAGTGAGGACCAGCCAGGCGAAGTCACCACCTTGAAGCTAAGCTCCGAGGTGGAGGACACACGAGCCCCACTGCTGTCCACGTAGGTCTGCATTGAAGCTCCACTCAATGTCCACTGAGGGGGAGATCACCTCACACTCCACCAGCACCAAGGCTTCCTTAGATTTCTTCCTCACGGGGTGTCTCAGCCATGGCGCTAGTGCCCCTGGATGGAGGAGAGTTCTCTTCTGGTGGAAGCCCTGAGCACTGCCTACTGTTGGCAGCAAAATTGGTCTCACTCAGTAGATGCCAATAGCACACCACCCACCTGTGAGGACACAAAGGCATCTCTGGACATGGACAAATGTCCTCCAGGGTGGGCACGAGGAGGGGGAAATCGGTCCCAGGAAAGAGCCGCAGTTCTGACATTGGAAAGAAGTATTCTTAGATCTCTCGTGGGCATCTCTGGCCCTTGCCATTCCAGTAAGGGCCAGAGTTGCCCACTCTGGAGGCTTATGGTCTGCAGGAAATTCCGGCATGAGCTGCAGGGAAAATGAGTAACAGAATGAGAAGATAATGGAAATCAAATGAGCCTTATGGACTATCGCAAGTATGTGGGGATTAAATAAGCATCCACACTTTCCATGGAAACATCAAGTCCATCAGGGTCAGGGTTTTTGTGAATGAGCCAAGGAGAACTGGCTGGAGGTGGCACCTGATCTTGACTCAGCTTCCAAATCCAGGTCCCTGTCCCCAGGCACTAGATGGATCCGGGTTGGATGGGATGAAGCCGATGTTACTGCTAGGGAACCAGACAGTGGTGGCCTGGGGCCTGGATGTCAGAAATCCAACTTCTTCTCTCCTGACCTGGTCCCACCAATGGTGATGCCACAGTTGTCTCCAAAACACAAAGGACTTGGTGCTAGCACCAGGATGTCAGGCTGATGCCTGGGTTTAGTGTTGTGTTGGAGCTGTGCCTTTATTAGATTTCCTAGTTAAAATGTGTGTCTCTTTCTAAATAGACACAATAAGTAAACATGTTGTGTAAGAAGAGGATTCTTTCTAGAATCGCAAATCCTGTTCCTCAAAGAAGTTACACACCTGATTGAACACCTACTGTATCACAGTTGTCACTCAGAGACCAGAAAGCTCAGGGCATGACGTCTAGGACTCAACAGGAGGAAAGGGCCATGGGGTCAGGTCCTGGTCACCAGGAGAAAGGTGCACCCAGAAGCCACTGGGTCTTGGGAAAGTGATCCCTAGAGATTTAAGGCTTCCTTTCAAACAGGAAATGGCTGTCTGTGCTGTGGCTATGGGAATAAATGAAGAGTTTCAAGCTAAAGGGACTCAGGAGAGGACAGTGGAGGAGACTTCACCAGGAGAAAGGCCTCGTGCACAGAGCTGTGGGGCCTGCCCAGATATCCACTGGCGTCCACACAGGGCAGCTGGGCAAGTCCAGGTCACAGGACTCCATCTGAGCCATAACCTGAAGGGCCATCAGGGTCACCTGATCTCTGAAGTCAGAATACCTGGCTGCTTTCCCGCTCTGCCCCCCCCTACCTGTGTGCCCTTGGTCAAGCGACTTGACCTCTGTAGTCCCACTGTGTGCAGCTGGGGAGAAATGGTAACCGTACCTCTCAGGAGGGAGACCACACATGTCCAGTTGCTCAGGAGGATCCTGGTCTATGCTGCTGCCCTGGCATTCCATGCATTTAGTGGCCTCTTCTCCCTGCTGAGGTGCCCCAGGTTGGACCCTAAATCTTATCATCTCTCTCCTCATTGGGTTGTTGTTGTGAAGACAAAGAGGTGGTCAACAGTGGTCCGCAGGGAGTAAGCGCTGTCTCATTGTGTGCCATTCAGGCTCTCCTGAGCCTGGAAGTAAGTAGCACAGGGAGCAGCTGGCCATTGAGAAGGTTCATAGGCCAACATTGTGCAGACTGTGTTCAAAAGAGAAGATCTGAATAAACTGGATCTCATGAAACTCTTTTAAGGAGTCAGAAAAATACCACATAAGAATGGATCGAAATACAATGCTTAACTTTCAACTTTGACCTTTCCCTCTTGTATCTGCATGGGATTATCTCTGGACCGATTGGAGGGTGGAGAGTAGCAGGAAGGTCCATAGTCTGTAGTGGTCTCAGGCCACCAGGGTTTAATAAAAGAGTCCTATCAAGGTTTATAATTAATTGCTGGCAGCTGATATGTAGACAGCACCTACTCTGTGCCCAGCCTGTTCTGAGGATCAATAGGCTATAAGTCATTCAGGCCTCACAACAAGCCTAGGCCTCTCCCCATTGTACCAGGAGACCCCAAGGTGACACCCCCACTGCTGGCTTGGCTCAAGGCAGGCGAGGCACCTGGTCTAGACACCAAGATCAATAAACATTTCACTGCCATCAAGATGTCTCCAAGACCAGGGCCTGTCCTGAGTTTCCGTCCTGGGAAAGTACCTCCCCAAACAGCTTCCGGATGCTGGTATGGTCTTAAGGAAGAAGAGGTTCACCTCTGTGAACATCCTCGAGGCTAGTGGCTCAACAGCCCTGGCAGCGAGGGACAGAGCCAGTTTACAGAATCAGGGACAAAGTAAAGAAGAAAGGTCCTTGTGTCCAAATACTGTAGAGCTAATTTCTTCAACGAAGTTACAACTAGTGAAAAACTCAAGGATCATATACACTAAAGATCCTTGTATCGATTTTATTTTCAGTGAATCACTGAGAATGAAAATAGCTCTCACTGAATGTTATTCCTTTTATTAAGTACTAGAGGCCTGGTGCACAAAATTTGTGCACTGGGGGTGGGCGGTCCCTCAACCCAACTTGCCCCCTCACACATACTGGGAGCCCTCAGGGGATGTCCAACTGATGGCTCACCCCCAGCCTGCCCAAGCCATCGCCCTGCTTAGCTCAGCCCCTGCTGCCTGTGACCACCAGGCCCTGGGGGCTGGGCGCTCACTGCCACTTCCGCTCACAGACCCCAGGGGCCAGGTGCTCCCTGCCACCACCACCACACTGCTGCTGCTGCCACCTCTTCCCCTCACAGCACCTGGGGCCTGGGTGCTCACCGCCACTGCCATTTCATCTCCACCCCCAGGGCTCCAGCACTCACCCCACTTGACCCCACCCCCGCTCCTGATTGGCTGGTAGCATAGCCAATCAGGAGCCAATGTACGGTCAAATTTGCATGTTTCTCTTTTATTATATAGGATGGTAAAACCTCAAATAAAGAATATTAGTGCGATGATCACTCTTAGGTCTGGGTTGAGGCTGAGTATTGGTCAAATATAACTCTACCCGTACATTATGTACCCCTCGGACTGGATAGCTCACCTCTACAGCACGGTCTGTCACGCAAGTGGCCAAGAGATGTCACACCAACATGGACACCAAAGTTTCCTTTCGTGCTCCAGTTTCTGAACTGAATTTCCGGACCTGAGTCAAAGAACCGTTGGGAGCAGAAACCATTAGGCCAGCAGTACAAGCATGTGGGCCTTTTGGTTTGTCTATTTCCTCTGTGAACACTTCTTTTATTTTTTAAAAATATTTTATTGATTTTTTTTTTTACAGAGAGGAAGGGAGAGGGATACAGAGTTAGAAACATCCATCAGCTGCCTCCTGCACACCTCCAGCTGGGGATGTGCCCACAACCAAAGTACATGTCCTTGACTGGAATCGAACCTGGGACCCTTGAGTCTACAGGCCAATGCTCTACTCACTGAGCCAAACCAGTTAGGGCAACACTTCTTTTAAACAGTTCTTTGAGTTCTTGTGAAGCGAATCATAGTTCTTAGTTGCACCTGAGAACAGTCAAAGTCAGCTCTGGAGAAAACATGGAAGTAAAGAAACACAGACTCATCGCACACGACAGGGGGTTGCTTTTGCTGTGAGGCCCAATGTCCAGCAGACAACAGGGCAGGCCCATAACCACAGGACACCAGCAGAGCCCTCACTGAGTGCTGTTCAAGGAGAAAGCCTCCCATTCATTATGAATGGCATTTATGTGCCTTTGGAATGATGGCCAACGACGGTCAACTGGGAGAAAGTGCACAAATAAGAACACCAACTTCCTTATTCCCAGCATCTTCCTAAATCAATATTGTGCTTGGAAACTTGGGGTGCAGCTGAGTGATGGGAAGAAACGAGTCCCAACCCATCCACACAGAGCACAATGCATTCGCGCTCATTAACTATTGGCTCATCTCTCGGGCGCTCTCACCCATTTCTCTTTCTTTACTCTAAGCCCGTGGTCGGCAAACTCATTAGTCAACAGAGCCAAATATCAACAATACAACTATTGAAATTTCTTTTGAGAGCCCAATTTTTTTTAAAATTAAACTTCTCCTAACACCACTTCTTCAAAATAGACTCACCCAGGCCGTGGTATTTTGTGGAAGAGCCACACTCAAGGCCAAAGAGCCGAATGTGGCTCACCCACCTCAGTTTGCCAACCACTGCCCTAAGCCACATCAGCTGTCTTATTGCTTCATGCCGGGGCCGCTCACACTGATGTGAGTTTCTCTCTCGTGAGGCGTCCTGCCTGTCTGACACCGAGGGACACACTTTCCAGGCTTCCCTTCCCTGGACGACTGCCATCGCACTCAGGGCCTCAGTACCTGCTGCTGCCTCTCCTAGAACTCTCCTACCCAGCAGTCCCTGGGAGTCACAGGTCACTGATGCAGGAAATGGCTCCCAACCTAGGAAGTCCTGGCGAAATAGCCTGCTGGGGCCTCCTGCAGGATGCTGCCCTAGCGGTTTTCTGCTCTTCTTGACACACTTTCCTTAATCTCATGTTCAACGGGAAGCTTGTTTGTTGACTTCCAGTTTGAGGTAAGCTGCACAGGGGCAAGGTCTCGGTTCACCTTGTCTCCACATCTGAATCTGCTACACAAAGCACAGGGCCCAGGTTTAGGAGAATGATGGTTGTTATGAACATGGATGTGTAAATGGATGGATGGATGGATGGATGGATGGATGGATGGATGGATGGTTGGAGGGATGGATGGATAGATGAATAGATGGATGAATAGATGGATGAATAGAAGGATGGATGGATGGATGGATGAATAGATGGATGAATAGAAGGATGGATGGATGAATAGAAGGATGGATGAATAGATGGATGAATAGATGGATGGATGGATGGATGGATGGATGGTTGGAAGGATGGATGGATAAATGAATAGATAGATGGATGGATGGATGGATGAGTAGATGGATGAATAGATGGATGAATAGATGGATGGTTGGATGGATGGATGGATGGATGAATAGATGGATGAATAGATTAATGAATAGATGGATGGATGGTGGATGTTTGGAAGGATGGATAGATTAGTGGATGGATGGACGGATGGATAGATGAAAGTATGTATGTATATGTATGTGTGTATATATGTATGGTTGGATGGATGTGTAGAGGAAACCTATGGTTTAGTCCTGTTTACCCTTCTGGGGCCCTGTGCTAGGCTTCTACATAGAGTGCCTGGTGTTCTTACAAAAGCCGCCTCGGTGTCATTTCTGCTTGTTGTAAATACGGAAGCTCGGGACAACCAGCACTATCTTTCCCAAGGTCATTTCGTGGTTAACAGTGGCATCCAAGATGCAAATCCACATCTGCATGCACCCAGATATCATCCCACTACCCAATGCTGCCTCCCTGAAGCATCAGTGATTCTACTTCCCACATCATCTCCTGAACTAGTGGAAGAAAAACCCTAAAGTTAACAAAACTGAACAAAATGTAACTCTACATTTATACGTAAATTTACAAAATGGGTTTAACTACATGAGACCATCTTTGTACCAACAACCTCCAACCAAGTAATGGAGAAGCTGTTGCAATTTCCCAACAAAAGTGACCTGACTTAGGCCCTGGGTGAGGAACGTCTGCTCTCCACAGCCTCTGGGTGGTATGGTCCCCAGCCCAGGTGACTGGGGAGGCAGGAGGCACAGAAAGAGGATGTGAAGTTCTCTGGACTTTGAAGAAGAATCAAAAAAGAGGACTAAGGGGGGTGGAGGGAGAATGGGATGGAAGGAGGCATGTGGAGGAGGAAGAGCTGGAGGAGGAGGAAAAGGTAATGAGGACCAAAATAATAAAAACACAAGAATGACAACACAGATTCACAATGCTGTAATTTTTCTTCTTATTCGCAAGCACTTCAACATGAATTTCATCTAATGTCATTATCACGATTGCGTTTCTGAAAACTAAGGCTCTGATTCCTTGGTTTCTACAAACAGACCACAGACTGCCAGGGTTCTAGATGATTCTCGCTGTCGTTTCTGGGCCCAATGCCAGGTTCATCGCCTAACTCATTCCATCCTCTGTGGGAGGGACCGAGTGGCCGCCAGGACAATAAAAGGAGGAGTCTGGGCTCTCACCTCCAAAGTGAGTCCTTCTTCCCTGCCACGTCCGGTGACCAGCCAACAGCAGCTGCCTGAGCCATGAAGCTGGTGCTAGTGTTCATGCTGACCGCCCTCCCTCTCTCCTGCTATGCCGGTGAGTGCTGACAGCGCCAGGTTTTGGGGGAGGTTGGTGTCAGGGCCTCTGTGGCAGACCTCCTGCTCCCCAAGCCCCAGGCTAGAGCACCTCATTTCTCTGCTGTCTTCATGGCTCCATTATGTTTATCTCTCTGGGATGTGGGAGGCAGGGAGCTGGGGCGTTGGGTGTGGGAGGGAGGACAAGGAGGCAGATATTCTGGGGCTCAGAGAACATCCTAGACCCTGAGTTTGCTCTCCCAGAGCAGAGGACTCCGACCATTGCCCATATGCTCTCTGAATGTCTGTCTCTACTGGGGTAAGAAGATGACCATCGTCACGGTTATACCCAGCAGGGAGTCGGTGCCTCTGGATCTGAGCCTGCTCTCGTGTGCTTTCTTCGCAGGTTCTGAATGGGAAAGCTTGGAGGGTCTGATGGAAAACACTGTTAATCCTTTGGTGAGGGAGGCTAAACCCATCAACGATCTCCAAGAGTCGATACAAGAAGATGCCACTGAAGAGGCCTCAGGGAGCTTGAGCAGTGCTTTCTAGAGTATAGCAACATGCCTCTGAGCCGTTTCAGAATGGTGATGATAACGGTGCTTTCCTCTTCCCCGCTCGGGGAGCACTGGGCAGGGACACGCAGGCTGTCAGTTTGCTAACTTCTGAAAAGCAAGTGTTGATCACGCTTCATGTCATCTCAGGGAATGTGGTGGCTGGGAGTGTGAACAGTTTGACATCCAGAAAGCCATGCAAGGGGCCGGGGCTGGTGAGCCTGCTTACGTGGTGGAGTCTCTACATGAGAGAGGCCACGAGGGAGGAGCGTGTGTGGCCAAAGGCTTGCCCACCCCTTATGTCTGATTCTCGAGAGGACCCTCATGTGGAAGAGTGAGAACACACATGGGAAAGCATTTTGAAGCATTTTCTAAAGCCCTAGGCAGTTTGGCTCAGGGGATAGAGCATCGGGCTGTGGTCCCGGGTTCGATTCCAGTCAAAGACACATGCTTGGGTTGCAGGCTCGATCCCCAGTAGGGGGCGTGCAGGAGGCAGCCAATCAATGATTCTCTCTCATCATTGATGTTTTAATCTCTCTCTGTCTTCCTCTCTGAAACCAATAAGAACACATTTTGAGAAAAGACTTTTCTGAAGAGAGCAGAGAGTTACACGTCAGGCAGAGCCCACTCTCAGGAACGCGGTGCCCAGTGCCCTTCGAGCGCCCACGTCTGCTCGTGGACGTGGCTGGACATCCTGGGCAGGAGGAGGGCCCGTGAGTGACAAGTGGACTCCTTGTCTGCGACCCGCCATGGTGGTAGGATTGTGGGAAAGAAGAGTCAGGGTGAACGATGAGACCTTCTTTCTGTTTAGAGCAGACAGGGCTCAGTGTCTCCTGGTGATTCCCTCCCCAAACAGCCCATGGAAACAGTGCAGGGCCGCCGTGGGGACAGGTCGCCACAGCAGAGACACACTCTGCGTCACAAGGAGCTTCCTGACCCCGGGCTGCTGGCGAGCTGGGGACCTGCAGGAGCGAGGATAAAGCCCCTCGAGTGAGCGTGTCCTCAGCTCTGGGGCCACATCAGGGTGCAGGCCCGCAGCCCCACAGGCACACGGGCTCCTTGGGGCTGAGACACGGAGAAGGGGCAGCACAGCCTGTGCAGGGGAGGCCTGGTTCCCAGCAGAGGAAACCCACAGGGACAGGCTCTCAGGGCCCCGGGGGACCGGGTCTGGAAGCAGCGAGTCCTCGGCCTCAGGCACGGCCTCCCGATACACAGAAGCAGGGGAGATTCTGCCTGAACCCAGCGGCCCCTTCTCTCCATGGCGGGAGGACAGGAGAGGCCACGTCTGTGCTCAGGACGGTCTTGGTGGGAGAGTGGGATGGAGTGACTCTGTGTCTGTTTTCCAGAACGCCATAATGAAGAGCGAGCAGTGTGCCTCCTACTGACCCACCAGACCTTTCCCCCGACGACAGAGAACGGCCAGACAGCGACTCTCCAGGGCAGAGACCACAGCTCAGCTCCCCTCTGGGCCTTTTGATCCCCAAACTGCAAGACATTGTTGAAACCTCCCCCATGTCATTTCAATAAAGCCCCTGCACAAAGCGCTGTCTTTGGTTACTGATGGACAGGGGGCCTGAGGAAGCTCCCACACACTGGGCTGCCCGCACGCTGGCACTTGGCATTCAGCACTGAACTCGTGGCTGAGACACAGAGTTCTGCAGGGCTCCCTGGCCCTGACCATCTGAAGCCCAAGAGCACCCTGTCCCTGGAAAATGCCCCCCAACCCTCTCAGGGACCCTCTGGGCTGAGCTCAGGCTCAGGACTCCTCATGTCCTCACGTCCACACTGTGCCCTCTCTCAGGGTCGGGCTCCTCTATGGGTACTCTTTGTCCCTGAACAAGGTGTGTGGAGGGAACAGAGCAGAGAGAGAGGGGATTTAGGCAAAGCAAGGCTGCATCCTGGCTTCAATGCCCTCCCACTTCTCCAGGACACCGCAGACCCCTGATTCCACTAGGCCCAGGCAACGGACCCTTTCCCCAGCCCACAGCTTATAGCTTACCCAACACACACTCACACACACACACACACACTCACACACACACAGACACACACACAGACACACACAGACATACAGACACACACAGACATACACATACATACACAAACACTCACACACACAGACTCACACACACACTCATACATACACATGCACACAGGCACACACACACATACACACACGCACTCATATATACACACACATACACAGAGACACACAGACACACACACTCATACATACACTCATGCACACAGGCACACACGCAGTTCTTTAGTGAGAGCTCGTGGGCCATGCAGTCTTGGGCTCGGAGGCCTTTGGCAAGTTGCCTTTGCTCCTGCTGGACCTCGGCCATTTGAAGAGGCGTCTGTCCCTGTGCACTTGGCGTGGACATTGTGGTGGAGCTGCTGAAGGCCCTGTGCTCTGAAAGTTGCTGAGGTGGAAGTAAATGGTACCTCAGATGAAAACTCTATATTTTCACACGTCTAAACATGATAAACATGGAGTTAAGGGTGGATACAGACTGTACATGCTGTCCTAGTCCGCACAGGCTGCTAAGCAGGTACACAGACCAGGAGGCTTAAGCACATATTTATTGAGACTGGACCCTCCAAGGTCAAGATGCCTGCAGAGTCAGTGTCTGTGGGTCCCTTCCCCGCCCACCGGCCGGACCTGACAGCCATGCCACCCACACCCCGACTGGGGGACGAGCTTGCCCGCCAACCACTCACATCCCCTTCTCCTGGCAGGACCCCAGCCATGCAGGAATTCGTGGCCGGACCTCTTGTAAAAGTATAAGCAGAAGAAGGGAAATAACAACGGTAGAGCAGAAATCAGTGACATTGGGGAAAATTAAAAGAAAACATTAAAACCAAAAGCAGGTTCTTTGCGAAGCTCAAAAACAACTCATACACCTGCCTAGACTGAACAAGATAAAGAGAAAGTAATGACCAGTGCCAAGAAATGATGGGGGTAAAACCACTACTTGGACTAAGATCAAGTGTAAAACAATTTTCAGAGATGACTTCTAGAAAAATCTCAGGTTGCAAGATATAAGATAAATATACAAAAATTAATTATATTTCTATATTCTTGAACCATCAGAAATTGCAATTTACAATAATGTCTAAGATTTTAAAAAATCTTAGGAATCCTATCTGATAAAGAGGGAATATGCTGACTGACTGCCACCCCCTCACAAAGATGGGGGCACCCACATACAATAAGGAGAGAATACACTAATTGATCACCGTGTCCTCAGAGATGGTGGCGCTGACAGCCACAAGATGGTGGTGCCCAGAACCCTTGGCCTCCAGCCACCCAGGTCCGGCCCAAGGTGCAGGCAAACCCAGATGCAGTCTGCCCATTGGCCCAGGGCCCCCTGTGGCCCCACGCCCGCCGGGTCTGATGCAGAAGCAGCGGACGGAGCAGCTTCCTGTGGGTCAGGGCTCTGCCCCGCGGCGCTGGGACCGGACACAAGGCGGCGCCCCCGGCCTCTCCTCTGGGGTCAGGGTGCCCAGGAGGGACCCGGCGATGGTGGGGGTGGAGGAGGGCCGAGGCCGCCCTGGTCTCCCCGACGTCTCCTCCAGGGTCTCTCAAGGTCAGTGGAGCCCGAGGCTGTGGACTCCGAGGCTGTGGACTCCGAGGTTCAGACTCAGAATGTTCCAGCAGGCCAGTGTCCACGTGGGTCAGAGACCCAGAGGCGCTCAGGGGCTGATAGGTCCAATCCTCCCCTGGGGTCCCTCCAGACATGCAGAGCTGGTGGGAGTACAGGGACCGCACTGCCTTTGTCCAGGCAGAAGGGGCCCATGGCCAGCAGTGGGCGGTCCTCACACCCTGGGGGCTGAGCAAGTTTTTTTGAGACTCCCTTCCACCTGACTTTCCCAATCCCATTCTTTCTCACAGAGGCCCTGACCCAACCGACCCTCCACCTCCCTGCAGGGTGACCTCTGACCTGACCTTCCAATTCCCTGCAGGGGAGGGGCCTGGTGGGGCACAGTCCCAGCTGCAGGTGGTTGCAGAGGCCTGAGGGTGGGGATGGAGAATCCAGACCCCGAAGGGGTTCCTGCAGGTCTCAGCACAGGCCAATGGGTGGAAAGTCAGCCCTGTCCCTGCCACCCTCTGGGGGGCTCTGTCCATCAGGCGGAGCTGAAGAGCCAGTCTTGGTCTGGGCATCAGCGTCGGATGTGACCTCACAGACGTCCTTGGTTAAACGGGAGCCCTCTCCGTCCTGACCTGGTCCTGGTGGTAGACGGGGCCTCCCAACCCTCCTCCCTCACTCAGTGTCTCTCCTCCCTCCTCTCCCCTGTACTGTCCCCCTCCGGCCCTCTGCTAGGACCTGCCTCCCCCCTTCCCTGGAAAGGCTGAGGGCCGACAGCTCCTCCCCCGGGAGCCAGACCAGGCCGGGAGTGGCTCAATGGAGAGACAGAGCTCAGTGACATCCAGGGACAGGGACTGGGCACAGAGGACTCTGGGGGAGCCCTGGGTGTACTTGACTGCGGGTGAGAGTGACCGGGTGTCACCTGTGTGCCGTCCTGGCTCCACTTCGGGGTCTGGGACCTGGAGCCAGTGAGGCCGTGGGGGAGGGGCATTATCACTGGAGGGTTCTTCCTGCCCTGGCTCCTGTCTGGTTCTGGGTCACAGAGCCGTGGGAAAGGGGACTTTCCTACATCGGTTGTGTTTCTGTCTCTTCTGCTCCAGCTAATGCGGGCGAAGTCTGTCCAGCCCTTTCTTCTGCGATGACAAATTTCCTGGTGGGGACTAAAGCAGCCTTCAAGAAGGAGATTAGCCAATTCGATGCACCTGAAGAGGCCGTGCAGGGCACCCTGCAAGTGAAGGCATGCACAGACAAGCTCCCCATGTTCGACCGATTGACAGTGGCCCACTTTCTGGTAACTTCATCCTCCTTTCTGCAGGATGCTCTGCTCAGCTGCATGGACTGGCTGGAGGAGGGGACTGCTCTGGGGAGCACAGGGCGGGGTACCTGCCCCTCTGCTCACCTCTGAGACAGAGTCCAGGGGCCAAGGCTGGATGGTGACCCGACACCCAGAGAGCCAGCCTCAGGCTGCACAGCCTCTGCAGGCCCCGCCCTGGGCTCCGGGTTCCCCACGTGTGCTGAGCGGTGACAGCCATGGCCCAGCGGGATGGTGACGGCCGCACACGGCTGCCTCCCTGCCTGGGAGCGTTCTGGAGGGCGAGGCCCCTCACCGGGGGGCAGGAGGCACCGTGTCTGGGGAATGCCGTGGGGTGTGGTGGGCAGGGGGTGGCAGGGGAAGAGGGATCTGGCCCTGTCCCATCAGGAGGGAGGCTGACAGGGTTCTGAAGCTTTTGCAGAGCCAGGCCCATCCCTGGCCCCTCCCCCTTTTCCTTCTAACCCATCAGGCTAGAGGTCAGGGCCTCCCAGTTCTGTCCTCTGTGGCCTCCGGTGGAGCTGACCACCTCTCTGTGTCTCTCTGAGGAATTCAGACATTGGGGGTGGGGGTGGTCAGCTCCTCCACCCCTGAATGAGGTTGAGCTTTAAGCAGGTGTCCCCACACACAGGGCCTCAGTGTGGATACATCAGTGTGCTCCAGGTGGCCCTTTTCCATGGCTGCAAATCTCTGCAGGCACCTCCTCCCACCGCCACTCCTACTTGTCCCTGCCCTCTCTCCCCTCCTGCCCTCCCCCAACCCCGGTGTCCACTCTGGAGTGAAAAGTTCTGTCCTGGGACCCAAGACTCAGAGACAGTATATCCTGGGCTGTTCTGTCCCCCTTGTCCCCCTCCCGGCTCCATCAGAAACCTGAGGCCACTCCTGGCCCTTCGGGCTCTGCGTCCGGCCATGGCCAGGGCTCTCAGTGAGGTGTCTGTGGCTGTGCCCGCACCGGGACCATGGAACTCCCCACCCGCACCCTGGCCGGCCCTCGGCCCCCTGTGTCTCGCTGGTTGCAGTGTCCCCGCCTCTTGGCTGCGAGCACACTCTGCCCGCGGCATCTCCAGGGCAGCATGACTGATAGCCCTGTCTCTCTTGATCTATTTCAGAAGGCCATCATGGCCAAGTGCAACAATTAGATTTCACACACCTTACCTATGAACGCACCTGTCTCTCAATGATGCATTGACCTGGAAAATGTAGAGGTTAAGGCAACAACGTTTTAATTATAGAAGATGAATAAACTCCAACAGAAATGGCAGCAGCCACAGAGCAAGCAGAAGGCTTGGCTCCGCTCCAGGCTACAAATTTTCAATTGTAGAACATAAATAAATCCCAGATACCAGGGCCTCCGCTTGGGTTGCCTGGGAGCATTGCCAGCCTGCAAACCACCACAGGCCCCTTGCCCAGGCCATCCCATACCCCAAGGTAAGCCCCACCCTGATCCAGAATACCCTTCAGGGCAAACCAGCCGGCCCCCATCCATGCACCAGGCCTCTATCCTATCTAATAAAAAAGTAATATGCAAATTGACCATCACTCCAACACACAAGATGGCTGCCCCCATGTGTTCAAAGATCCTGCCCACATGTGGACACAGATGGCCACCCCAAGATGGCCAGCAGGGGAAGGCAGTTGGGAGGGACTAGGCCTGCAAGGGAGGGCAGTTGTGGACAATCAGACCAGCAGGGGAAGGCAGTTAGGGGTGACCATGCCTACAGGGTTGGGCAGTTGGGGGTGACCAGACTTGCAGGGGAAGGCAGTTGGGGGTGACCTGGCCTGCAGGGAAGGGCAGTTGGGGGTGACCAATCCTTCAAGGGAGGGCAGTTGGGGTGGATCCAAAAATGTAGGGGAGAGCAGTTGGGGGTGACCAGGCCTGCAGGGGTGGGCAGTTGGGGGGTGAATCAGGCCTGCAGGGAGGGTCAGTTAGGGATGACTAGGCATGCAGGTGAGGGAAGTTAAGGGTGACAAGGCCTGCAGGGGAGGGCAGTTAGGGGCAAACAGGCTGGCAGGGGAGCAGTTAGGCATCAATCAGGCTGGCAGGGAAGTGGTTAGGGGGTGATCAGGCTGGCAGGCAGAAGCGGTTAGGGGCAATCAGGAAGGCAGGCAGGGGGGCAGTTGGGAACAAGCAGTCCTGGATTGTGAGAGGGATGTCCCAGATTGGAGAGGGTACAGGCTGGGCTGAGGGACCCACCTCCCCTCTGTGCACAAATTTCATGCACCAGGACTCTAGTTTTGTATAAAGAACAAGTTATGTAAAGGTCAGGGTTTTCATGAAGCAGCCAAGGAGAACTGGCTGGAGGCAACCCTTGAACTAACTCAGCTTCCAAATCCCGGTCCCGGTCCCCAGGCACTGGATGGATCCGGGTTAGATGAGATCAAGAAAATGTTTACTTCTGAAAAACAGGAGGACAGCGATGGCCCATGTCTCAGTCACGAGTTCAGTACTGAGCACTGTGTCCTAATAAGAGGGCAGCACAGAATGCAAGAGCCTCCTCAGGCCCCGTGTCGGTCAGTAACCAAAGACAGCGCTCTGTGCAGGGGCTTTATTGAAATGACATGGGGGAGGTTTCAACAATGTCTTGCAGTTTGGGGATCAAAAGGCCCAGAGGGGAGCGAAGCTGTGGTCTCTGCCCTGGAGAGTCGCTGTCTGGCCGTTCTCTGTCGTCGGGGGAAAGGTCTGGTGGGTCAGTAGGAGGCACACTGCTCGCTCTTGTATATGGCGTTCTGGAAAACAGACAGAGAGTCACTCCATCCCACTCTCCCACCAAGACCGTACTGAGCACAGACGTGGTTTCTCCTGTCCCCTCGCCATGGAGAGAAGGGACCGCGGGGTTCAGGCAGGATCTCCCCTTGTTCTGTGGCTCAGGAGGCTCTGCCTGAGGCCGAGGATGTGCTGCTTCCAAACACGATCCCCCCGGGGGCCCTGAGAGCCTGTCTCTGCGTGTTTTCTCTGCTGTGAACCAGGCCTCCCCTGCACAGGCTGTGCCGCCCCTTCTCCGTGTCTCAGCCCCAACGAGCCCGTGTGCCTGTGGGGCTGCGGGCCTGCACCCTGATGTGGCCCCAGAGCTGAGGACACGCGCACTCGAGGGGCTTATCTAACCTCCGTCTGCAGAGAGGAAGGCCGTCTCCAGCTTCCGAGGGTTGCTAAGGCTTTCAGGTGAACCACGGTAAACGCCATCCCAGAAGCAGGGCCCTTTCCTCTTCAATGTACAGCTTAGTCATGTGACTGTCCCGCCCAAAGGAACCTCGCCTCTCGCCAAAGTGCGGCTCCAGGCCCTGAGCGCCTCTTCTCCCCGCTCCGTCCCCCTCCCTCCTCTGCGGCCATGCTCAGGCTGTTTCCTCAGAGCCCGGCCACTGCACACATCCCAGCGGGTGGCTTTCCTGAGGGCTTGGCTTTGTCCTCGCTCCTGCAGTCCCCAGCTCGCCAGCAGCCCGGGGTCAGGAAGCTCCTCGTGACGCAGAGTGTGTGTCTCTGCTGTGGCGACCTGTCCCCGTGGCGGCCCTGCACTGTTTCCATGGGCTGTTTGGGGAGGGAATCACCAGGAGACACTGAGCCCTGTCTGCTCTAAACAGAAAGAAGGTCTCATCGTTCACCCTGACTCTTCTTTCCCACAATCCCCCCACCATGGCGGGTCGCAGCCAAGGAGACCACTTGTCACTCACGGGCCCTCCTCCTGCCCAGGACGTCCAGCCACGTCCACGAGCAGACGTGGGCGCTCGAAGGGCATTGGGCACCGCGTTCCTGAGCGTGGGCTCTGCCTGACGTGTAACTCTCTGCTCTCTTCCGAAAAGGCTTTTCTCAAAATGTGTTCTTATTGGTTTCAGAGAGGAAGGCAGAGAGACATTGAAACATCAATGATGAGAGAGCATGATTGATTGGCAGTCTCCTGCACGCCCCCTACTGGGGACAGAGCTCCCAAACCAAGCATGTGTCTTTGACTGGAATCGAACCTGGGACCCCTCATTCCACAGGCCGACGCTCTATCCCCTGAGCCTAACTGCCTAGGCAGTGGTCAGCAAACTCATTAGCCAACAGCAACAAATAACAACAGTACATGCATTGGAATTTCTTTTGAGAGCCAAACGTTTTAAACTAAAACTTCTTCTAATGCCTTTTCTTCAAAATAGACTCGCCCAGGCCGTGGTATTTTGTGGAAGAGCCACACTCAAGGGGCCAAAGAGCCGCATGTGGCTCAAAAGCCGTGGTTTGCAGACCACTGGCCTAGGGCTTTAGAAAATGCTTTAAAGTGCTTTCCTCTATGTGTTTCCCACTCTTCAACGCGAGGCTCCTCTCGAGAACCAGACGTTTGGGGGCTGAGAGTTGGGCAAGTCTTTGCCCACACACGCTCCTCCCTCGTGGCCTCTCTCATGTAGAGACTCCACCACGTGAGCAGGCTCAGCAGCGCCTCCCCTGGGATGGCTTTCTGGGTGTCAAACTGTTCTCACTCCCAGCAACCACATTCCCTGAGATGACATTAAGCGTGATCAACACTTGCTTTCAAGACCTCATTCCCACCCTAGCTGGGTGGGCTCAGTGGATAGAGGATGGGCCTGGGGAATGAAGGGCACTGGGATGGATTCCAGTCAAGGGCACATGACCGGGTTGTGTGCTCGATCCCCACTATTTGATGTGCAGCAGCCAGCCGATCCATGATTCTCTCATCATCGATGTTTCTACCTTCCTCCCTCACTGTCCCTTCCTCTCTGAAATCAGTAAAAACACATTTTAAACATGATAATTAAGGAAAGAGTAGTCGGTAGCGAACAGAGAGCCCGGGGGTCCAGAGCGGCCAGAGCGGGAGGAAGAAGCCGCCATTACCATCATCTCGGAAAGGTTGCTCAGGGTGTCCTCGCTCTGGTCCAGAAAGCACTGCTTAAACTTCCTGAGGGCTTTCTCAGTGATCGCACCCGGGATCAACTGCTGAAAGTCTTGGATGAATTGATCCTTGGACACTGTAGAGTCAATGGTCTCCTTGACCAAATCCTCGATCGTTTCGCAGCCAGAACCTGGGAAGAAAGCACACGAGAGCAGGCTCAGATCCAGAGGCACCGACTCCCCGCTGGGTGTAACCGTGACGATGGTCATCTTCTTACCCAGTAGAGATAGACATTCAGAGAGCTTATGGGCAATAGTCGGAGTCTTCTCTTATGGAAGAGCAAACTCGGGGTCTAGGATGTTCTCTGAGCTCCAGAATATCTGCCTCCTTGTCCCCCCTCCCGCACCCAATGCCCCAGCTCCCTGCCTTCCAAGCCCAGAGAGACAAACATGATGGAGCCATGAAGACAGCAGAGAAGTGAGGTGCTCTGGCCTGGGGCTTGGGGAGCAGGAGGTCTGCCACACGGGCCCTGACACCAACCTCCCCCAAAGCCTGGCGCTGTCAGCACTCACCGGCATAGCAGGAGAGAGGGAGGGCGGTCAGCATGAACACTAGCACCAGCTTCATGGCTCAGGCAGCTGCTGTGGGCTGGTCACCGGACGTGGCAGGGAGGAAGGACTCACTTTGGAGGTGAGAGCCCAGACTCCTCCTTTTATTCTCCTGGCGGCCACTCAGTCCCTCCCACAGAGGATCGAATGAGTCATGGGATGAACCTGGCTTTGGGCCCAGAAAGGACAGCAAGAATCCTCTAGAACCCTGCCAGCCTGTGGGCTTCCTGTACAAACCAAGGAGTCAGAGCCTTAAAACCACCCCCAGATTTCATCGGGGCAATGATGGTAAAGAAATTAGGTAAACTTAATGCTGAAGTGCTTGTTAAATAAAGTAAATTAAGGCATTGTGAGTCTGTGTGGTCACTCTTCATTTATCTCTTCCTCCTCCTCCAGCTCTTCCTGCCCCGTCCACATGTCTCCTCCCCTCCCCTTCTTCTCTAGCTCCTTACTCCTCTCTTTTTTCTTCTGCTTCTTCTATAAGGTCCAGAGACCTTCATTCTCTTTCTGTGCCTCCTGTCTCACCCATCACCTGACCTGTGTGCAATACCACTCAGCGCCTGTGGAGGGCAGACGTTCCTCGCCCAGGGACTAAGTCAGGTGTCTTCTGTTGGACAATAGCAATAGCTTCTCCACTTGGTTGAAGGTTGTTGGTACAAAGACTATCTCACTCAGTTAATGCAACTTTATGAATCCCATATAATAGAAGGCTAATATGCAAATTGTCCCCTCCACTGGAATTTCAACCAGAAGTTTGAGCAGGAGGCAGAACCTGCAGGCCAACCGCCCACAGCCCTTCTCCCCAGTCACCCCCACCCCTGTTTGGCCATCACCACTCTGATTGAGGGTAGGACTAGCTGGCCAACTGCTCGTGTCCCCTCCCTACACACCCCCTTCAACAGGCTCGATTGGCCCAATCAGGGCAGGCTGGCCAGACTCTACCCATACACCAATTCATGCACCAGACCTCTAGTTTAGCTATAAATGTAGAGTTACATGTTGTTCAGTTTTGTTTGCTTTAGGGTTTTTCTTCCACTGGTTCAGGAGATTATGTGGAAGGTAGAATCACTGATGCTTCAGGGAGGAAGCACTGGGTGGTTGAATATCTGGGTGTGTGCAGATGTGGATTTGTATCTGGGTGTCACAGCTCACCATGAAGTGACCTTGGGAAAGATAGTACTGGTTGTCTCGAGCTTCTCCTTTGACAACGAGCAGAAATGACACCGAGGCAGCTTTTGTAAGAGCGCCAGGCACTCTATGTAGAAGCCTAGCACAGGGCCCAGGAAGGGTAATCATGATTAAACCACAGGTTTCCTCTACACATCCATGCATACATACATACATATATACATAAATACTTTTATCTATCCATCCATCCATCCATTCATCCATTAATCTAGCAATCTACCTGTCATCCCCACATCCATCCTTGCAACCATCCATCTACAGTAACATCTATCCAAACATCTATCCATCCATCCATCCATCCATCCATCCCTCCTTTCCTTTATACATCCACGTTCATAACAACCAGGATTCTCCTAACCCTTGGCCCTGTGCTTCATGTCACAGATTCAGCTCTAGGAACAAGTTATGGCCTGACCTTGCACCTGTGCAGCTTATCTGGAACTGGAAGTCAATAAACAAATTCCCCATTGAATACTATCTAATAAAAGAGTAATATGCAAATTACCCATCACTCCAATACCCAATATGGCTGCCCCCATGTGGACACAAGATGACCGCCACAAGATGGTCAACATGGGAGGGCAGTTGGAAAGGACCAGGCTGCAAGGAGGGCAGTTGTGTGTAATCAGGCCATTGCGGGAGGACAGTTAAAGATGAACAGGCTGGCAGAGGAGGAAATTTGGTGGCAACCGGGCCTGTAGACAAGGGTAGTTGGAGGGGTACTCAGGCCTGCAGGGGAGAGAAGTTGGGAGACCAGGCCTGAAGCAGATGGCAGTTAGATGTCACCAGGCCTCCAGAGGAGGTCAGTAGGGGCAACTGGACTGGTAGGAAAATGGTTAGGAGATAATCAGGCTGGTAGGCAGAAGCAGTTCGGGAAAATCAGGAAGGCAGGCAGGCGAGCATTTGCGAGCCAACGGTCCTGGATTGTGAGAGCAATGTCCAACTTCCCTCAAGGGGTCCCATATTGGAGAGGATGCAGGCTGCGCTGAGGCACACCCCCACCCCATGCATGAATTTCTTGCCCCAGGCCTCTAGTATGAGATCAAGGAAAGTGATTGTGTCATGAACAACAGAAAACCGCCAGGGCAGCATCCTGCAGGAGTTCCCAGCAGGCAATCCCACCATGACTTCCTAGGTTGGGAGCCATTTCCTGCATCAGTGAACTGTGACCCCCAGGGACTGCTGGGTAGGAGTGTTCTAGGAGAGGCAGCAGCAGGTTCCGAGGCCCTGAATGCGATAGCAGTCGTCAAGGGAAGGGAAGCCTGGAAAGTGTGTCCCTCGGTGTCAGACAGGCAGGACGCCTCACGAGAGAGAAACTCACATCAGTGTGAGCGGCCCCGGCATGAAGCAATGAGACAGCCGACGTGGCTCAGAGTAAAGAAAGAGACATGAGTGAGAGCACCCGAGGGAGGAGCCGATAGTGAATGAGCGCGAATGCCTCGTGCTCTGTGTGGATGGTTTGGGACTCGTTTCTTCCCATCACTCAGCTGCACCCCAAGTTTCCAAGCACAATATTGATTTAGGAAGATGCTGGGAATAAGGAAGCTGGTGTTCTTATTTGTGCACTTTCTCCCAGTTGACTGTTGGCCATCATTCCGAAGGCACATGAATGACATTATTAACGAATGGGAGATTTTCTCCTTGAACAGCACTCAGTGAGGGCTCCGCCTGTGTCCCGTGGTTACGGGCCTGCCCTGTTGTCTGCTGGACATTGGGCCTCACAGCAAAAGCCAACCCCTGCTGTGTACGATGAATCTGTGTTTCTATATTTTTACGTTTTCTCCAGAGCCCACGATGACCCTGCTCAGGTGCATCCAAGAACTATGACTCGCCTCACAAGAGACTCATTTAAAAGAGGTGTTCAGCAAGAAAAACCGAGATGCGGCATAAGGCAAACACCTGTACATGCTGCCTCTCACAACCACACCAAAACTACAACTAAAAGACAAAACGTCTATTACCCGGAACCACGGGACAGCAGGTGGATCTGGGCAGGCCCCACAGTTCTGTGCACGAGGCCTTTCTCCAGGTGGAGTCCTCTCCACTGTCCTCGCCTGAGTCCCGTTAGCTTGAATCTTTATTCCCCATGCCACAGCACGGACAGCCCGTTTCCTGTGTGAAAATGGAGTCTTGAATCTCTAGGGATCACCTTCCCAAGACCCAGTGGCTTCTGGGAGCACCTTTCTCCTGTGTCCAGGACCTGACCCCATGGCCCTTCCCCCCTGTGGAGTCCTAGAGGTCATGACCTGGACTTTTCTGGTCTCTGAGTGACAACAGTGACACAGTAAGTGTCTAATTGGGTGTGTAACTTCTTTGAGGGACAGGACTTGAGATTCTATGAGGAATTCTCTAGTGCGGCCTCCGTGGGTCAGTGCTTGAGTGTCAACATATGGACCAGGAGGACACGGTTCCTTTCCCAGTCAGGGCCCATGCCCAGGATGTGGGCTCAGTCCCCAATGTGGGGCCTGCAGGGGACAACCAATCACTGATTCTCTGTCATCATCACTGTTTCTATCTCTCTTTCCCTCTCCCCTCCTCTCTGAAATCAGTAAATATATGTGTTTAAAAAAGAATTTTCTGATCATATAACATGTTTTATTATTTGGTCTATTTGGAAAGAGATGTGCATTTTCACTGGAAGATCTAATGAAGGCACGGCTCAGGCCCAGCACTGAAATCAGGCTTCACCCTGACATCCTGGTGCTGACACCGAATCCTTTGTGTTTCTGGAGAAAAGAGTGGCGTCACCATAGGTGGGACCAGGTCAGGAGACCCAGAAGTTGGATTTCTGACATCCAGGCCCCGGGCCACCACTGTCCTCCTGTTACTCAGAAGTAAACATTTGCTTGATCCCATCTAACCCGGATCCATCCAGTGCCTGGGGACAGGGACCCGGATTTGGAAGCTGAGTCAGGATCAGGTGTTACCTCCAGCCAATTCTCCTTGGCTCCTTCATGAAAACCCTGACCTTTACATAATTTGTTCTTTATACAAAATGGGTGGTTACATATTTAATCCCCAAACTCATGGCAGTCCATACGGGTCATTCAATTTTACACCATTATCTTCTGTATTCCGGTACTAACTTTCCTCCAGCTCAAGCCCACATTTTCTTGCTAACCCCAGGCCTGCAGAGTAAGAACCTCTGGCCCTCACCAGTGTCACAGAGGGAATATGGGACATCTAATAACACCGATCCCTTTTTAAATTTAACTTTCTTGTTGAATGTATTACAGACATCTTCTTTCCACCATTGACCCACTCCACCCCACCCTGACCCCTCTCCAGGTTGACAATACACATTTCCAATGTTAGAAACTCCACTCTCTCCTAGGGCTCATTTTCTCCCTCCTGTACCCACCCCTGTGAACATTTGTCTGAGTCCTCCCAGGTGGGTGGTGTGCTATTGGCATCCACTGGGGGAGACCAGGTTTGCTGCTAACGGTACGCAGTGCTCAGGGCTTCCACCAGAAGAGAACTCTCCTCCATCCAGGGGCACTAGCGCCATGGCTGAGACACCCCGTGAGGGAGAAATCTCTGGAAGCCTTGGTGCTGGTGGAGCGTGAGGTGGTCTTGCCCTCAGTGGACAATGTGTCGACCCTCAGTGCAGACCTACACGGACAGCAGTGGGGCCCGTGTGTCCTCTATCTCAGGGCTAAGCTTCAAGGTGGTGACTTTGCCTGGCTGGTCCTCACTCCTGGAGGGCCGCATGCATTCCTCTCTGGCATCCTCATAGACTTTGTCCTTCAAGACAAAGGTCCAACCCAGTCCTCAGCTCCTTACAGAGCTTCTTTTCCCGGAGAATCCTCGCTCCTCAGCCTTTGCCTCTGTTGCATGTCTGTAGGCCTTTCATGTCTATGATAGAATCTCATGCTAGTGACGTACCTCATCTCTCCTCTCTGCTCTGTCTTAAGTCCTGACATTTCACATGATAATCGATTTCTTAAGGAAATCAGTTAATCCTTTCCACAAACACATCACCTTTCCCCTCAGTTTGGTTTAGTGTAGAAGCCAATTACCTGAAATGATCTGTAGCACTTCAATTATGTTTGCCAAATTTTGCCCCTGACCTTTTTTTTTTCTCTCTCTCTCTCTTTTTCTTCACTCCTAAAGTTTCTTTCATTTCTGTCTTACAACTTCCTGTAATTGCATTTGGAAGTAATGGTACGGGAGCATTGTTCCAAAAAGGAAATACTGAAAAACAGCTTACCCAAGAACATCAGCTCTGTGTCTTCTGCTGTGGACATACTTGTGAGGAATACAGATTCATCTCTGAGCACCTGTGTTCCATTCCATGTTTACTGGGTTTCATGCTTTCTGTTTTGTGTGTTTTATCATTTATTCCTTTTTGTAGAGCGGACTTCTCCCCGCCTTTGAGGGAAACAATATTGCGGATCAATCTTTTGAAGATCTGCCTTCAGAAATACCTTTATTGCTCTTTCTGCTCAAATGGTACTGAGCTGCATGTAGGATGCTGGTCCCATTCCATTGCAGGTCAGAGCCTCAGAAGTGTCAGTGTTACTCGGGGGCTCCCAGTCTTGTGTGGATTCTCTTTTCTTCCCATCCGTGCCTGTGCCTTGTGTTTCCTTCTGAACGCAGCTCCTTCCTTCAGGGCCCCACTCCACAGGCACACAAAGGGGGTCTGATGTGGGGAAGGAGTGAGCGATTCCATCACATATTATTTTTAATATGTTTTTATTGGTTTCAGAGAGGAAGGGAGAGGGAGATAGAAACATCAAGGATGAGAGAGAATCTTTGATCAGCTGCCTCCTACTTGGCCCCTATGGGGGACCGAGGCCACACCCCATGTGCCCTGACCGGGAATGGAGCCGTGACCTCCTGGTTCCTAGGTCGATGCTCAACCGCTGAACCGGCTGGCCCGGCCCATTTCATGTTCTTCTCTGTGGGGAGCTTTGCTTGATGTATTTCTTTGGTGACTTCCTTTCCACCTGACGGCTCTCTTTTTGCAATTCTGTTGGTTGGACCTCCTGAATGGACGCCTTACCATGCTGTTCTCTTCTCTCACATTTCTGGTCTCTGGCCTGTGTTACACTGTTCTGCTTTGTCTTCCAAATGCTTTATAGTTTTTTATTTGTATTTTTTATTTGTCCAGAGTAGCTTGTTTTACTTTGAGTGTTGATTCCCCGTGAAGACAACAGTGGAGCACAGTCACCGAGCTTCCTGCAGACCCGGGAAGGGGTCCCCGGGAGAGAGCTCTTCCACCCGAGGGCTTGGAGCTGTCTCTCACAACACGGGTCCAAGAACAGCTTGCCCGTCTTCTGTCTCTCTCCACCTTCCCGCCGTGGACACATCAGACACAGTGCTGGCC
Source organism: Antrozous pallidus (assembly GCA_027563665.1). NCBI lineage: Eukaryota > Metazoa > Chordata > Mammalia > Chiroptera > Vespertilionidae > Antrozous > Antrozous pallidus. The sequence continues at coordinate 2,680,539 of CM050520.1, read as the reverse complement.
TCTGGGAGAGAAAAGCAGAAGTAAAGGAGGGATGGAAGCGGAGTGCTGGCTGGGACACGAGGTCGGGGGAGGTTCTGATGCGCACACAGGCCTGAGGGGACTGCTTTCTGAACGCAGACCCTGAGTTCCTACTCTAGGAAGCGAGCGGACAGCAGCCATGGCCCGAGGTGAGGTGGGGACAGCCTGGAGGGTGGATCGGGGTGGGATGCAGGCCCTGCTCCCCCTTCCGGGTGTTGTGGGGGGGCTTTTCCTGTGTGTTTGGTAAAACATACACAACATACCATTTACCGTTCTCATCTTATTGGTGTAGCATTCACTGGCAATGCTGCAGGCATCGTCCTTATGTCACCTCCGTCCATCCACATTCAGCCCAAACAGGGGTTCTACATCAAACAGTCACCTCCCCTCCCCCAGCCCCGACTGTGCAGCCTGAGGCCCCCTCCCCCGTGGCCAGCAGCTCAGAGGGAAAGGGCCTGTGCAGACCCAGGTCTCTCAGGAGTGAGGCTGGGCTTGCAGTGGCCAGGCTGGCAGGGTTGGGAAGGTTGGGGAGGGGGGTGATCGAGGGCAGGGCCCCTGGTATCTGCTATCCTGGGAGCTGCTCACCCTCAGGTACTGGGGGCCACACTGCGGGGGGGGGGGGAGGGAGGTGAGACCAGTGGACCACCTGGGCTCTCCACACACCGGAGTCCTGGCAGGGCAGGGGCATCCCTGCTTTTCCATCTTCCCAGAGGGTTCTGAGAGGACCCAATCAGGCTGAGGGGCCATGGGAAAATGCTTCTTCCCCATGTCTGGTCGTGGTGACGGTCTGCCGAGTCCTATACGGTGAGGTTCGGATCGAAGGAGGGACCGTCACACAAATGAAAATGCTGTACAAGAAATATCATTTAGGAAGGCATAGGGGTCAGGTGGAAACCTCTTTGGTGAAGAGGCACCTGAGACTGGGTCCCTCTGCTTTTCAGTCACTCTGGGTACACATTTACCCTTAGTAATGTCTACAGCAGATCAAAGGTCAAGTTTGGGGAACAATGGAAAGGTTTTCAGGTGAGAACTCGCCTGGAGCCATGGCCATCAGGGCAGGAGCAGAGCTTGTGCTGACAGTCAGCCCTGCTGGACATCCCAGTCCACTGGCCGGCCACTGTCTCTGTTTGATGTTAACTGCTGTTTGCTTTCACCTCCAACAATGGACGACAGTGGATGGTCACCTTCCTGAGACCAGGCTCCAGGAAAGGGGAGGCAGGCCTGTGCTCTTCCCGGACCACGTCCGCCCGGGGCTGCTCCCTGCTGGTAAACTCTGGGTAGTTTACGAACCCCAGCAATGGGCGACACCATTTGTCCTTTCGTGTCATGAATGAATCCACTGTGTTCTCACCACCACTCTACCATGCGAATAGTTCGTCACAGAAAGACACAGGGAGAGCACACGACTCCCTCTGCCTGTGTGTGCCTGTGTCTCACTGTGTGCATACCTGTGTTCATTCCTGCCTGTGTGCATGTCTGGTTATATGCGTGTCTGTAGAGGGCCCCCTGGGAAGACACCTGAGCATTCTTTAAATCATCGTCAGCTGAATCCGAGGTGCCAGGCAGAGCCGAGTCTTGGGAACACATCCACCAGAAGACTGGATGCGTTATCAGTTCTGACTCTTAACTTGCTTCAGGTGTCAGAGAGAGGGCCTTGAAATGAAGATTTGGCCTAGCCCTGGTTATGAGGGAATGAGTAGGGCTTGGGCCCACTTAAACTCCCTTGATCTTAAGTTCTTTTCATTCGAAACCTCTTTTAATTTTGGAATAAATAAATGTGCTGCCGATGGGTTTGAATTCCTGTCTCTCCAGCAGAGAGAATAGAGATTCCACCCAGCCCCACCTTTATTTCTACTTCTGTGTCGTCTATTCTTTCTTTTATTTCTCAATCCCCAGCTCCTCAACTCAGTAACTGAACCCACTCTTCTTTCCATGCTGGACATGGAAAAGAGAGAAAACCCCCACACGTCTCTATCTGTGTGCATGTCTGTGTGTGTGCATGTGTGTATCGTGAGTCTTGCTAAGTGTATAGCACAGGGAAGACTCTGTGTGAAAATGTGTATCTCTGTGAGTGTCGCTGAGTGTAAATTGTGAGTCTGTGTAGAGGTTTATTTTTTTATTTTTTATTTTTTAAAATATATATATTTTATTTATTTTTTGCAGTATACCTTAGATTTAATAGTAGTACATATGTTTTCCTTTTTTTCCCCCATTGTCCTCCCCCCAGCCTCCCCCACCCTCCAGCACATGTCCCCACCTGTCCCCCCCGCCCCAGTGTCTTGCATTCACTGGTTATGCTCACATGCATGCATACAAGTCCTTCTGTTGATCTCCCACAGCACCCATCCCCCACCCTCCCCAGCCTTCCCCCTGTAGCTTGACAGCCTGTTCAATGCCTCCCTGCCTCTATATCCATGGCTCTCCCCTGTTTCTTTTCTTCAAAAATATCTTGCATCTGCAGACTAGAAATAAATGTATAAGAACAAAAAAATGTTTGAGTCTCAGTTTCAATGTCCAACTGTTCTGAGTCCCAGTTTCAATGTCAAATAGTTCTTTATGTGTACATGTCAGCAATGGTATCCAGATGGTGGACACATCGTGTCAATGCAAGTTCCATCCTCTCAGATTTGGTCCTGGGCCGCCTGCAGCAATGCACAGCTGCCGACCTCTAGCATGGCAAGGTGTCGTCAATGTCCCCCATTTCTGGACCGTCCTCGAGGCTGGAACAGACCCGTCAGATCTTCACTGTCATAGGAACCCACATGGTCTTGGAGTTGTTCTCTGCAAACACACAAACACATTCTCGACCGAAAGTTAACAAAGGGATCCTCTCTGCAAATTAGACTGGGGATTCTTTTTATTTTTGCCCAAATGATTTTCCTTTGGCTTATTTTGACACCATGTGTGCTTTTCATGGGTGTCCTGCTGTTGGCTTTACAAATGGAAGTTACTTTTCTGCAGTAAGAATTTTCTAGATGTATTTTACTTATAGGATATTTTTCCTTACATGATATTACCTCACTTATTCCCCCCCGCCTTTTTTGATTAATGGGGGCTTTTGGAAATTTTAGATTGTAGTCTTGGTAATTTTAAATTTTAATTTTTGCACACAAATATGACTGCTTTAGGTTCTTTGGATGTTAGGCAATTTTACAGTGAGATGAACTACTAATAGATATTTTAGTTAATGTTTTAGGAACAGCTTTTTGTCCAGTACACTTAAATTTTCTTGAGTATTCACTTATTTCACTTGGCCAATTTAAATTCAACTGAAAACTTATTATTTTACCGTCAATTTTAATACTCAAGCGAAAATCTTAGTTTACCCTGTAAATATTAGTGGAAAGGATTATTTGCATTCTTGAGTAGGCCCTGAGCATTCCTGGTACTAGACTGCATTTAGATATACAGCAGCTGTTGCTGGCCGAGTCTCTTTCTGCAACCTGGGTCCCGATCTGAGCTGTGCGTGGGAGGCGAAGCAGCCATGTAGAGGTTTATTTTAGGGGTGAGAGTGAGAGATGGCTGCCCGAGGGGAGACGTGGAATGGATCTCACAGAGGAGGTCTCCTGTCCGGTGCAGGGAGCAATGTGGAGGCAGAGGGACCCCGACATGCCCAGGTGCGGGGTGTGACCCACCTACCGCCTGTGTCAGTGACATACAGACAAGGACGGTGGAGCACAGATCCAGGCTGAGCAGGGAGAGGAGGGAGGGTGCGGGGACGGGTCGTGCCAGGCCCTGTGTGCGGCACCAGCGGGGGCCTTGGCCCTCCCGGCGGGACTCCAGCCTGTGTCTCTCAGGCTGTGGCAAGAGCTCAGGAATCCAGCGTCCACCGAGCGCAGGCGGGAGACTGAGCACATCACGTGCTTCAGAGAAGAGGGGACTGAGTGCGCTCCCGCTGTGACACCTGCACACGCTCTGTGGAAGCCCGGGCGTTTGATAACAGGAGGGGCCATGGGCTCTGCCCTCAGTCATTGGGCTTCATGTGCCCTTCATCATGGAGGAGCTGAGGACGAATAGTCAGTCCTCGTCCTGGAATCATGGGGGACCAGGGCCTAGTCTCTCAGGTGCAGAAGAAGACCGATCCCCTTCCTGTGGAGGTCACTGTGGTGTGGGCGCGCAGGCGCATTGCAGGGGGGGCAGCTCGCCCGAGGGGACCGGGTAGAAGCCTTGGACCCAAGCTGGGATGGGCGAGGTCAGGAGGTGACCATGGCTGTGCAGAAGAGAGGACAGGCTGTGCGAGGAAGGGGGTGTGGGAGGGGGCTTGGGGTGACACACAGGTGTCAGGATCAGGGGAGCTGCAGTGGGTCATAAGCCCCCACACGTTCCACGACCTAAGACCTGGGCTCCCTTTCTTTCCTGTGGGGACTTTCAGCTGTGATCAACGGACGGATTTTGAATGTGGGACAAGCCTGGGTTTCCTGTGAACGCTCTCTGCCTTGCCGCATGTGGGGGAGGGGGAGGCCCAATGGCAGGTCCCTGGGGCCCTGCAGTCCTGTAGCCAGACCAGCCGGCCCTCGGCCTCCCAGCGGGAAGCCACCAGGGAGGGCTGCCCCTGGACTGGCTCAGCCAGCGGGGCCTCCGCACTGGGTCTGGGCAGAGTGACGGACGCAGCCTCCCGTCCGGGCCCCTGGGAAACGGTCCCCTGAGCCACAGCGCGGCGGGCCTGGAGCAGCCCTGGACACTGGTCCGGAGCTCTCAGCGTCCGGCTGGATGCGTGGGCACCGCAGGGATGGAGGTGCGGGAGGCTGCGTGGCTCATGCAGGGCCGGGCCGGGGAGGCCTGTGCAGGGACCCGGGCTGGGCCCTGAGCCAGCGTTCCCTCCGGATCCCCGCCGACAGGAGCCACAGTCACTGCCCATCGGGTCAGCGAGATGCACCATTGTCACCACCCACAGCCCCTCACGACGCCCGCCCCCTCCCCTCCACCCCCCATGGCCAGAGACCAGGGTAAAACGAGACAGACAGAGACGTGCGGGGCAAGTGATTTATTGAAGCAAGACGTTGAAACCTCTACATTTTCCAGGGACGGTCAGGGCATCATTGAGAGACAGCGGTGCTCGTAGGTAAGGTTTACGAAGACTGATTTTTACAAAAAAAGTTGACAATCGACTGAAATAGACCAAGAGAGACAGGGCTGTCAGTCATTGGGGCCCCTGGAGATGCCTCGGGCAGTGTTTTCACAACCAAGAGGCGGGGACACTGCAACCAGCATGGCACTCGGGGCCTCGGGCCGGCCAGGGTGTGGGTGGGGAGTTCCATGGTCCCGGTGCGGGCAAAGCCGCAGACACTTCACCGAGATCCCTGGCCACGCCCAGACACAGAGCCCGAGGGGCCAGGGTGGTTTCTGATGGAGCCGGGAGGGGGACAAGGGAGACAAAACAGCCTGGGATTTGCTGTCTCTGAGTCCGAGGTCCCAGGACAGGACTTTTCAGTCCAGAGTGAATGAAGAGTGGGGAGGGGGGAGGAGGGGCTGCAGGAGGATCTGCTGCAGGAATCGCTGCCCTGGTGGGCACCTGTGACTGGTGGGCACCTGTGACTGGTGGCACGCTGACGTGTCCACACTGAGGCTCTGTGTGTGGGGACTGGTGCTTAAAGCCGGGCCTCATTCGGGGCTGGAGGAGCTGAGCCCCCTCCTCCCTCCAATGTCTGAACTCCTCAGAGGGACAGGGAGGTGGTCAGGGCCAAGGGGATGCAGAGGACAGAACGGGGAGGCCCTGCCCCCTGGCCTGATGGGTGAGCTGCCAGAGTCACACAGCCTCCCTCCCCTGCCTCCCCCTGCCCTCCCCACCCCACAGCACCCCCCAGACACAGTGCCTCCTGCCCCCCGGTGAGGGGCCTCGCCCTCCAGAACGCTCCCAGGCAGGGAGGCAGCCGTGTGCGGCCCGTCACCATCCCGCTGGGCCATGGCTGTCCCCGCTCCGCACACATGGGGAACCCGGAGCCCAGGGCGGGGCCTGCAGAGGCTGTGCAGCCTGAGGCTGGTTCGGGGGTGTCGGGTCACCATCCAGCCTTGGCCCCGGGACCCTGTGTCAGAGGTTAGCAGCGGGGTAGCTACCCCTGCCCTGTGCCCCCCTAGGACAGCCCCCACCTCCTGTCAGTCCATTCAGCTGAGCAGCGAGTCATGCAGAAAGGAAAATGAAGTTACCACAAAGTGGGCCACTGTCAATCGGTCGAACATGGGGAGCTTGTTTACGCATGCCTTCACTTGCAGGGTGCTCTGCATGGCCTCTTCAGGTGCATCGAATTGGTTAATCTTCTCCTTGAAGTCTGCTTTAGTCCCCACCAGGAAGTTTTTCATCACAGAAGAAAGGGCTGGACAGACTTCCCCCGCATTAGCTGGAGCAGAAGAGACAGAAACACAACCGATGTAGGAAAGTCCCCTTTCCCACGGCTCTGTGACACAGAACCAGACAGGAGCCAGGGCGGGAAGGGCCCTCCAGTGACAATGCCCCTCCCCCACGGCCTCACTGGCTCCAGGTCCCAGAGCCCGAAATGGAGCCAGGACGGCACACAGGTGACACCCGGTCACTCTCACCCGGAGTCAAGTACACCCGGGGCTCCCCCAGAGCCCTCTGTGCCCAGTCCCTGTCCCTGGATGTCACTGAGCTCTGCCTCTCCATTGAGCCACTCCCGGCCTGGTCTGGCTCCCGGGGGAGGAGCTGCCAGCCCTCAGCCTTTCCAGGGAAGGGGGGAGGCAGGTCCTAGCAGAGGCCAGAGGGGGACAGTACAGGGGAGAGGAGGGAGGAGAGACTCTGAGTGAGGGAGGAGGGCTGGGAGGCTCCGTCTACCACCAGGACCAGGTCAGGACGGAGAGGGCTCCCGTTTAACCAAGGACGTCTGTGAGGTCACATCTGACGCTGATGCCCAGACGAACACTGGCTCTTCAGCTCCGCCTGATGGACAGAGCCCCCCAGAGGGGTGGCAGGGGCAGGGCTGACTTTCCACCCCGTGGGTTGTGCTGAGACCTGCAGGAACCCCTTCGGGGTCTGGATTTTCCATCCCTACCCTCAACCCTCGGCATTCACCTGCAGCTGGGACTGCGCCCCACCAGGCACCTCCCATCTTTTGTGCCGGGGCGGGAAAGCTCTGATTGTGCCCTGTCCCCCTCCCATCTCTGTCACCGGGACGGGGAAGGTCCTCCGGCTGCTGGTGTGTGAGTGGAAGTGACTCTCACCGTCGGGGCAGCAAAGGGCCAGAGTGACCAGCAGCAGAGGCAGGGCCAGCTTCATGGTGCCTGTGGCCGGGAGCTGAAATGAGCTGACAGGAGCCGTGAGGAGTGGATGAGCGGCCTGGGAGCCCACGGCTCTTTGTACCCAGTGAGCCTCCTGGTCCTGCCCACGGGGGCGGGCAGGTCACAAGGCCTGGCTTCCAGCCCGCCCTTCCTGGCAGAGGCCTGATGCCTTCCGTCAGTGCCACAGCCCGGGGCCTTGGTCAGAGCCAGGCTCGCTGGCACCTGCCCGGCTCCCTGGAGCTCCGCCAGAGGCAGGACTGTCCCATGTGCACACCCCTCGGTGGAGGGAGCCCCTGGGAGTCAGCGCCTTCTGTGTGGATGGTCCGCGTGCTCCTCTCCTCAGCCCAGGGCCTGGCACAGAGAGGGGGCCGCACGTGTCCCTGCGGGAGGTGAGCGACCCTGAGTGCAGGAGCGATCAGTGTGGCTGGGCTGCCCCTTTGGGGTACGTGGTGCCCGCTGTGCCAGGGCGGCTGCGGGCACTGCAGGGAGCCATGTCCGTGGTGTCCGCTTCCCCAGTGACAACGCTGGTGAGAGGAAGATGGTCCTCCCTCCGCCAGCTTCTGACTCGAGCTCCTGGGTCCAAGCCGCCCCCACGATGTCAGACCCGTCAGGGCCACGTGTCCTGGTGACGCTCACGTGTGGCTTCAGAGGTGGCCCCTGTGGGCATCGGGCCCTGCAGGAGACGCGCCCACAGGCTGGTCCTCCGCCTGTGCCGACTGTGGCAGCTGCTCCGTGGGCACAGGGAGGACACATGACTGGGGCAACAGCTATGGGGAGCAGGGACAGTGCAGCGGGCTGGAGGCCATGCAGGACAGACAGGATTGTGACCGGTATTGGGAAGTGGGGACCCTCAGATTGAAGCAAGGTGGGTGGCACTGAAGCTCTAGCTCAGCTGCGTGCTCTGGGTTTCTGATCAGTCCAGGGCCCTCCCTGAAGGCAACCTCGTTCCTCACCTCTCAGCCTCCTCCCCCTTTCTGTGTATTAAAGCTCCCTGACGGACACCTCGTGCTAGCGGCTGCGGGCCAGCAGGAGCTCGTCCTCGTGCTGGAGGGGACGCACAGCAGCTCCGCCACTCGGCAGGACAGGGGGGCAGTTCCTTATGAGCCACACGCCCTCTCACCTCACACCTGGCCCTGCACCTGCGACCCTGCTCTCCTGGCAGCACCGGGCCTGATGCTGACCCAGAAGGCTGTGCGTGTGCAGAAGGCAGGGGAGGGGGACCTCTCTCTACTCTGTCTCTGTTTCCAGTCCCACCTGGGCCATGGGGAGCACCAGCCGGCCCTCTGTCCCTGCTGGACGGGCACTCAGGCAGCAGCTGAGGTGGCACCTGCCCCGGAATCCACCTGCCAACCCTTTGGCCCCCAGAGGGAAGCCCAAGCACTGAGCGGTCGGCCAGGCTCTCCGCTTCCCTCTGTTTTCTGGGAACTGAAAGCTGCTGTGAATAAAGACCAGCAAACACAGAGGCTCTCCACTTGTTGACAACATTCCCTTCAAACTAAGGGACGCATACAACAAGCCATCAATAAGTCGGGCATAATAAGCAGATAATTAGTCAACCCTCAGAAAGATCTGAGACGGCCTCCTGAGAATTGCAGTGAGAAGGGATGGAAGTGGATGCTGGAGGTGAACACAGGATCGGCCCGGGAATGCCCATCCTCCCTGCACACCTGTCACCGGGGACCGAACAGACACAGAGGCCCCTTGGCCACAGGACCCGGGGCAGGAACACAACATACTGAGGTCCACACACCTGAGGAGGACCACACCACCATGTCCTCAGAGACGGGACAAGGGACCTGAGGACACGGGAGAGGTCAGTGCACACCTGTCCTCAGGGTGTGGGCCGTTCAGTCCTGCCACCTCTGGATCTGAGCTGGCAGGTTCACACATGGTTGAGGATTCTGGGGTGGGTGTGGGTAAGTGTTTCAAATGTGGGACGTGGAGGAACCAAGATGGCTGCATGGGTAAACACCTAAACTGCTGCCTCGTACAACAATTTCAAAACTACAACTAAAAGACAAAACAGACATTATCTAGAACCACCGGAAAGCTGGCTGAGTACAAACTCTACAACTAGAAGGAAAGGTAAAAGGACACTGAGACTCTGAGGAGGTGCGGAGGGCAGAGGTCCTGAGACGCGGAGATGCCTGCAAGTCGAAGTGCAGGTGGCTGAATACCTGGCTGGTTTTCTTGAATGGGGAGGGAGACAAAGGCTCCCCACTGCGCTGAACCACAGTTCCAGGCAAGTCTCCGGGAACCTAGACTCATACAGGGTGAAACTGGACTGTCAGGAGGAAGCACACTGAGACTCGAGTGCTGCCGAGCTCGTGGGAGGGGCGCATTGCTGCCTCTCTTGTTCTAGAGGAAAACAAAACCTCTGGACTGCACTGTACCCCAGTTCTGGGTGAGAATTTGGGTATCCAGACTCATTTGGGGAGAAACTTGACTCTCTGGCAGTGGGCAAGACTCGAGGGCAGCTTTCTCTTATAGGTGCGTGCAGCCATTGCCATGGGACAGGGAGACCCAGCTTAGGGCAGGGCTGATGAAAACCCAAGTCTGATTTCTCAGCCATGAGACTCTGCCCCATCTAAGCTTAGCACAGAGGCTCTGCAGGGTAGACACAGCTGTCCCTCACAGCCAATTGGCTTGGAGGTCAACCCCTCCCAGTGATACCAACAACAATCAAGACTTAACAAATACAAGGCTGAGCACACAGCCCATAAAGGGGTGCACCAAGTGTGTCCACCTCAGGTAACTGGGGAGGCTGAGCCACTGTCCCCTAGAGGAACCTACCACACAGAGCTACTCGACCAACTCAGGGATGTAGCAAAAATGTGGAGACAAGGAAACAGATCACAATGAAAAGAAATGGAGGAAAAAAAACTACTGGACACAGAGTTCAAAAGCATGGTTATAAGGTTCTTCAAGAATTTCCTCGAAAAGGCCGATAAACTTAACGAGACCCTTGAGGATATGATAAAGGACCAACTAGAAATTAAACATACACTGACTGAAATAAAAAACATTATACAGAGACCTAACAGCAGACTAGAAGACCACAAGAATCAAGTCAAAGATTTGAAATACAAAGAAGCAGAAACCAGTCAGCTAGAAAAGCAAGAAGCAAAAAGAACCCAAAAAAATTAAAGATAGTGTAAGAAGCCTCTGGGACAACCTCAAGCATACCAACATCCGAATTATGGGGGTGCCAGAAAAAGAGAGACAGTGAGATACTGAAAACCTATTTGAAGAAATAGTGACCAAAAACTTCTCCCACCTGGTGAAAGATATAGACATACAAGTCCAGGAAGCACAAACAAAAGAAATCCAAAGAGGACCACAGCAAGACACATCCTAATTAAAATGCCAAGAGCAAAAGACAAAGAGAAAATATTAAAAGCAGCAAGAGAAAAACAGTTACCTACAAGGGATCACCAATAGATTGTCAGTTGATTTTTCAATAGAAACTATGCAGGCCAGACGGGAATGGCAAGAAATATTCAAAGTGATGAATAGTAAGGACCTACAACCAAGATTATTCTACCCTGCAAAGCTATAATTCAGAATTGAAGGTCAGATAAAGTTCTTCACAGACAAGAAAAAGCTAAAGGAGGACATCACCACCAAACCAGCATTATATTAAATACGCTAATGTATTCTTTAAGAAGAGGAAGAAGAAGAAAAAAAAAGATAAAAATTATGAACAACAAATACATGTCTATCAACCAATGAATCTAAAAATCAAGTGAATTAAAAATCTGATGAACATAATAAACTGGCGAATGTAATAGAATCAGGGGCATAGAAAGGGCGTGGACTAACTATTCTTGGGGGAAATGGGTGTGGGAGTGCAGGAGAAAACTGGGCAAAAACCGTACACCTATGGATGAAGACAGTGGGGGAGGGGTAAGGGCAGAGAGTGTGGTGGGTAATGGGTGGAGGGGAGCTACCGGGGGAAAAGAGGAGCAATTGCAATAAAGATTTATTAAATTTTTAAAAAGTGGGATGTCTCCCTTAGGGGTGGGGGTGTGAACAAGACCCCAACTTCAGGGCCTGATTCCCGGGTTCAAGCTCAGCTCTGGAGCTTCCCGCCTATTGGGTCTCCAGCAGGTGCTGACTGTCCTTGCCTCAGTGTCCTCGTAAAACCAGGGGGACCCCACGGATGTGTAGAGACCAAGGGGTCCATCCAGGACAAATGCTGGGCACAGGGCCTGGCAGTCACCATCCACCATTCCAGTTATGCAGCGAAATGGGAAAACTTGTGCTGTATGTGATGGTCACACAGCATACACCGCCTCACCCCCAATTCAAACATCAGCCGATCTGTCGGCTCTGACAGGGGGATTGGCCTAACCTCAGGGCGGCTGCCCTCGGTCTGGGCACTGGTCCATTGGGATTGCTCTCAGTCACACCAGCTGGTGACTTTCCAGTCACCCCATCCACTGTGTAATGGACACATCGCAGCGAGGCTTATTGTGACTCCATAAGCTTCACACAGTATTGGAGTCAGGGTGCAGGAGGGGTGGTTGGGGATGGGGATCATGTCCCCATGGCCTTCGGGGTCTCTGCCTTCGATCCTCAGCAGGATTTGCTGGCCACATGCATCCCTTGGATCCCAGGGCCTCTCCTGTGCTCAGACTCCAACTGGTCGCCTGGTCCCTGGGGGTGGAGACCCCTCAGACATTGCCTCTGGTTCGAGATATCACCGTGTGCTGTGCGTCTACATAGCCTCTGGAGACACCGTTCCCCATGGGCCCCCTCCCCGTCACACACATCCTGTTCCGTGTTTCCTGACAGAGGCACCCACGTCATGTCAGACCCTCCAGGCGCTCACTCTGCAGGTCCAAATCTGGGTGACAGTGGCCTCCCTGTCCTCGCTTCCAGTGAAATCAAGAAGGACTCTTAGCTGTGGCTGACAGCTCCTTAAAACAATTTTAATATATTTTTATTGGCTTCTGAGAGAAAGGGAGAGGGAGAGGGAGACGGAGAGAGAGAGAGAGACATCCATGATGAGAGAGAATCATTGACCCACTGCCTCCTGCATGCCACCCAATGGGCATTGAGCAGGCAACCCAGGCATGTGCCCTTGACTGGGAATCGACCCATGACCTCCTGGTTCATAGGTCAATGCTCAACCACTGCCCCCACTACAGTACTTGTGAGCGATAGATCGCATGTCATTTTTGATCCATAGAATTGAGTGACATGGCTCATTCTTTACACATCCACAAAACCATGGGACGAGCATGTTTGTAGTCAGGCCCCTAAGGAAGGAAGCCAGGACCAAAAGGGCTGTCGGGAACCAACTGCAGCATGTCACAATGACCGAGATCCGCCAACGGGTCGGTGGGACTTGGTGGGCTGCACAAGGGTGAGCCACACATGTAGTTGACCTGTGGGAAATGGCTGAGCCGCACTTCCCCCACACCTGAATAGGATTGTCTGCTGCCAGACAGCTCAGGGCATTTTATTGCCTCCTGTTGGCCAAACACCTGAACAGCTGAAGGCTATTCCCCAACCTGACAATGCTTCTATTCCTCTGCCCATTGAAGTAAATGTATTATCTCCAACTTACATTAGGACAAATTGAATTAAATAAATACCACAGGGTCCTTACACAAGAGTGAGTCCTTAGCTCCTTTAGCTGAAGCTCCTCTGACACCCAATGCCTTTCCAATTTATCTTTTGTCTCCGGACTCTTTAATCATTTCCACGCAGCCCCTTTCTCCAGAATGCTGAACCCTTTGTAAGGCTGGGAAAAGAACCCCGGCATTATGACACCCAAACGAGGGACACCAATAAAGGGGTTCTGTTTGATCAATAAATAACACCCCCATCGATACAGAACATGAAACCAGGCCTCCTTCAGCGCATTCAGAGTCGCATTGATCAACAGCGTTTCGCTTTGATAAGAAGCATCACCAACTGGAAGGTCCCGGATGGCATCCAGATCACCAACGTGCCTCACCTTCCACGCTCCACAAGCCACGCCAATGGTTCGCTCCTGCCTTGTGCACTGAGCCCCGAGATCCAGGCTCCAGGCTCTCTACCACGTGTGATATCTGCACATGCCTCATCCCCCACAAAGCGCCTGCCACAACCCTGCACCCAGCGATGCTCTGACTTCCTGCTCCGTGCTTTGAGCTGCAGAAGGAGCCCACAAAGTGGAGGCTTGAGGGAGCCTGGGCATCAGAGACGGTCTCCTTCTGCTACTCCTCCAACTCCCACCAGAACTCAGTCATCCTGTGGGGACTCGGTGTTCTCTGTCTTTCCCCCAGGTCAGCAGTGAAAGGGAGCCGCCCGCCCGGCCTGGCTCAGGGGTTGAGCATCCACCTATGGACCGGGAGGTCAGGGTTCCTGAGTATCGGGCTCCATCCTCAGTGCGGGCATGCAGAAGACATAGGATCAATGAATCTCATCATCCATGTTACTCTCTCTCTCCCTCTCCCTGTCTCTCTGAAAGCAGTAAAAAGTTAAAGAATAAAAATGAAAATGAAATGAAGGGAAAATCAGAATATCTGGCTTACTTCAGAATCTTCTGTCAGTCTCTCACTCTGTGCTCTGCCCTCCTTGTGCAGTTCCTGTGCTGGGGATCAGGTCCAGCTGCCATTTCAGACACACCCTGGGGCAGGAGGTTGGCATCCCCCAGGCGCACACGGGCCCCCTGAGCCGACTCTGCTGTGCTCAACCGGGCGCTGCCTTTGCCTCTGGACAGCAGGAGTGTGTTCCTCGCCCCACATGGGCCTCAGAAACACGGTTTCTAACTTTGAACTTGGAAACAACATCAATGTGACAGAGATGCTTCCCCAAGGTAGACACACACCTGTGCGGGTTCACCACATCCGCCATGACCACATGGGCTCCTGGATGCAGTGCCTGGCTCTTTGGGGTCTTCCATTCAATGAGACTAAAGCCAGGAACCTCTACGTAGGGGATGAATTCCCCAACAGATACTCAAAGTCTCACCCGTCCCATCACAACCATGAAGCCCACCACATCCTGAGCTCTGGGAAGGTCACACACACCCAGGAGCTATTGGGGAACAGAGTAACTTACAAGGAAGCACCCAAACCTGGCTGAGGCCCCTCAGTGTCACCATGCCCTGCAGGCTGCACTCAGAGGGGTCTCTCTCAACCGACATTGTCACGGGCCACACCCCAGGGACCCTCCACCAGCAGAATCTCTCAAGTGTCCAGGAGTCTCCTCCATCCTCCCTCCTTTCCAGCAGGAGCCGGGCTCCCAGGCCCAGGTGAGGCTGGGTACCTTGTGCTCCCCCCCCCCCCCCCCGGGAACTGATGGGATATAAAGCATTGGTGGGGCAGGGCTGCCGCCAAGCCAGGAGGGCCACGTTCTCGCCTGATGGGAAAAATAAGGCATTTGGGGGGGCTGGCAATCTGAATCTGTGCAGTAACCTAATGTACTTTCTCGATAGACTACAACAAAGTCACTGCCCCTTTCTCCACACTCTGGTCTACAAGACCTGTTTACCTAAGTGCTCGCCTGTGCCAGAGGCCATAACCATGAACAACACTCAACTCCCGGAGGGGGTTAGCAGCACTGGCGCCAGGCCAGGCCTTTTGGTGTGGTCTCAGGGCCCCCATCCCACCATACGGAGCATTTTTCAAAGCCCACGAAAGGTCCAGTCCCATCCATATTTGGGGATAAAGAAACCAAAGGGGATAAAGGGAGAGCTTCCTCCATATTGGAGGGCTCAGCATTTGGAGAAAACATTCTCCCTTGAGTACTAGCACATACCAAACATCCTAAAATAGCCCTAACTGGTTTGGCTCAGTGGATAGAGTGTCTGCCTGTGGAATGAAGCTTCCCAGGTTCAATTCCGGTCAAGGACAGGGCATGTACCTGAGTTACGGGCACATCCCCTGTGGGAGGTGTGAAGGAGGCAGCTGATCGACGGTTCTCCCTCATCAATGTTTCTCATTCTCTGTCCCCCTCCATTCCTCTCAGTAAAAAAAAAAAAAAAAAAATCAATAAAATATATATTTTTAAAAACATCCTAAAATAAATGGCTTTTTCCTGTGTCTCCAAGTACTCCTATGTGTTTTTGGGTGCCTGGTAAATTCTGTAACATAAAAATGGTTCCTTGACCACAAACTCTGAGCTGAAGTTGCAGCCTTAAGGCATTGATGTACGAGAGCAGGCAGGTGGGCCCATTCAACCGAGCCCCGGATGACGGGAAGGCATACTCCAGTGATTTACTGGGTTCCAGTCCTCATGGTGCCTGGGGGACCGGGGCCCCCTGCTGGCACTCCAGTGGACGCCAAGGTGGACAGGAAATCCCTTTTCTGGAACTAGACATCTGACTGGTGGTTTTTTGGCCTTGGGACCAGTCCGAGTTGTAGCGCTGCCTTTGGGGGCAGAAGAAGTAGCTGATCACCACTTGGGCAAATTGTTTGCCTCAGTTCAGAACTTTCCGTGGGTGGAAGTCAAAACTTGGACTTCCCTGTGTGTGAATGTGAGTGTGAAAGCCTGCGTGAAGGGAAAGCTTCCTTGTGTTGTCCTGTGTCTCTGTAAACTGGGAGGGATTACATGGTGTAACTGTAAACATGGGAAGTAGCTCCTCTAAACCTACTGCCTTAGAATGAGAGCTATAGAATTTAAAAAAGGGCCCAGATCATTGTGTGCAATGCAGATGTCTCTTCTTGAATTCAGGGCCCCTGGCTTATGGCCGAGGATGGGAAACATGAGAGTGTTTGTTGATGTGTTATGTCTCTTTGTTGTTTGTTTAAAGATGGGGCAAGTGCCACTTTGGGGAAAGTCTAGGTGTGTGTGACAAGGCTGAACACGTGACAGAGATTGCAGGATGTCCCAGCAGCTGCCAAGAATCCTTATTCTTGTGAATCAACATGCTTTCTGTCAGGGTATTAGCCCACCAGCAACTCTAAGCTAGTGAGATTTCTGTCTTTATTTCTGTAAAGTATGGATTTTAATTTGCTCTTCCCTGGTTTATGATTTTCTGTGCTGGATTTCAATTTTAAGATTCTAAGGTGAGTGTAAAAGTGTAAAATTTGTAAAGGTTGCAATTCTGGGAAGTTTAAAACCAAGGCCAGGTATTTCCAAAACTGATTGTGAAGAACAAACCATTATCTTCCCCACCCGAGACAAAGCAGGAGGGATAAGGTGGGAGTGGGGGTAGCCCACGGTTTCCAACAGGCAGAATAGGAGGCAGAACTTGCCGACTCAGCAGAGCAGAAAAATTTGCAAAACCCTGCCCAGCATCAGGTCCATTTAACATTGAATGGTCAGTGTTGGTATTAACTGGGACTCGACCGGGACCAGAATAGCTTGGCCTGTACCTGCTTGTGATGTCACAAACCTACCCAGGCCAGCTGAGGCTGAACCGAGGCTGGCTATGAAGCAGTCCCAACTTTGCATCTTCTGTGCCCTGGAGGGTGGGGCAGCAAGGAAATCGGTGGGTGGTATGCATGCCCTCCCAGTGTTTTCTCTGAGACACTCAAAGCATACCGTATCTGTGATGTTACTAAAATAAAAAAATTTAGTAGCCAAATTGAAAATAATTAACTGTTTGGTGAAGACCATATCTTTAATGTTACAACCGGTTTAAGTTTTAATATTATTTAAGTTGGGTTATTTGACAGCTTTTCTGAATGTAATATTTTGATAATGTAACTGAGAGACAGCTTTGTGACATCTCAAGGGCCCTGATGTGACACAAAGATGTACTCTCTCCCTAAAAAGAATATTTTTGAACGAAATCAGACCAATACAATACATTTGAAATTACATAAGGAAGTGAGCGATGCAGGCTGGGTTACGTAACAGGATTAATGCTTCCATGATAATGGGCGGTTCCTCCTTGGGGCCACGTGACTCCCACCAGATTAGTGTGTCCTTCCTGGAGCAGAAAGGGCAATCATGGCTATTGGTTAAGAAAATGCTGTAGGTAATAATTGGTTTAGAAATCTCAAAGTTGTTAAGATATGATGAACAAATGTAACCAAAAGGAAGAATTCAGATAAAGCTTTTCAGTGATGATTACAAACATGTGAGTAATGAAGGTCCTGTCCCTCAGGGGGAGGCTGACTGTGCTCTCTGTGGGAGGAAGGGGCCAGTCCCCGCTCTCCCTGAAAAGGCAGAGAAGCCTCAACGAGAACAAAGGCCATGAGACCCTGAGCTGCCCTCCCCTCCCCGCGTGACCCAGGAAGGATCTGAAGGAACAGCCAGGACGACAGTTTACAGTCCCGCCTCCCACGTGGGAGCAGAGCTGCCTCGATAAGGCTCCAACCGCACTGAGGCCCCTGCGCCCTCAGAACCCAGCTCTTCTCGCTGCAGAAGGAACTGGAGCAGGAAAAAGAGTGGAAAACTCTCGAGAGCAGTGATGCCCCCGGAGCCTCCGAGCCTCCAGCAGCAGCTCTGTCCGGACCACGCCAGAGGACCTCAGAGGCCATGTCGGAGCCCCATAGTGATGTTGGGACCGCCTTCATTCAGACGCAGCAGCTGCATGCAGCCACGGCTGACCCGTTCCTGCAGCACAGGTGCCGCCTGGACATTGATTCGCCGCCCATCCCAGCCCGGAACCCTGGCATCATTTGTACCCTCGGCCCTGCTTCCCGATCGGGGGAGATGTTGCGGGAGACGATTAAATCTGGAATGAACGCGGCTCGCATGAGCTTTTCTCATGGGACTCACGAGTACCATGCAGAGACCCATCAGGAATGTGCGCACGGCCACTGAGAGCTTTGCTTCTGATCCCGTTCTTTACCGGCCGGTTGCTGTGGCCCTGGACACTAAAGGACCTGAGATCCGAACTGGACTCATCAAGGGCAGTGGGACTGAGGAGGTGGAACTGAAGAAAGGGGCCACTCTCAAGATCACTCTGGATAACGCCTACATGGAAAAGTGTGACAAAAAAAAAAAAAAAAAAAAAAAAAACCACCCTGCCGAGACCGGTTTGGCTCAGTGGATAGAGCGTCGGACTGCGGACTGAAGGGTCCTGGGTTCGATTCCGGTCAAGGGCGTGTACCTTGGCTGCGGGCACATCCCCAGTGGGGGGTGTGCAGGAGGCAGCTGATCGATGTCTCTCTCTCATCGATGTTTCTGACTTTCTATCCCTCTTCCTTCAGCTCTGTAAAAAATCAATAAAAATATATTTTAAAAAAAACCCAAAACACCCTGTGGCTGGACTACAAGAATATTTGCAAGGTGGTAGAAGTGGGCAGCAAGATCTACGTGGATGACGGGTTTATTTCTCTGCAGGTGAGGGAGAAAGGTGCTGACTTCCTGATAACAGAAGTGAAGAATGGTGGCACTTTGGGCAGCAAGAAGGGTGTGAACCTCCCTGGGGCTGCAGTGGACCTGCCTGCCTCTCAGAAAAGGACATCCAGGATCTGAGGTTTGGGGTGGAGCAGGATGTAGATAATATGGCGTTCGCATCTTTCTTTCAAAAGGCAGCTGATGTCCGTGAGGTCAGGAAGGTCCTGGGAGAAAAAGGAAAGAACATCAAGATGATCCGCAAAATCGAAAATCACGAAGGAGTTCGGAGGTTTGACGAGATCCTGGAAGCCGGTGACGGCATCCCGGTGGCTCGTGGCGATCTAGGCATTGAGATCCCCACGGAGAAGGTCTTCCTTGCTCAAAGGTGATGATCGGGCGGTGCAACCGAGCTGGGAAGACTGTCATCTGTGCCACGCAGATGCTGGAGAGCATGATCAAGAAGCCCCGTCCCGCCCGGGCTGAGGGCAGTGATGTGGCCAGTGCAGTCCTGGATGGAGCTGACTGCATCATGCTCTCAGGAGAGACGGCCAAAGGGGACTGCCCCCTGGAGGCTGTGCGCATGCAGCACCTGATGGCCCGTGAGGCAGAGGCCGCCATCTACCACTTGCAAATATTTGAGGAACTCCGCCGCCTGATGCCCATCACCAGCGACCCCACAGAAGCCACCGCCGTGGGCGCCGTGGAGGCCTCCTTCAGCGCTGCAGTGGGGCCATAATCGTCCTCACCAAGGCTGGCAGGTCTGCTCACCGGGTGGCCAGATACCGCCCCCGGGGCTCCCATCATTGATGTGACTTGTAATCACCAGACAGCTCGCCAGGCCCACCTATACCGAGGCATCTTCCCTGTGGTGTGTAAGGACCCAGTGCAGGAGGCCTGGGCTGAGGATGTGGACTTCCGGGTGAACTTGGCCATGAATGTTGGCAAAGCCCGAGGTTTCTTCAAGAAGGGAGATGTGGTCATCGTGCTGACCGGGCGGCGTCCTGGCTCTGGCTTCACTAACACCATGCGTGCGGTGCCTGTGCCGTAATGGGCCCCAGAACCCCTGCTCCAGCCCCTGTCCCATCCCCTCTCCCAACCCATCCCTTAGGCCAGCGGTGCTTCCAGTGCTCACTTGGAGCTGTAGTGTGGCACCCATGGACTGGGGCTCCAGGGAAGAAGATTAAGGCCTTTGTAAAGTGTGGCTATTTTTAAGACCCTGCTCAGGTGAGGTTTAGTCCAGAGCCAGGCTTCCCATCTCACAGCCCTACCCAAGCAAGACACACAGGGGTGCAAGACTGGAGGCTCCAAAGCTGAATATAGAGGGCAATAGCTCCTGCTGCTCCTCTGTGCACTCCATTCAGTTCCTGTAGAAATGGACACTCAGAGAACTCCCAAGTCTGGCCTGGGCCAGAAGATAGACGCTAGAGAGGGCAGTGGTTCCAGTTTCAGCAGACTCTGTCTGGCCCTGGCCTTCACTTGCTTCTCCAATCCCCTCAGCCTCCCCCACTCCCATCTTGTGCACTGTGCACCTCTGTTCCTGCACTCCACTCAGTTGTTATTCCAGACAAACTCCATCCTCCCCCTTTGTTATCTGAACTACAGTTATGCAGCCTACCTGTATGTCAATGAACAACAGCTGAAGCAAAAAAAATTTAAATTTAAATTTAAAAAAATTAAAAAGCAAAAGAGTTGAAAACTCTCCAGGAAGACCCACATGGCTCAGCTGACTGGCTAGACTAAAGGAAGGGGGAATGATTTGGAAGTTGGCTATGGCCACGTGGGAAAGGAGGCACCTGGCTAGCCCTGGTGTGCTTCCAGCAGACGTAAGATTTCCAAACCTGGGAGCCCCAGTGGTACTTAAAACCTAAATAAAGCCTTCAATATGGAGCAAGACAAAGAAGAAGGGCCTCCAAATTAACCAAGATGAAAAGATCAACACGGAAGGACTCTGAGCCAGACCCTGAGGACCTGTTGGGTAATGAATATATTACTAATTAGATTTTATCACCAATAGTTGGCCTGACATCTCAAGAAAACACTAACATAATGTTCACAATTGTAGATCAAGTGGCCTAGGGAAGGGCTTGCCCAGAAGGCCTGGAACAGAAGCTACAGCAATAACCTTAGATGTTATCTCCAAGGAAGAAGGTAACTGTTTAAATCCAAGCGGTAGGACATGCACCCTCTTTCTCTAGCCTCATATGCCTACACATAATTTTCTAAGGTCTTTATTAACTTAAAGACTTTGGAGCATTGTTGGGTTAAAAGATAAAAATCTAAATTTTTAGAAAAATTAAACCTGAAACATTAACTGCTAGACAAGTTTTAATTTGCCTAATCTTATTTTTTATTACAGAAGGTCTCTTGTACTTTGTTGAAGATATATTTTCTTAAAAGTAAAAATATTTTAGCCGAGACCGGTTTGGCTCAGTGGATAGAGCGTCGGACTGCGGACTGAAGGGTCCCGGGTTCGATTCCGGCAAGGGCATGTACGTTGACTGCAGGCACATCCCCAGTGGGGGGCGTGCAAGAGGCAGCTGATCTGATCGATGTCTCTCATCAATGTTTCTGACTTTCTATCCCTCTCCCTTCCGCTCTGTAAAAAATCAATAAAATATATATATTTTTAAAAAGTAAAAATATTTCTAAAGTATGTTCATAAATGTTACTAAGAAATGCTAAATGCTAGCCGTTTCCTTTTTGGTAATCATTGAAAAATTAAGGTTTCTGAAAGTGAAGAATTCTAACACATTTTATTTTATTTATTTTATTTATTTATTTTTTGGGGGGGGGGACCATAAAAAAAATCTATATTTTTATATCGGGGGGGAGGGAGTAGAAAAGAAAGCAGCCCTTATACTGGGCCCTACTCGGGGGCAGCTTCTTGTTCCATAGGGTTAAGGAAGACTTTGAGGAAATAAAAGTTGTTTGGAAAAATCCAGGTGTAGTTGCTTTATATGCTGTGATGGGTAGAAGGGATGAAGTGAAGTGTGAAGGCCCCTCATACCCTCCATCTTGCCTCAGACCATGTCCTGGAACCCTGGGGCGGAGAAAGCGCCACTTTCATTCCTGCTTCTTGGGGTTGTTGACGGCCACGTAGTGATAGAGAATGACAAGCAGGAAGAGTGACACGCCCAGCATGTTGGCGAAGATGGCGAGCTGCACGTCGGTAACCATCCTGACCGGCTGCGCTCCCTTCCGCCGCGGTCTCTCTAACACATTTTAAACGGAAAAAAAGGTCTGTACAGATTGTTGATGGTATGACAGAAAGAAAATTAGAATAAAAATACTTAATGGAAGGTCGAAGGCATGTTACTTTTCTAAAGGACATAGGATAAGGTCTAATTTGAAAGTGTGAAATTTATGAAGGTTGTGTATGTAATAAGAAAGAAAGAAATGTTGAAAAAGAGAAATAAGTTATAAAGGTAACTATTTGCAAGAGTTGTAAAAGGGTCATAAAGTCTCAGGAAAGTTTAAACAAAGGCTAAACCACTACCCTTATCTCCCTTGCCAGGGACAGAGTAAATGGTTAATACAGAAAGGGAGGGCAGGAGAAGGTTGCTGAACTTCTTAAGCAAAACCAAAATATTCAGCAGTGGAATTTTAAGACAGGAGCATACTTAATGCCTCAGACCACCACCCAGCCTGCCCTTCAGATGGGCTGGGGGCGGAGTAGCATCTGTACTTTAGGGGTCAAAAGTAAAGTTTGCTTACTTTACTTTTTCAATAGGGATGCATACTTTAATTACTTAATAAGTTAGCTTTTCACAATATAATCGAGGTCTCATATAAACTCATTTATATGAGAAACCAATATTTTATGAGCAATTGGTTCAAAGTCCAAAGTAAAATTTGCATACATATGCAAATAAGCATTAGCCAAAAAGGATGCTGTCTAAAACTAAATTTAAGCTTAATAAAAAATAATATATTTTAAAATCTCTTCCAGGACTATTTACAAACTAAACTAAAAATTACTATGCAAGCATGAAATCTCACCATTAATGAGACACCATTAAGTAAAAAGGAAATTACTTTTACTGAAAATGTATGCACTGCAGTGTGGGCCAGCATGCCTTTCTCCTACCTGTTTTTCAGGAAGGGGACCAAGTGGGTTTCTCTGTTGAAAAGAAGGTAAAAGTGTTTAATATAGTGATTCATGGCAAGCCCACAGAACAAGCAGGCTCTAGCAATGCTTACCCAATTGGAAATGAAAATCCCCAAATGGGGCTTGAAGTTTGCTCTGGGAAAAAACAGGAGGGGAATGCCCTTCAAATATCTAGGAACTCTAACTGAAAATCCGTGCATCGGCCCTCAGAATGTAGAAATACAAAAAAATTGCTGTAAGACCTTAAATTTCAGAAATAATTAGACAACACTAATTAAGACCTTATCTAAAAATCTTTATGGGCAAAAATGACAAATTTATTCAATATACGTACAAAGTCCTATTGATTTTTTACAAAGAGAAAGGGAGAGGGATAGAGAGCTAGAAACATCGATGAGAGAGAAATATCCATCAGCTGCCTCTTGCACCCCAATACTGGGGATGTGCCCGCAACCAAGGTACATGCCCTTGGCCACAGTCGAACCTGGGACCTTTCAGTCCGCAGTCTGATGCTCTATCCACGGACCCAAACCGGTTTCAGCAGGAATTTTTTTTTAAGTGTATGCAAAGACCTAATTTTGTGGCTCGCCTTACTCGAGCAGTGAGACCACAAATATACAATAAAACAACAGTTTGCAACCACCTAGAAAACTGTCTTCCCTAAAGTAAGGACACTTAAAGGTCAATGATTTGCATTTTTGTCTCCCTAAATGGGAGGTAAATGGGCTTATGCCAAATACTCAGAGAGAATGAAGGGAGAAATCCGATTAGTGTCATTTGCTGTCTACACCCAAGGACAAATGAAGGTAGAAAATAAGCCTTATTTTGGTCAGTTATTTTTTAGTAAAACAATTATGTTATATTAATCAGGTATTTAATAAGAAAGCCGATCTGCCGAGACCGGTTTGGCTCAGTGGATAGAGCGTCGGACTGCGGACTGAAGGGTCCCGGGTTCGATTCCGGCAAGGGCATGTATCTTGGCTGCGGGCACATCCCCAGTGGGGGACGTGCAAGAGGCAGCTGATCGATGTTTCTCTCTCATTGATGTTTCTGACTTTCTATCCCTCTCCCTTCTGCTCTGTAAAAAATCAATAAAATATATTAAAAAAATAAAATAAAAAAAAAATAAGAAAGCCGATCTTTTAATCATAGGAACTGAAGTTTGTTGGCCCATGTAAATATTTAAGCTTTTGTTAAAATCAAGTTTGACAATCCTTCAAGGGTTTTTAAATTTAAAACACACACACAAAACTTCCTGTTGATCTAGAATTGGCCTTAGATGATCCCAATAGGCTGTGAAATGCCCTGAATGTTTGTTTTCTCTCTCATGAAGGAAAGTTTTATATTGAAGGTACATAGGAACATTTGTCCAATACAATTATAACTAATGGTTATTATAATATTTAGAATGTTGGGCTTTACAGAAAGGACAACAACATCACAGGTCATCTGCATTGTAATGAAATCCATAACCGTGTCTTTCTAAATGTCTTCTTGTCATTTGGAGACAGTAACTGCTTTGTTCTAATGCATTTGGGACAATATTCCTCTGAAGAGTCGGTGGAAAGGACTGGCAAGGAAAATCAGAAGATTGTGAAGCAGATCAGTGTCATTCTCTCTCTGTATGATCCCTCTGACATTTGTCAATTCTTAATGAATGAATCATGGCAATGCATGCCTTTGCATGAATTCAATAAGACCCATTTCCAATGGTGGTTTTATGGAAAGAAAACTTTGACTGGCTGTCATGTTTTCAAGAGTCCTGTCTTTACTCTAAAGACTTGAAGCTAATAAAGTGCCAAGGAGAAAGCCTGGCATCCTGCTCGGTAGCCCTGAAAAGGGGTGGTGCTGGAGCAGCAGGCCCAGACCTTGTCATTGCTGGTGGTTGGTCAGACTGTAAGGTGAGCAATGAGGGCACCTCTGCGACCCTGCGGAAGCCCACACACTCTGAGCCCGGACAAGTAGGAGGGCTGCTGAGATGGGCTTTGAAGACGAGGGCGCGGGCCCCGGTCGAGTTGCGACATGTGAGGAATTCACCTAACCCAGCAGACACTGCAGGCAGGCCTGATGGCAGCTGGATGGCTTGGCTTCCAGGCCAGATGGGGGACATTGAGACTCAATCATGAAATTCTGGCAAAGTTAGTCAGTGACCATTCTTGTTCTGTTTATGCAAATAATCAGGTCAAATTAAATGCAATCGATAATTTGGTCTTAAATTGGCTCTTGAATGAACACAAGGGTAATTACAAAGAGAAAAATTTTATTTCAATAGAAGTTATTAGAACTGAAATGTTTTCTTTCCCTTTCACCGGATCATTCGTTGTAACGCTTGCTGTTCTAAATGCTCAGTAATACCAGATTTTACAACACAGTTTGTCTCTGCCCGGTCACAAGCCCACCTCCTTCCATGCCCAGGGCTCATTGTCCCTCTGACAGAGAGTGAGGGTCTGTTGGCTCTGAAAGCAAACTCCGTCCCTCCTCAGCATGGAAGTAGTCAGAGGAGCCCCCCGTCTGTTTTCCCTGAAAGAATTCAGAGCAGGATCCCTGAGGGGACGTGTAAGGCCGTTAGACAGACATGAGGAGAGCAAGGACGATGGGCCACCGGAGGAGAAAAGGATGGGCGCTGAGATGTGCTTCTCACCACCTGCTCCGAAGCCGGAAGTGAAGACACCTGTGCAGACTCGCTCTCCCGTCCTCTACAAAAGCCAGCAGGCTAAGAACAGCGAACAGACAGAACCGGTGAGCCCTGGAGCCCCAGATGTCCCGCCAGCCCAGGTCTCTGGGCTGCCATCGTAATCCCGTGGGTCCTGGGGTGACGAACATTGAAAAAGACTCCAGCTGCTGAACACTCCGTTCCCGAGCTTTGGGTCTCCTATTGGATTCCCAAGGCTGAAAATCAGCTTGAGGATCAAGAGGGGTGGGAGAAGGGAGGAGAATGATGGGGAAAATAAGACATTTGGGGGAAGGGGCTAGCAATCTCAATCTGTGCAGTAACCTAATGTACTTTCTCGATGGCCTACAATTAAGTCACTGCCCCTTTCTCCACACTCTGGTCTACAAGACCTGTTTACCTGAGTGCTCCATGTGACTGAGGCCATAACCATGAGCAACACCCAACTCCCGGAGGGGTTAGCAGTGCTGGGGCCAGGCCAGGCCTTTAGCTGTGGTCTCAGGGCCCCATCCCACCACACGGGGCCTTTTGCAAAGCCCACAAAGGTCTGAGTTCCATTCATATTTTCAGACAAAGAAACGAAAGGGGATAAAGGGAGGGCTTCCTCCATATGGGAGGGCTCAGCATTTGGAGAGAAACAGTCTCCCCTGAGTCTCAGTACTAGCACATGCCAAACATCCGAAAATAATTGGCTTTTTCCTGTGTCTCTGTCCTCCTATGTTATTCAGTCGCCTGGTAAATTCTGTAACAGCCTTCTTCCTCACCATCCCCGCCCCCGCTGGTGGGCCTGCTGGCCCCTCCTGTAAACGGGCAACTTGAGGACCACTCATAAGCCCACAGAGTCCCTCCCACTCAGGGGACTCTGATCCTCTGTCCTCACTGCTGCCCATAGGACGGTGCACAGGAGCACAGTGTCCAATCAGTGCAGGGAGGAGAGCAGATGCCCTCCGGACACCCCAGCAGTTGGGACAACATGGTGGTGAATTTGGGGAGAACTTCCCAGGCAGGAGCCCAATATACTCAGGATGGGTGAGGTGATCCCATGGCAGGCCCTCTGCTCATTCCGCTACAGTGGTTGGTGTAACGCCCTGTGGGCAGCCAGCTCCTGGGGATGGACCCTCGACCACCAGCGGCCCGGGAAGGGCAGCAGCCCGAGGGGACCATCAGGAGCCAGAGGCCCACGCGCTCTCCATTCAGAACCCCTTCGTCCTGCTCCTCTTGCTGTTATCCCCGCTGAAGGCTGCGAGTTCCATCTGCATTCCCTCCTGGCT
Organism: Antrozous pallidus; assembly: GCA_027563665.1. NCBI lineage: Eukaryota > Metazoa > Chordata > Mammalia > Chiroptera > Vespertilionidae > Antrozous > Antrozous pallidus. The sequence goes on along the minus strand of CM050520.1, from coordinate 2,654,009 downwards.
GCCTTCTCCTCAGCTTCCCGGGCGGGAGGCTGGTGGGTCTGTGGGTGGAGGAGGACAGAGGCGGGGACGCTCAGCTGTGACTCTCCTTGCATCGGTGGAGGGGCGCTGGGTGTGGCACCCACAATAGCCCAATGTGCAGTGTCCACAGGAGCGGCCCCAGGCATGGGCTCCGAGTTCTGGCCCAGTCCCCACTGCGGCCTCCTGACCTCCCCTGCATCCTGGTCCTGCAGCACCAGGCTCCTGCTCTCTTCCCCTTGGGGAACCGTCTTGCAGCGTGTTCAGCCCACGGGAGTCCTTGCTCTCCCCTCTCCTGCGTATCCAGCCCTGCCAGCCCCTGTCCCACCGACTGCTGGGCGACCTTCTCCCGGGTCCACGTCTCTAGCATGTGCCCCTGGGCTTTATGGGACACAGACAGACAAACAGGGAGACGCCTGGCCGCTCGCTGGCTCCCCTGCATGGAAACCAGCCCCTTGTGAGTCACAGGGAAGGGAGAGCCCCTCCTGGTCAGGGCTGTGTGCCGCACTGACTGCCGGTTGCTGGAAAATTAAAGAGTCAGCCAGGGGAGGCCCCTTAAGCGACAGGGAAGCCATCTCCCTGTTACTGTCCTGACTACTGTCCTCTTTGGTCATGGCCTGCGGAAAGGAGGCCTGAGGCGCCTCCTAGTGGCGGGCGGTAGGCTGCATGTGTCCAGGGAGGGCCCTGGTTCTGCATGGAACGGCGCCCCCTGGTGGGGGGGTCACAGTTGCGCTCAGTAAGGAACCCTCAGGCTGTTGTGCTCTGTGTGCCAGTTCCCCTGGGGACCTGGCTGCCCCTCCTCACCCCATGATCCGTGTAAAAGGTCTGACATCCGGGGAATGACAGCCACAAAGGCAGTAAGTGACACTAAGGGGACAATAAAGAGTTGGATTAATGATCCAGGAACAAATGTCACACTTATGAGACATCCCCACCCAGTGAAGGAGCCCCACCAACTCCCAATTCTGCTGATGACCCTACAGCGTGGGGGACCCCACACGCCCTCCAGGACCAAGCAGAGCACCCACATGGCATGCCACGTCCGCGGGCTGAGGGTGTTGGTAGCCGCCAAGCTATACGGACCTGAGGGGTCCAGATCCTAGGAAAAGGGCAGCTACAGAGACAGGGCGCCCCATGTGAATCTCCCCCCGGGGCACCCGCCAGGTCCCAGGAGGACGAGGTGCAGGATGCTGAGGGCGCCCGGCGGGAGGCGAGGACAGCCACTAGGAAGGCGAAGGCAGCCATGGGGTGTCCATGAGCGGATGGACAGGATCACACGCGTGTCGAGTGGAAAAGGACAGGGATCTGCCCTGACCCGGGTCAGTCATCTCTGCTGGCAGCCGCCGATGAGCCGTGGCTTCTGCACCTTTTAGTGTGTGCTCGTGAGCGGTCCCAGGACAGACCTGCCTCCTGGGCAGCAGGTGCGGCCACACTTTCCCCTCCACCCTCCCACCCTGACCAGCGGCCGGCCTGGCCGTGGGGCTCGCTCGGTGGGGGCCCGTCCTCCCCGTCTCTGCAGATGCCCAGGGGAACCCAGAGCTGAGCTCCAGGCTCTGGACACACCTCAGCTGGTACCGGGCCGTTGGAAACCGTTTACAGGTGAGGCCGGTTCCCTTCTCAGGCCGCTCTTCTCTCCCAGACCTTCCGGAAGGACGTGAGCATCGCGGAAGCCCAGAGGGAGCCGACCACCAGGCTCCTGCCCAAGCAGAGTTTACCCAGCATGCACTGCTGCTCAGCAGACAGCACTGCCCATGGCCCAGATGGACCCAGGGAGCCGCTGTGCCTTAGGCGACCTGAGCGGACAGGGAGTGGCAGGGAGGCAAGTGGAGGGGCTAAGCTAGAGGTGGGCTTGGCATGTGTAAATGGGTCCTGTGGGAGCAAGAGAGCCTAGATTAGGAGTGGGGACCTCTTCTGCCAAGAGCCATTTGGATATTTAAACATCCTTCCTGGGCCGGGACCGGTTTGGCTCAGTGAATAGAGCCTCGGACTGCGGACTGAAGGGTCCCAGGTTCGATTCCGGCAAGGGCATGTACCTTGGCTGCGGGCACATCCCCAGTAGGGGGCGTGCAAGAGGCAGCTGATCAATGTTTCTCTCTCATCTATGTTTCTGATTTTCTATCCCTCTCCCTTCCTCTCTGTAAAAAATCAATAAAATATATTAAAAATAAAAAATAAAAAAAATAAACATCCTTCCTGGGCCCTACAGAATGATCAACTTCCAAAATAGCCTGCAGACTTGGAGCAAACATTTCACTGACTCGCCCCTCATGCCCTGCAGGGCGACCAAATGATTTCTCGGGCCTCATTCAGCCTGCGGCCCGGCCGTCCGACCCGGACGAACCTGAGTCACTCCCGTCCACTCTGACCAGGTGGAGGTCATCACCAACTCCGATCCCGGACTGTGGTCGGTCACTTGCCCCACAGCATCAGTGGGGAGTGGGCGGGCGGGGGAATGCCTTATGACAGTGACTTTGAAAGAGCAAAATGTGTTCCATTTTAATCATTCGTTTCTTCTATAGTTCCTACTCTTTGGCCATGTGTGAGAAATCCGCGACTGACATAGAGACACTGGGATTTTGTCCTGGTTACTTCCAGGAGTTTTATATTTTTAGATTTTACATTTAGTCCTATGATACACCAGTGGGGCTGCAGATTTTTTAACATGTCCAGTTGTTCCAAAACAATTTGTTGAAACGCATTCTTCCCACATTGGATGGCTTATCAACCTTTGTGAAAATCTGCGTTTCCATAGAGACAGGTTCTGTTTCTGGCCTCTACAGTTCCTTACATCTGTTGTTCATCTTCACATCAGTGTAATCTCTCCAGCTAACCTGACTGCTGTAGCTTTGTGATACATTCTGAATCCTGTCGTATGGCCCCTCCAAATTGGTTTTCATTTTTCATAATTGTTTTGGCTATAGTGCGTCCTTTGCAGTTAAATATGAATTTTCCAACCAGATTTTGCATAAACTTGCCAAAATAAAACAAGCCTATTTGGACTTCGGTGGAAAGTGCATTACATTCAATCCAGAAATCAATTTGGAGGAAACTGACATCTTAAGAATATTGCTTCCTGTCCATGAACACTGTGTGAACCCCATGTAGGTCTTCATGAATTTCTCCCAGCGGTATTTTATACGTTTTACTCTACAGGTCTTTTGTGTCTTTATTAAGTTCACTAGAGGCCCAGGGAATGAAACTCATGCACTGGAAAGGGGGTCTCTCAGGCCAGCCTGCCCCTCTCTCAGTCTGGGAGCCCTCATGTGTTGGTGTCCCTTGTTCAGGTGCCACATGCTGGGGTTCTTTTCCCAGCCTTACAAAGGGTTCAGCATTCTGGAGAAAGGGGCTGATGCGTAGATTCAAGGACGATTATAAAGAAGAGAGAGAATTTTGAAAGGCATTGTGGGTCACAGGAGCTTCAAATGAAGGAGCTAGGACCCTGTGCTATTTATTGAACACAATTTGTCCCAAGCCAAGGTGCAGATATACACGTCAAAGGGTTAGGTTTGGAAGAGTATACAGAATCACTGTCAGTTTGGGGAGCAGTCTACAGCTGTTCAGGTGTTTGACCAACAGGAGGCAATAACATGCCCTGAGCTGTCTGGCAGCAGACAATCCTATTCAGGTTTGGGGAAGGTGCCCTTTGGCTGTTCCAACAGGTAACCTACACATATGTGCCTCACCCTTGTTGAGCCACCCAAGCTTCACTAACCTTTTGCTGAAACTCTTGTTATTATTACATGCTGGAATTGGTTCCTGGCACCCTCAGGGGAGGGAGACAATGCAGCGATCAAGGGAAGGCGATGCCCCATCACACCTCTGCTGCTGCCACTGCCGGCAGCATGAACATTGGCCGGTTCTGGTTACATGAGCCTCAGAGGCCCCTTGGGGCATGGGCAGATGACATCTGAGGATTGCCTTCACCTCGGGCCTGCCCTGGGTGGCTGGAGGACTCAGGGGACTGGGCTCCGCCATCATGTGGCTGTGGGCGCCACCATCTTTGAGGCCATGGTAGTCAATTAGCATATTCTCTTCTTATTGGCGGTAGGCGCCACCATCTTTGTGAGGGTGTGGCAGTCAATTAGCATATTCCCTCTTTATTAGATAGGATTCCTAATATTTTTGATAATTTCAGACATTATTTTAAATTGCACGTTCTTAATTTCAATTTCTGATTGTTCAAGAATATAGAAATATAATTAATTTTTGTATATTTATCTTATGTCCTTCAACCATGCTAGTCACTCAATCCTTTGGTAGATACTCTGAGGTTTTCTACAACTCATCTTGGGAAATAGTTTTACATTTGAACTTAATCAAAGTAGTGGTTTTACCTCCATCATTTTTGGCATTGGTCATTACTTTCTCTTTATCCTGTTCAGTCTAGACAGATGTATGAATTGTTTGTGATCTTCTCAAAGAACTCACTATTGGTTTCTATGTTTTCTATTACATTTTCCCAATGTCATTGATTTCTGCTCTACCTTTGTTATTTCCCTTCTTCTGCTTATACTATTACTAGAGGTCTGGCCGCAAATTTACACATGACTAGGGTCCTGCCAGAAGAAGGGGATGTGAGTGGTTGGCGGGCAAGCCCGTCCCCAAATCGGGGTGTGGGTGGCCGATCTTTGAGGGGTCCGGCCGGTGGGCGGGGAAGGGCCCCCACAGACACTGACTCTGCAGGCACCTTGACCTTGGAGGGTCCAGTCTCAGTAAATGTGTGCTTAAGCCTCCTGGTCTGTGTACCTCCTTAGCAGCCGGAGCGGACTAGGACAGCATGTATAGTCTGTAACCACTCCTAACTCTGTGTTTATCATGTTTAGACGTGTAAAAATATGGAGTTTTCATCTGAGGTACCATTTACTTTCACCTCAGCAACATTCAGAGCACAGGGCCTTCAACAGCCCCACCACAATGTCCACGCCAAGTGCACAGGGACAGATGCCTCTTCAAATGGCCGAGGTCCAGCAGGAGCAAAGGCATTTGCCAAAGGCCCCCGAGCCCAAGACTGCACGGCCCAGGAGCTCTCACTAGATAGCTGTGTATGTGCCTGTGTGCATGTGTGTATGTGGGCATGTGTGCGTGTATGTAGGTATGCCTGCATGTGTCTGTGTATGTGTGTGTATGTGTATATATGAGTGTGTGTGTGTGTGCCTATGTGTATGCCTGTGTGTGTGTCTGTATGTGTGCATGTGTTTGTGTGTGTGCATGTGTGTGTATGAGTGCATGTGTCTCTGTGTATGTACGTGTATGTATGAGTGTGTGTGTGTGTCTGTATGTGTGTGGGTATGTGTGAGTGTGTATATGTGTGTGTATGTGTGTGTGTGAGTGTGTGTGTATATGTATGTGTGTATGTCTGTATGTGTGTGTGTGTGAGTGTGTGTATGTGTGTGTATGTGTGTGTATGAGTGTGTGTGTGAGAGTGTGTGTTTGTGTGAGTGTGTGTGTGTGTGTGTGTGTGAGAGAGAGAGAGTGTGTGTGTGTGTGTGTGTGTGTGTGTGTGTGTGAGTGTGTGTGTTGGGTAAGCTATAAGCTGTGGGTTGGGGAAAGGGTCCGTTGCCTGAGCCTAGTGGAGTCAGGGGTCTGGGGTGTCCTAGAGAAGTGGGAGCGCGTTCAAGTGAGGATGAAGACTTGCTTTGCCCAAGTCCCCTCTGTCTCTGCTCTGTTCCCTCCACACACTTCATTCAAGGACAGAGACACCCAGAGACAAGAATGGCCCTGGGAGATGGTACACTATGGACGTGAGGACATGGGGGGTCCTGGGCCTGAGCTCAGCCCAGAGGGTCCCTGAGAGGGTTGGGGGGCATTTTCCGGGGACAGGGTCCTGTTGGGCTTCAGATGGTCAGGGCCCGGGTGCCCTGCAGATCCCCATGTCTCAGCCACGAGTTCAGTGCTGAGCGCCGAGTCCCAGCGTGTGGGCAGCCCAGTGTGGGGGAGCCTCCTCAGGCCGCGTGTCGGTCAGGAACCAAAGACAGCGCTCTGTGCAGGGGCTTTATTGAAATGACATGGGGGAGGTTTCAACAATGTCTTGCAGTTTGGGGATCAAAGGCCCAGAGGGGAGCGGAGCTGTGGTCTCTGCCCTGGAGAGTCGCTGTCTGGCCGTTCTCTGTCGTCAGAGGAAAGGTCTGGTTGGTCAGTAGGAGGCACACTGCTCGCTCTTGTATATGGTGTTCTGGAAAACAGACAGAGAGTCACTCCATCCCACTCTCCCACCAAGACCGTCTGAGCACAGACGTGGCCTCTCCTGTCCCCCCGCCATGGAGAGAAGGGGCCGCGGGGTTCAGGCAGGATCTCCCCTTGTTCTGTGGCTCAGGAGGCCCTGCCTGAGGCCGAGGACTCGCTGCTTCCAGACCCGGTCCCCCGGGACCCCGGGAACCTGTCCCTGCGTGTTTCCTCTGCTGTGAACCAGGCCTCCCCTGCACAGGCTGTGCCGCCCCTTCTCTGTGTCTCAGCCCCAGTGAGTCCGTGTGCCTGTGGGGCTGCGGGCCTGCACCCTGATGTGGCCCCAGAGCTGAGGACACGCACACTCGAGGGGCTTTGTCCTCCCTCCTGCAGGTCCCCAGCTTGTCAGCAGCCCGGGGTCAGGAAGCTCCTTGTGACGCAGAGTGTGTGTCTCTGCTGTGGCGACCTGTCCCCTTGTCGGCCCTGCACTGTTTCCACGGGCTGTTTGGGGAGGGAGGGAATCACCAGGAGACACTGAGCCCTGTCTGCTCTAAACAGAAAGAAGGTCTCATCGTTCACCCTGACGCTTCTTTCCCACAATCCCCCCACCATGGCGGGTCGCAGCCAAGGAGACCATTTGTCACTCACGGGCCCTCCTCCTGCCCGGGACGTCCAGCCACGTCCACGAGCAGACGTGGGCGCTCGAAGGGCACTGGGCACCGCGTTCCTGAGCGTGGGCTCTTCCTGACGTGGAAGTCTCTGCTCTCTTCAGAAAAGTCTTTTCTCAAAATGTGTTCTTATTGGTTTCAGAGAGGAAGGCAGAGAGACATTGAAACATCAGTGATGAGAGAAAATCATTGATTGGCTGCCTTCTGCACGCCCCCTACTGGGGACAGAGCTCCCAAACCAAGCATGCGTCTTTGACTGGAATCGAACCTGGGACCCCTCATTCCACAGGCCGACGCTCTATCCCCTGAGCCTAACTGCCTAGGCAGTGGTCAGCAAACTCATTAGCCAACAGCAACAAATAACAACAGCACAGTCATTGGAATTTCTTTTGAGAGCCAAACGTTTTAAACTAAAACTTCTTGTAATGCCATTTCTTCAAAATAGACTTTCCCAGGCCGTGGTATTTTGTGGAAGAGCCACACTCAAGGAGCCAAAGAGCCGCATGTGGCTCAAAAGCCGTGGTTTGCAGACCACTGGCTTGGAGCTTTAGAAAATGCTTTAAAGTGCTTTCCTCTGTGTGTTTCCCACTCTTCAACGCGAGGCTCCTCTCGAGAACCAGACGTTTGGGGGCTGAGAGTTGGGCAAGTCTTTGCCCACACGCTCTCCTCCCTCGTGGCCTCTCTCATGTAGAGACTCCACCACGTGAGCAGGCTCAGCAGCGCCTCCCCTGGGATGGCTTTCTGGGTGTCAAACTGTTCTCACCCCCAGCAACCACATTCCCTGAGATGACATTAAGCGTGATCAACACGTCCTTTCAAGACCTCAGTTCCCCCCTATCTGGGTGGGCTCAGTGGATAGAGCATGGGCCTGCAGGGTCCTGGGTTTGATTCCGGTCAAGGGCACATGACCGGGTTGTGTGCTCGATCCCCGCTATTTGATGTGCAGCAGGCAGCTAATCCATGATTCTCTCATCATCGATGTTTCTATCTCTCTCCCTCACTGTCCCTTCCTCTCTGAAATCAATAAAAATACATTTTAAAACATAATAATTAAGGAAAGAGTAGTCAGTAGCGAACAGAGAACCCGGGTGTCCAGAGCGGCCAGAGCGGGAGGACGAAGCGGCCATTACCATCATCTCAGAAACGTTGCTCAGGGTGTCCTCACTCTGGTCCAGAAAGCACTGCTTAAACTTCCTGAGGGCTTTCTCAGTGATCGCACCCGGGATCAACTGCAGAAAGTCTTGGATGAATTGATCCTGGGAAACTGTAGAGTCAATGGTCTCATTGACCAAAACCTCGTTCGTTTTGCAGCCAGAACCTGGGAAGAAAGCACACGAGAGCAGGCTCAGATCCAGAGGCACCGACTCCCTGCTGGGTGTAACCGTGACGATGGTCATCTTCTTCCCCAGTAGAGACAGTCATTCAGAGAGCTTATGGGCAACGGTCGGAGTCCTCTCTTCTGGGAGAGCAAACTCGGGGTCTAGGATGTTCTCTGAGCCCCAGGATATCTGCCTCCTTGTCCCCCCTCCCGCACCCAATGCCCCAGCTCCCTGCCTTCCAAGCCCAGAGAGACAAACATGATGGAGCCATGAGGACAGCAGAGAAATGAGGAGCTCTGGCCTGGGGCTTGGGAGCAGGAGGTCTGCCACACGGGCCCTGACACCAACCTCCCCCAAAGCCTGGCGCTGTCAGCACTCACCGGCATAGCAGGAGAGAGGGAGGGCGGTCAGCATGAACACTAGCACCAGCTTCATGGCTCAGGCAGCTGCTGTTGGCTGGTCACTGCACGTGGCAGGGAGGAAGGACTCACTTTGGAGGTGAGAGCCCAGACTCCTCCTTTTATTCTCCTGGCGGCCACTCGGTCCCTCCCACAGAGGATCGAATGAGTCACGGGATGAACCTGGCTTTGGGCCCAGAAAGGACAGCGAGAATCCTCTAGAACCCTGCCAGCCTGTGGGCTCCCTGTACAAACCAAGGAGTCAGAGCCTTAAAACCCTCCTAGATTTCATCGGGGCAATGATGGTAAAGAAACTAGGTCAAATTAATGCTGAAGTGCTTGTTAAATAAAGTAAATTAAGGCATTGTGAGTCTGTGTGGTCATTCTTCATTTATCTCTTCCTCCTCCTCCAGCTCTTCCTGCCCCGTCCCAGTGATTCCACCCCTCCCCTTCTTCCTCTAGCCCCTTACTCCTCTCTTTTTTCTTCTGCTTCTTCTATAAGGTCCAGAGACCTTCATTCTCTTTCTGTGCCTCCTGTCTCACCCATCACCTGGCCTGTGTGCAATACCACTCAGCACCTGTGGAGGGCAGACGTTCCTTGCCCAGGGACTAAGTCAGGTATCTTCTGTTGGAAAATAGCAATAGCTTCTCCCCTTGGTTGAAGGTTGTTGGTACAAAGACTATCTCACTCAGTTAATGCAACTTTATAAATCCCATATAATAGCAGGCTAATATGCAAATTGTCCCCTCCACTGGAATTTCAACCAGGAGTTTGAGCAGGAGGTAGAACCTGCTGGCCACAGCCCACAGCCCATCTCTCCAGTCACCCCCGCCTCTGTTTGGCCATCACCACCCTGACTGAGGGTAGGGCTAGCTGGCCAACTGCCTGTGTCCCCTCCCTACATGCCCCCTTCAACAGGCCCAATTGGCCCAATCAGGGCAGGCTCCACCCATACACCAATTCATGCACCAGGCCTCTAGCTTAGTTATAAATGTACAGTTACATGTTGTTCAGTTTTGTTAGCTTTAGGGTTTTCCTTCCACTGGTTCAGGAGATGATGTGGGAAGTAGAATCACTGATGCTTCAGGGAGGAAGCACTGGGTGGTTGAATATCTGGGCACATGCAGATGTGGATTTGCATCTGGATGCCACGGCTCACCACGAAATGACCTTGGGAAAGATAGTGCTGGTTGTCCCGAGCTTCCGTTTTTACAACGAGCAGAAATGACACCGAGGTGGCTTTTGTAAGAACGCCAGGCACTCTATGTAGAAGCCTAGCACAGGGCCCAGGAAGGGTAATCAGCACTAAACCACAGGTTTCCTCTATACATCCATTCATACATACATACATATATATACATACATACTTTTATCTATCCATCCATTCATCCATTAATCTAGTTATCTACCTGTCATCCTCACATCCATCCTTCCAACCACCCATCTACAGTAAACATCTATCCATCCATTCATCCTTTCATGCATCCATCCTTTCATCCCTCCCTTTATACATCCACATTCATAGCAACCAGGATTCTCCTAAGCCTGGGCCCTGTGCTTCATGTCACAGATTCAGCCCTAGGAATAAGTTAGGGCAGGACCTTGTACCTGTGCAGCTTACCTGGAACTGGAAGTCAATAAACATGCTCCCCATTGAATCCTATCTAATAAAAGAGTAATATGCAAATTGCCCATCACTCCAACATACAAGATGGCTGCCCCTATGTGGACACAACATGGCCGCCACAAGATGGTCAACATGAGAAGGCAGTTGGGAAGGACCAGGCTGCTAGGAGGGCAGTTGTGAGTAATCATGCCATCACGGGAGTACAGTTGTGGGTAATCAGGCCATCGTGGGAGGACAGTTAAAGATGAATAGGCTGGCAAAGGAGGAAAGTTATGGCAACCGGTCTTGTAGCCAAGGGCATTTGAAAGGGACCAGGCCTATAAGGGAGCATAGTTGTGGTCAATCAGGCCAGTAGGGCAGGGCAGTTGGGAAAAACCAGGTCTGCAAGGGTGGGCAGTTTGAGGCAATCAAGCCCGTAGGGGAGGGCAGTTAGGGGTTACCAGGCCGGCAAAGGAGGGAAGTTGGGGGCAAACAGTCTGGCAGGGGAGCAGTTAGACTTCAATCAGGCTGGAAGGGTAGTGGTGAGGGGATGGTCGGGCTGGCAGGGAGAAGCGGTTAGGGGCAATCAGAAAGACAGGCAGGTGAGCAGTTGGGAGCCAGAAGTCCTGGATTGTGACAGGGATGTCCTACTGCCCATTTAGGACAGACCCCAGTGGTGGGGTCTGGCCTAAACGAGCAGTCGGACAACCCTCAAGGGGTCCCAGATTGAAGAGGGTGCAGGCTGTGCTGAGGGACAACCCCGTTCCCTATGCATGAATTTTGTGCACCAGGCCTCTAGTAAAAGTAATAACATTCAGCGAGAGCTATTTTTATTCTCAGTGACTCACTGAAAATAAAATCGATACAAGGATCTTTAGAGTATATGATCCTTAAATTTTTCACTCGTTTTAAGTAAGTTGAAGAAATTAGCTCTACAGTATTTGGACACAAGAACCTTTCTATTTTTAATTTGTCCCTGATTCTGTAAACTGGCTCTGTCCCTCGCTGCCAGGGCTGTTGAGCCACTAGCCTCGAGGATGTTCACCGAGGTGAAGCTCTTCTTCCTTAAGACCATGCCAGCATCTGGAAGCTGGTTGGGGAGCTACTTTCCCAGGACGGAAACTCAGGACAGGCCCTGGTCTTGGAGACATCTTGATGGCAGTGAGATGTTTATTGATCTTGGCGCCACCCATGCCTTCAGCCAAGCTGGCGGTGGGGGTGTCATCGTGGGGTCTCTTGGTACAATGGGAAGAAGCCTAGGCTTGTTGTGAAGATTTAATCAGGTATCGCTTGAAGTCCTCAGAACAGGGCTGGATACAGATAGGTGCTGTCTACGGGTCAGCTGCCAGCAACTAATTATAAACCAGAGAGGACTCTTTTATTAATACCTGGTGGCCAAGGACCACAACAGACCATGGGCCATCCTGCTCCTCACCATCCTCCAGTCGGTCCAGAGATAATCCTGTTCAGATACGAGGGGAAAGGTCAAAGTTGAAAGTTAAGCACTGTATTTCAATCCATTCTTACGTGGTATTTTCCTGACTCCTTGAAAGGGTTTCCTGAGATCCAGTTTATTCAGTCATCCCTTTTGAACACAGTCTACAGAGTGTTGGCCTACAGACCTCCTCAATGGCCAGCTGCTCCCTGTGCTACTCGCTTCCAGGCTCAGGAGACCATGAATGGCACACAATGAGACAGCGCTTACTCCCTGGGGAGCACTGGTGACCACCTCTTTGTCTTCACAAAAACAACCCAATGAGGAGAGAGATGATGACATTTAGGGTCCAACCTGGGGCACCTCAGCAGGGAGAAGAGGCCACTAAATGCATGGAATGCCAGCAGCATAGACCAGGATCCTCCTGAGCAACTGGAGATGTATAGTCTCCCTCCTGAGAGGTACGGTTACCATTTCTCCCCAGCTGCACACAGTGGGACCACAGAAGTCAAGTCCCTTAACCAAGGGCATACAGCTAGTGGGGTGCAGAGCGGGAAAGCAGCCGGCTGTTCTGACATCAGAGACAGGACTCCTCAGTGTGACCCAGATGGCTTTCAGGTTATGACTCAGATGGAGTCCTGTGCCCTGGACTTCCCAGCTGCCCTGTGTGGATGCCAGTGGATGCCTGGGCAGGCCCCACAGTTCTGTGCAAGAGGCCTTTCTCCAGGTGAAGTCTCCTCCACTGTCCTAGCCTGAGTCCCTTTAACTTGAAACTCTTTATGTATTCCCAATGCCACAGCACAGACAGCCATTTCCTGTTTGAAAATGAAGTCTTGAATCTCTAGGCATAACCTTCCCAAGACCCAGTGCCTTCTGGGAGCACCTTTCTCCTGTGACCAGGACCTGACCCCATGGCCCTTTCCCCCTGTGGAGTCCTAGAGGCCATGACCTGGACTTTTCTGGTCTCTGAGTGACAACAGTGACACAGTAGGTGTCTAATTGGGTGTGTAACTTCTTTGAGGGACAGGACTTGAGATTCTATGAGGAATTCTCCAGTGCGGCCTCCGTGGGTCAGTGGTTGAGAGTCAACATATGGACCAGGAGGCACGTTTCCTTTCCCAGTCAGGGCCCATGCCCAGGATGTGGGCTCATTCCCAAGCTGGGGCCTGCAGGGGGCAACCAATCACTGATTCTCTGTCATCATCACTGTTTCTATCTCTCTTTCCCTCTCCCCGCCTCTCTGAAATCAGTAAATATATGTGTCTAAAAAAGAATGTTCTGATCATATAACATGTTTTGTTATTGGGTCTATTTGGAAAGAGATGTGCATTTTAGCTGGAAGATCTAATGAAGGCACGGCTCAGGCCCAGCACTGAAATCAGGCTTCATCCTGACATCCTGGTGCTGACACCGAGTCCTTTGTGTTTCTGGAGAAAAGAGTGGCGTCACCATAGGTGGGACCAGGTCAGGAGACCCAGAGGTTGGATTTCTGACATCCAGGCCCCGGGCCACTACTGTCCTCCTGTTACTCAGAAGTAAAGATTAGCTTGATCCCATCTAACGTGGATCCACCCAGTGCCTGGGGACAGGGACCCGGATTTGGAAGCTGAGTCAGGATCAGGTGTTACCTCCAGCCAGTTCTCCTTGGCTGCTTCATGAAAACCCTGACTTTTACATAATTTGTTCTTTATGCAAAATGTGTGGTTACATACTTAATCCCCAAACTCATGGCAGTCCATACGGGTCATTCCATTGTACACGATTATCTTCTGTATTTCGGAACTAATTTCCCTCCAGCTCACGCCCACATTCTCTCGCTAACGCCAGGCCTGCAAAGTGGCATCAAAAATGGAATATGGGATATTAATAACACGTATACTTTTTAAATTTAACTTTCTTGATGAAAGTATTACAGATATCCCCTTTCCACCATTGATCAATTCCACTCCACCACCCCCATTCCAACCCCTCTCCAGGTTGACAATACACATTTCCAATGTTAGAAACTCCACTCTCTCCTAGGATTCATTTTCTCCCTCCTGCACCCACCCCTGTGAACATTTGTCTGAGTTATTACAGGGGCATGCTGTGCTATTGGCATCCACGGGGTGAGACCAGGTTTGCTGCTAACGGTACGCAGTGCTCAGGGCTCCCACCAGAAGAGAACCTCCTCCATCCAGGGGCACTAGCGTCATGGCTGAGACACCCCGTGAGGGAGAAATCTCTGGAAGCCTTGGTGCTGGTGGAGCGTGAGGTGGTCTGGCCCTCAGTGACAGTGAGTAGAGCCTCAGTGCAGACTTACGCGGACAGCAGTGGGGCCCGTGTGTCCCCCAGCTCAGAGCTCAGCTTCAAGGTGGTGACTTCCCCTGGCTGGTCCTCACTCCTGGAGGGCCCCACGTGCTCTGGTCTTTCAAGTTCCAGCCCAGTCCTCAGCTCCTCACAGAGCTTCTTTACCTGGAGAACACCTAATCCTCAGCCTTTGTCTCCCTTGGATGTCTATCGGCCTTTCATGTCTATGATAGAATCTCATGCTAGTGATGCACCTTACCTCTCCTCTCTGGCCTGTCTTAGGTCCTGACCTTTAACATGATAATGGATTCCTTAAGGAAATCAGTTAATTCTTTCCACAGAACACATCACGTTTCCCCTAAGTTTGGTTTAGTGTAGAAGCCAATTTCCTAAAATGATATGTAGCACCTCAACTAGGTTTGCCAAATATTGCCCCTGACTTTTTTTTTTTTTCTCTTTCTCTTCACTCCTAACGTTCCTTTCATTTCTGTCTTACAACTTCCTGTAATTTCATTTGGAAATAATACGGAAGTACTGTCCCAAAAAGGAAACACTGAAACACAGCTTCCCCGAGGAATTCAGCACTGTGTCTTCTGCTGTGGACATACTTGTGAGGAAACAGACTCGTCTCTGAGCACCTGTGTTGTAGCCCGTGTTTATTGGGTTCCATGCCTTGTGTTTTGTGGGCTTTTTCATCTAATTCTTTTTGTAGAGCGGACTTCTCTCTGCCTCTGAGGGAAACAATATTGCAGTTCGAATTTTTGAAGATCTGCATTCCAAAATACCTTTATTTCTCTTTCTGCTCAAATGGTACTGAGCTGCATGTAGGATGCTGGTCCCATTCAATTGCAGGTCAGAGCCTCAGAAGTGTCAGTGTTACTCGTGGGCTCCCAGTCTTGTGTGGATTCTCTTTTCTTCCCATCCGTGCCTGTGCCTTGTGTTTCCTTCTGAAAGGAGCTCCTTCCTTCAGGGCCCCACTCCACAGGCACACAAAGGGGGTCTGATGTGGGGAAGGAGTGAGCGATTCCATCACATATTATTTTTAATATATTTTTATTGGTTTCAGAGAGGAAGGGAGAGGGAGAGAGAGATAGAAACATCAAGGATGAGAGAGAATCTTTGATCAGCTGCCTCCTACTTGGCCCCTATGGGGGGTCGAGGCCACACCCCATGTGCCCTGACCGGGAATGGAGCCGTGACCTCCTGGTTCCTAGGTCGATGCTCAACCACTGAACCGGCTGGCCCGGCCCATTTCATGTTCTTCTCTGTGGGGAGCTTTGCTTGACGTATTTCTTTGGTGACTTCCTTTCCACCTGAGCGCTCTCTTTTTGCAATTCTGTTGGGTGGACCTCCTGAATGGACGCCTTACCATGCTGTTCTCTTCTCTCACATTTCTGGTCTCTGGCCTGTGTTACACTATTCTGCTTTGTCTTCCAAATGCTTTGTAATTCTCCAGCCTTCGTGTTTTTTGTTGTCCAGAGCAGCTTGTTTTACTTTGAGTGTTGATTCTCTGTGAAGACAACAGTCACCGAGCTTCCTGAAGACCCGGGAAGGGTCCCCTGGGAGAGAGCTCTTCCTGTCCGAGGGCGTGGAGCCGTCTCCCAGAACACGGATCTATGAACAGCTTGCCCGTCGTCTGTCTCTCTCCATCTTCGTGCCGTCAATATGTCAGGAATGATGGTGGCACCACCAATGGTGACTCCATTTGTCCTTCCATGTCCGGACTGTACCCACTCTGTTCTCACCACCACGCTGCGACATGAATGATACGTCACAGAAAGACACAGAGAGGCCCTGGCCTGTTTTGCTCAGTGGATAGAGCGTCAGCCTTTGGACTCAATGTTCCCGGGTTCGATTCCGGTCAAGGGCATGTACATTGGTTGCAGACACACACCCAGTCGTGGGTGTGAAGGAGGCCGCTGATCGATATTTCTCTCACTTTGATATTGCTGGCTCTCTATTTCTGTCCCTTCCTCTCTGAAAAAATCAATATAATATTTTTTTTTTAAAAAAAAAGAAAGACACAGAGAGAGCACAGAGTTCACTATGCCTGTGTGTGCATGTCTGTCCATATGTATGTGCCTTCCTTTGTGCCTGTCTGGCTATGTTCATGTCTACTTGTGTCCATGGGTGCCTAAAAGCATGTCTGTCTGTGTGCATGTTCTATGTGCATGTCTGTTCATGTGAGTCTATTTGTGTGTGTGTGGTCACCTGTCCTGAGAGGGAGCAATGTGGAGGCCAGGGAGCCGACATGCCCAGGTGCGGGGGTGTGACCCACCTACCGCCTGTGTGAGTGACACAGACAAGGACGGTGGAGCACGGATCCAGGCCGAGCAGGGAGAGGAGGGAGGGTGCGGGGACGGGTCGTGCCAGGCCCTGTGTGCGGCACCAGCGGGGGCCTTGGCACTCCCGGCGGGACTCCAGCCTGTGTCTCTCAGGCTGTGGCAAGAGCTCAGGAATCCAGCGTCCACCGAGCGCAGGCGGGAGACTGAGCACATCACGTGCTTCAGAGAAGAGGGGACTGAGTGTGCTCCCGCTGTGACACCTGCACACGCTCTGTGGAAGCCCGGGCGTTTGATAACAGGAGGGGCCCATGGGCTCTGCCCTCAGTCATGGGGCATCATGTGCCCTTCATCATGGAGGAGCTGAGGACAAATAGTCAGTCCTCGTCCTGGAATCACGGGGGACCAGGGTCTAGCCTCTCAGGTGCAGAAGAAGGGCCGAACCCCTTCTTATGGAGGTCAAGATGGTGTGGTGCGCAGGCACATTGTTGGGGGCACAGCTCCCTCCCTGGGGACCGGGTAGGAGCCTTGGGCACAAGCTGGGAGGGACGAGGTCAGGAGGTGACCATGGCTGTGCAGATGGAGAGGACAGGCTGTGCGAGGAAGTGGGTGGGGAAGGGGGACGGGGTGACTCACTGGTGACAGGATCAGGGGAGCTCCAGTGGGTCATAAGCCCCCACAAGTTCCACGCGCTAAGCCCTGGACTCCATGTCTTCACTGTGGGGACTTTCAGATGTGATCAAGGGACAAATACTGAGTGTGTGTGACAACCCTGGGTTTCCTGGGTCCACTCTCTGCAACCCCCCAAATGGGGGAGGGGAGGCAGAGGGATCACAGGAAGGAGAACCAATGGCAGGTCCCCGGGGCCCTGCAGTCCTGCAGCCAGGCCAGCCGGCCCTCGGCCTCCCAGCGGGAAGCCACCAGGGAGAGCTGCCCCTGGACTGGCTCAGCCAGCAGGGCCTCCGCACTGGGTCTGGGCAGAGTGACGGACGCAGCCTCCTGTCCGGGCCCCTGGGAAATGGTCCCCTGAGCCACAGCGCGGCGGGCCTGGAGCAGCCCTGGATACTGGTCCGGAGCTCTCAGCGTCCGGCTGGCTGTGTGGGCACCGCAGGGATGGAGGTGCGGGAGGCTGCGTGGCTCATGCAGGGCCGGGACGAGGGAGACCTGTGCAGGGACCCCGGCTGGGCCCTGAGCCAGCGTTCCCTCCGGATCCCCGACAACAGGAGACACAGTCACTGCTCATCGGGTCAGCGAGATGCACTATTGTCACCACCCACAGCCCTTCGTGATGCCCGCCCCCTCCCCTCCACCCCCCATGGCCAGAGACCAGGGTAAAACAAGGCAGAGAGAGACGTGCGGGGCAAGTGATTTATTGAAGCAAGACGTTGAAACCTCTACATTTTCCAGGGACGGTCAGGGCATCATTGAGAGACAGCGGTGCTCATAGGTAAGGTTTACGAAGGGGATTTCATACAAGAGAAGTGGACAACTGCCTGAAATAGACCAAGAGAGACAGGGCTGTCAGTCATGCTGCCCTGGAGATGCTGCGGGCAGAGTGTGCGCACAGCCAAGAGGCGGGGACACTGCAACCAGCGAGGGCACGCGGTGGGAGGGCTGGGTGGGGAGTTCCATGGTCCCGGTGCGGGCACAGCCACAGACACGTCACTGAGAGCCCTGGCCACGGCCGGACTCAGAGCCCAAGTGGCCAGGAGTGGCCTCAGGTTTCTGTTGGAGCCGGGACGCGGAAAAGGAGGAAAGAATAGCCCTGGATTTGCTGTCTCTGAGTCCCAGGTCCCAGGACTGGACTTTTCACTCCAGAGTGAATGCGAGGGAGGGTGGGGGGTGGGGGGGGGGGTAGGGGGAGGTGGGAGGATCTGCAGCCCAGCTATTGGTGGCACGCTGACGTGTCCACACCGAGGCTCTGTGCGTGGGGACTGGTGCTTAAAGCCGGGCCTCATTCGGGGCTGGAGGAGCTGAGCCCCCTCCTCCCTCCAATGTCTGAATTCCTCAGAGGGACAGGGAGGTGGTCAGGGCCACCCGGGGATGCAGAGGGCAGAACTGGGAGGCCCCGCCCCCTGGCCTGATGGGTGAGCTGCCAGAGCCACGCAGCCTCCCTCCCCTGCCTCCTCCTGCCCACCCCACCCCACAGCATTCCCCAGACACGGTGCCTCCTGCCCCCCGGTGAGGGGCCTCGCCCTCCAGAACGCTCCCAGGCAGGGAGGCAGCCGTGTGCGGCCGTCACCATCCCGCCTGGGCCATGGCTGTCCCCGCTCAGCACACGTGGGGAACCCGGAGCCCAGGGCGGGGCCTGCAGAGGCTGTTCAGCCTGAGGCTGGCTCTGGGGTGGAGGGGGGGGTCCCATCCACCTTGGCCATGGGCCCCACTCTCAGAAGTGAGCAGAAGGGCAGGTGCCCCCCTTATTTCCCCTCTCCCCCCCCCCCAGGGCAGCCCCGTACTCCCACCAGTCCATGCAGCTGAGCAGAGTGTCATGCAGAAAGGAGGATGAAGTTACCACAAAGCGGGCCAATGCCCATCGGTCAGCATTGGGGAGCTTGTCTACGCATGCCTTCACTCGCATTGTGTCCTGTACAGCCTTTTCAGGTGCATTGAATTTGATAATCTTTTCCTGGAAGTCTGCTTTAGTTCCCAGCAGGAAGGTTGACATCACAGTAGTAAGGGCTGGACAGACTTCCCCCGCATTAGCTGGAGCAGAAGAGACAGAAACACAACCGATGTAGGAAAGTCCCCTTTCCCAAGGCTCTGACCCAGAAGGAGACAGGAGCCAGGGCGGGAAGAACCCTCCAGTGACAATGCCCCTCCCCCACGGCCTCACTGGCACCAGGTCCCAGAGCCCGAAGTGGAGCCAGGACGGCACACAGGTGACACCCGGTCACTCTCACCCGCAGTCAACTACACGCAGGGCTCCCCCAGAGTCCTCTGTGCCCCAGTCCCTGTCCCTGGATGTCACTGAGCTCTGCCTCTCCATTGAGCCACTCCCGGCCTGGTCTGGCTCCTGGGGGAGGAGCTGTCAGCCCCCAGGGAAGGGGGGAGGCAGGTCCTAGCAGAGGGCCGGAGGGGGACAGTACAGGGGAGAGGAGGGAGGAGAGACACTGAGTGAGGGAGGAGGGCTGGGAGGCTCCGTCTACCACCAGGACCAGGTCAGGACGGAGAGGGCTCCCGTTTAACCAAGGACGTCTGTGAGGTCACATCCGACGCTGATGCCCAGACGAACACTGGCTCTTCAGCTCCGCCTGATGGACAGACCTCCCCAATGACTGGGCTGACTTTCCACCCCGTGGGTTGTGCTGAGACCTGCAGGAACCACTTCGGGGTCTGGATTCTCCATCCCTACCCTCAGGCCTCTGCATTCGCCTGCAGCTGGGACTGTGCCCCACCGGGCCCCTCCCACCTGGGATGCAGTGGCCTCCATGAAGGTGGAGGGTCGGGTCAGAGGTCACCCTGCATGAAAGTGGAGTGTCAAGTGAGAGGACGCCCTGCAGGGGGGGGGGTGGTGGGGACAGAGGTTACTCTGCAGGAAAGTGGAGGGTGGAGTCAGAGGTCACCCTGCAGGGAGTGGAGGGTCAGGTCAGAGGCTGCCCTGCAGGGAGGTGGAGGGTGAGGTCAGAGGTCACCCTACTGGGAGATAGACAGTAGGGTCAGGGGCTCAGGGAGACAGGACAGAGTCGGGAAGTCAGGCGAAAGGGAGACTCAAAAGGACTTGGCTCAGCCCCCAGGGTGTGAGGACCGCCCGGCACTGCTGGCCACGGGCCCCCCTCGCCTGGACAAGGGCACCGGGGCCCTCCCGCTCCCACGGGCTCTGCACGGCCGGGCTGAGCCCCGGGGGGGAAGGGGGGAAAGGGGGGAGAGGAGGTCTGCCGGCCCCTGAGCCTCTGGGTCTCAGAGCCACGTGGACACTGGCCAGTCCAGGCCGCAGGCAGCCCTGCTCCTCTGGACAGAGCCTCTCCTGCTGGAACATTCTGAGTCTGGACCTCGGAGTCCACAGCCTCGGGCTCCACTGGCCCTGAGAGACCCTGGAGGAGACGTCGGGGAGACCAGGGCGGCCTCGGCCCACCTCCTCCCCCGCCATCGCCGGACCCCTCCTGGGCGCCCTGACCCCGGAAGAGAGGCCGGGGGCTCCGCCTTGTGTCCGGTCCCAGCGCCGCCGGGCCGAGCCCTGACCCACAGGAAGCTGCTCCGTCCGCTGCTTCTGCATCAGACCCGGCGGGCGTGGGGCTCAGACGGGACCCGCACTGGCCTGGGGTAATTTCTGTGGGAGTTCCAGAGTCCCGGGACCTGACACCCCCAGTCCTGGGCTTGGAGGCCGTTGGGCCGGGGGCGGGAAAGGTCTGATTGTGCCCTGTCCCCCTCCCATCTCCGTCAATGGGACAGGGAAGGTCCTCCGGCTGCTGTTGTATGTGTGGAAGTGACTCTCACCGTCGGAGCAGCAAAGGGCCAGAGTGACCAGCAGCAGAGGCAGGGCCAGCGTCATGGTGCCTGTGGCCGGGAGCTGAGCTGAGCCGACAGGAGCCGTGAGGAGTGGATGAGCGGCCTGGGAGCCCAGGGCTATTTGTACCCAGTGAGCCTCAGGGTCCTGCCTACGGGGGCGGGCAGGTCACAAGGCCTGGCTTCCAGCCCGCCCTTCCTGACAGAGGCCTGATGCCTTCCGTCAGCGCCACAGCCCGGGGCCTTGGTCAGAGCCAGGCTCGCTGGCACCTGCCCGGCTCCCTGGAGCTCCGCCCGAGGGAGAGGGTCCCATGTGCACACCCCTCGGTGGAGGGAGCCCCTGGGAGTCAGCCCCTTCCGTGTGGATGGTCCGAGTGCTCCTCTCCTCAGCCCAGGGCCTGGCACAGAGAGGGGGCCGCACGTGTCCCTGCGGGAGGTGAGCGACCCTGAGTGCAGGAGCGATCAGTGTGGCTGGGCTGCCCCTTTGGGGTACGTGGTGCCCGCTGTGCCAGGGCGGCTGCGGGCACTGCAGGGAGCCAGGTCCGTGGTGTTCACTTGTTGACAACATTCCCTTCAAACCAGGGGAAGCATACAACAAGCCATCAATAAGTTGGGCAAAATAAACAGATAATTAATGAACCATCAGAGAGATCTGAGACGGCCTCCTGAGAGACGCAGTGAGAAGGGATGGAAGTGGATGCTGGAGCTGAACACAGGATCGGCCCGGGGACACCCGTCCTCCCTGCACACCTGTCACCGGGGACCAAACAGACACAGAGGCCCCTCGGCGACAGGATCTGGGGCAGGAACTGACGTCCACACACCTGAGTCGGCAGACCTTGAGGAGGACCTCACCACCATGTCCTCAGAGATGGGACACGGGACCTGAGGAACCACACACGGCTTGCTCCTAAGGACACAGGAGAGGTCAGTGCACACCTGTCCTCAGGTTGTGGCCGGTTCAGTCCTGTCACCTTGGGATCCGAGGCGCCAGCTTCACACGTCATTGAGGATTCTGGGGTGGCATGTGGGTCTGTCTTTCAAATGTGGGACGTGGAGGAACCAAGATGGTGGCATAGGTAAACACCTAAACTGCTGCCTCTCAAAACAATTTCAAATCTACAACGAAAAGACAAAACGGACATCATCCAGAACCACCTGAATGCTGGATAGGTGGAAATTCTACTGGAAGGAAAGGTAAAAGGACACTGAGACTCTGAGGAGGTGGGGAGGACAGAGTTGCGGAGATGCGGAGACGCACGCAAGCAAAAACGGTGGGTGGCTGAATACCTAGCTGGTTTTCTTGAACAGGGAGGGAGACAAAGGCTCCCCACTGCCCTGAACCACAGTCCTGGGTGAGTCTCCGGGAACCTACACTCATAGGGGGTGAAACCGGACTGTCAGGAGGAAGCTCACTGAGACTCGGGGGCTGCAGAGCGGGAGCCCTTAGAGAGGGTGAGTAGCTGGCTCTCTCTTTCTGGAGGAAAACAAAACCACCTGCTCTGGGGGACTGCACTGTATCCCAGTTCCAGGTGAGACTTTGGGTATCCAGACTCATTTGGGGAGAAACTGGACTGTCTGGCAGGGAGCAAACCCGAGAGCCGTTTTCTCACAGAGGTGCGTGCAGCCATTGCCTCGGGACACGGAGACCCAATTTGGGCAGGGCTGACGGAAAACCAAGGCTGACTCTCAGCCCTGAGATGCCGCCCCATCCAAGCTGATCACAGAGGCTCTCCCACAGAGGAACAATTGCAATAAAGATTTATTACATTAAAAAAAGTGGGATGTTTCCCTTAGGGGTGGGGGGGGGGTGAGCAAGACCCCAACTTCAGGGCCAGACTCGCAGGTTCAAGCTCAGCTCTGGAGCTTCCTGCCCATGGGGTCTCCAGCAGGTGCTGCCCTCCTGGCCTCAGTGTCTTTGTCTATAACACAAGGGGGAATGCACGGGTGTGTGGGGACCAGTGGGTCCTTCCAGGACAAATGCTGGGCACAGGGCCTGGCACTCAGCATCCACCATTCCAGTTACGCAGCGAAATGGAAAAACCTGTGCTGTATGTGATGGTCACACAGCATACACCGCCTCACCCCCAAAGGCAAACATCAGCCCATCTGACGGCTCTGCCAGGGGGATTGGCCTGGCCTCAGGGTGGCTGCGCTCAGCCTGGGTGCTGGTCCATTGGGATTGCTCTCAGTCACACCAGCTGGAGACTTTCCAGTCACCCCATCGACTGTGCAATGGACACATCCGAGTGAGGCTTACTGTGACTCCATAACTTGCACACGGAATTGGAGTCAGGGTGCAGGAGGGGCGGTTGGGGATGGGGATCATGTCCCCATGGCCTTTGTGGTCTCTGCTCTCGGTCCTCAGCAGGATATGCTGTCCACTTGTGCCCCTTAGATCCCAGGGCCTCTCCAGCACTCAGGCTCCAACTGGTCCCCTGAGCCCTGGGGGTGGAGACCCCGCAGACATCGCCTCTGGATCGTGATGTCCCCGTGTGCTGTGCGTCTACATAGCCTCTGGAGACACCGTTAACCATGGGCTCCTCCCTGTCACACACATCCTGTTCCATGTTACATGAAGGAGGCGCCCACATCATGTCAGACCCTCCAGGCACTCACTCGACATGGCCAAATCTCAGTGACAGTGGCGACTCTGTACTCCCATCCAATGAAATCAAGAAGGACTTTTAGCTGTGGCTGACAACTCCTTAAAAATATTTTTCATATATTT
Organism: Antrozous pallidus; assembly: GCA_027563665.1. NCBI lineage: Eukaryota > Metazoa > Chordata > Mammalia > Chiroptera > Vespertilionidae > Antrozous > Antrozous pallidus. Next base: position 2,630,660 of record CM050520.1, on the reverse strand, counting down.
TTATTGGTTTCTGAGAGAAAGGGAGAGGGAGAGGGAGACGGAGAGAGAGGGAGAGAGACATCCATGATGAGAAGAAATCATTGATCCACTGCCTCCTGCACGCCCCCAAATGGACATTCAACAGGCAATTCAGACATGTGCCCTTAACCAGGAATCGACCCATGACCTCCTGGTTCATAGGTGGATGCTCAAACACTACCCCCACTAAAATATTTGTGAGCGATAGATCGCAGGTCATTTTTGATCCATAGAATTGAGTGACATGGCTTGTTCTTTACACATCCCCACCATCAGGTAACAAGCATGTTTGGAGTCGTCCCCTAAGGATGGAAGCCAGGACCAAAAGGGCTGTTGGGAACCAATTGCAGCATGTCACAATGACCGAGATCTGCCAACGGGTCGGTGGGACTTGGTGGGCTCCACAAGGGTGAGCCACACATGTAGTTGACCTGTGGGAAATGGCTAAACGGCACTTGCCACACACCTGAATAGGATTGTCCGCTGCCAGACAGCTCAGGGTGTTTTATTGCCTCCTGTTGGCCAAACACCTGAACAGCTGTAGGCTATTCCCCCACCTGACAATGCTTCTGTTACCCTACCCATTGAAGTGTATTATCTCCACCTTACATTAGGACAAATTGTGTTAAATAAATACCACAGGGTCCTTAGACAAGAGTGAGTCCTTAGCTCCTTTAGCCGAAGCTCCTCTGACCTCTAATGCCTTTCAAATTTATCTTCGGTCTCCGGACTCTTTAATCATTTACACGCAGCCCCTTTCTCCAGAATGCTGAACCCTTTGTAAGGCTGGGAAAAAAACCCCAGCATTATGATGCCCGAACAAGGGACACCAATAAAGGGGTTCTGTTTGATCAATAAATAACACCCCCATCAATACAGAACATGAAACCAGGCCTCCTTCAGCGAATTAAAACATGTATTGATCAACAGCGTTTCGCTTTGATAAGAAGCATCACCAACTGGAAGGTCCCGGATGGTGCCCAGATCACCAACGTGCCTCACCTTCCACGCTCCACAAGCCACGCCACTGCCTCTCTCCTGCCCTGTGCACTGAGCCCCGAGATCCAGACTCCAGGATCCGGAGACACGTGAGAGTTCTGCCCACACCTCGCCCCCCACAGACCACCTGCCAAAACCCTGCACCCAGCGATGCTCTGATTTCCTGTTCCTAGGTCTGAGCTGCAGAGGGAGTCCACAACGTTGGGGCTGAAGGGACCTGGGCAGCAGAGATGGCTTCCTTCTCCTGCTCCTCCAACTCCCACCAGAACTCAATCATCCTGTGGGGGCTCGGTGTCCTCTGTCTTTCCCGCAGGTCAGCAGTGAAAGGGAGCCGTGGGCTAGCCTGGCTCAGGGGTTGAGCATCCACTTATGAACCGGGGTCACGGTTCCTGAGTATCGGGCTCCATCCTCAGTGTGGGCGTGCAGAAGACATATGATCAATGAATCTCATCATCCATGTTACTCTCTCTCTCCCTCTTCCTGTCTCTCTGAAAGCAATAAAAAGTTAAAGAATAAAAATGAAAATGAAATTAAGGGAAAATCAGAATGCCTGGCTTGCTCCAGAGTCTTCTGTCAGTCTCTCACTCTGTGCTCTGTCCTCCTTGTGTGGGTCCTGTGCTGGGGAGCAGGTCTGGCTGCCATTTCAGACACACCTTGGGGCAGGAGGTGACATCTCGCACGCGCACACGGACCTCCTCCCCCTCCACCCGCCAAGGGGCCTTCTACACTGACTCTTCTGTGCTCGCCCAGGACGCTGCCTTTGCCTCTGGACAGCAGAGGTGCGCTCCTCACCTCACGTGGGCCTCAGAAACCTGTTTTCTAACTTTGAACTTGGAAACAACATCCACGTGACAGAGATGCTTCCACAAGGCAGACACACACCTGTGCACGTTCACCGGATCCGCCATGACCACATGGGCTCCTGGGCTCAGTGCCTGGCTCTTTGGGGTCTTCTGTCAACAAGACTAAAGCGAGGAACCTCGACACAGGGGACACATTCCCCAGTAGATACTCAAAGTCTCACCCGTCCCATCACAACCACGGAGACGACCCCATCACACACACCCAGGGTCCAATGGGAAACGCATGTGCGCGTGGGAGATGTCACGTGTGCGCGTGGGAGTAAATTACAAAGAAGCATCCCAACCTGGCCGAGGCCCCTCAGTGTCGCCATGCCCTGCAGGCTGCACTCAGTGGGGTCTCTCTCGGCCGATCTTGTCATGGGCCACTCCTCAGGGACCCTCCTCCTCCGGCAGAAGCTGTTGAGTGTGCAGGACTCTCCTCCATCCTCACTCCATTCCATAGGAGTCAGGATCCCGGGCCCAGGTGAGGCCGGGTTACGGGTGCTCCACCTGGGAACTGATGGGACATAAACCAATGGTGGGTCTGGGCCGCCGCCAGGTGGGAGAGCCACGTTCTTGACGGACGGGGAAAATAAGACATTTCGGGGGCCTGTAATCTGAATCTGTGCCAGTAACCTAACGTACAGTCTCGATAGCCTATAAGTAAGTCACTGCCCCTTTCTCCACAATCTGGTCTTGTAAGACCTGTTTACCTGAGTGCTCCATGTGACTGAGGACATAAAAACCATGAGCAACACCCAACTCCCGGAGGGGTTAGAGCGCTGGCGCCAGGCCAGGCCTTTAGGTGTGGTCTCAGGTCCCCATCCCAGCATACAGGGCCTTTTGCAAAGCCCAGAAAGGTTCGGAAGTCCCATCCACATTTGGGGGCGAAGAAACCAAAGGGGATAAAGGGAGAGCTTCCTCCATATGGGAGGGCTCAAGATTTGGAGAGAAACAGTCTCCCCTGAATCTCAGTACTAGCACATGCCAAACATCCTAAAATAATTGGCTTTTCCCTGTGTCTCTGCCCTCCTGTGTGCTTTTCAGTCGCCTGCTAAATTCTGTAATTCCTTACTGTAACTGCCCCCGCCAAGAGGCCTGCTGGTCCCTCCTGTAAACAGGAAACTTGAGGACAACTCATAAGCCCACAATTTTCCTCTACTCAGGGGACTCTGATCCTCTGTCCTCATCGCTGCCATTAGGACGGTCATCCCAGGAGCAGCACAGGGAGAAGGGCAGGTGCCCTCTGGCTGCCCCAGCTGGTGGGACAATGTGGTGGTGAATTTGCAGAGAACTTCCCAGGTAGGAGCCCAATAACCTGAGGATGGGTGAGGTGGACAAGGACATTGGTGCGCTGATCCCGTGGCAGGCCCTCTGCTCATTCTGCTAAAGGGGTTGGTGTACTGCCCTGTGGGCAGCCAGCTCCTGGGGATGGACCCTCGACCACCAGCAGCCTGAGAAGGGCAGGAGCCTGAGGGGACCGTCAGGGGCCAGAGGCCCACGTGCTCTCCATTCAGAACCAGTTCTTCCTGCTCCTCTTCCTGTTGTCCCCGCTGAAGGGTGCGAGTTCCCGTCCGCACTCCCTCCTGGCTGCCTTCTCCTCAGCTTCTCAGGCGGGAGGCTGGTGGGTCTGTGGGTGGAGGAGGACAGAGGCGGGGACGCTCAGCTGTGACTCTCCTTGCATCGGTGGATGGGTACTGGATGTGGCACCCACAATAGCCCAATATGCAGTGTCCACAGGAGTGGCCCCAGGCATGGGCTCCGGGTTCTGGCCCAGTCCCCACTGCAGCCTCCTGACCTCCCCTGCGTCCTGGTCCTGCAGCACCAGGATCCTGCTCTCTTCCCCTTGGGGTACCGTCTTGCAGCGTGTTCAGCCCACGGGAGTCCTTGCTCTCCCCTCTCCTGCGTCTCCAGCCCTGCCAGCCCCTGTCCCACCGACGACTGGGCGACCTTCTCCCGGGTCCACGTCTCTAGCATGTGCCCCTGGGCTTTATGGGACACAGACAGACAAACAGGGAGACGCCTGGCCGCTCGCTGGCTCCCCTGCATGGAAACCAGCCCCTTGTGAGTCACAGGGAAGGGAGAGCCCCTCCTGGTCAGGACTGTGTGCCGCACTGACTGCCGGTTGCAGGAAAATTAAAGTGTCAGCCAGGGGAGGCCCCTTAAGCGACAGGGAAGCCATCTCCCTGTTACTACCCTGACTACTGTCCTCTTTGGCCATTGCCTGCGGAAAGGAGGCCTGAGGCGCCGCCTGGTGGCGGGCAGTAGACTGCATGTGTCCAGGGAGGGCCCTGGTTCTGCATGGAACGGCGCTCCTGGTGGGAAGGGTCACAGTTGCGCTCAGGAAGGAACCCTCAGGCTGTTGTGCTCTGTGTGCCAGTCCCCCTGGGGACCTGGCTGCCCCTCCTCACCCCACGATCCGTGTAAAAGGTCTGACATCCGGGGAATGGGAGCCACAAAGGCAGTAAGAGACACTAAGGGGACAGTAAAGAGTTGGATTAATGATCCAGGAACAAATGTCAAACTTATGAGACATCCCCACCCAGTGAAGAAGCCCCACCAACTCCCAATTCTGCTGATGCCCCTACAGCGTGGGGGACCCCACACGCCCTCCAGGACCAAGCAGAGCACCCACATGACATGCCACGACCACGGGCTGAGGGTGTTGGTAGCCGCCAAGCTATACGAACCTGAGGGGTTCAGATCCTAGGAAAAGGGCAGCTACAGAGACGAGGCACCCCATTTGCACCTCCCCCCGAGGCACCCGCCAGGTCCCAGGAGGACGAGGTGCAGGATGCTGAGGGCACCGGCGGGAGGCGAGGACAGCCACTCAGAAGGCGAAGGCGGCCGTGGGGTGTCCATGAGCGGATGGACAGGATCACACACGTGGCGAGTGGAAAAGGACAGGGATCTGCCCTGACCCTGGTCAGTCATGTCTGCTGTCGGCCGCCGAAGAGCCGTGGCTTCTGCACCCTCCAGCGTGTGCTCGGGAGCGGGTCCCAGGACAGACCTGCCTCCTGGGCAGCAGGTGCGGCCACACTTTCCCCTCCACCTTCCCTCCCTGACCAGCGGCCGGCCTGGCCGTGGGGCTCGCTCGGTGGGGGCCCGTCCTCCCCGTCTCTGCAGATGCCCAGGAGAACCCAGAGCTGAGCTCCAGGCTCCGGACACACCTCACCTGATATCAGGCCGTTGGAAACCGTTTACAGGTGAGGCCCGTTCCCTTCTCAGGCCGCTCTTCTCTCCCAGACCTTCTGGAAGGACGTGAGCATCGTGGAAGCCCAGAGGGAGCTGACCACCACACTCCTGCCCAAGCAGAGTTTACCCAGCATGCACTGCTGCTCAGCAGACAGCGCTGCCCACGGCCCAGATGGACCCAGGGAGACGCTGTGCCTTAGGCGACCTGAGCGGACAGGGAGTGGCAGGGAGGCAAGTGGAGGGGCTGAGCTAGAGGTGGGCTTGGCAAGCGTGGATGGGTCCTGTGGAAGCAAGAGAGCCTAGATTAGGAGTGGGGACCTCTTCTGCCAAGAGCCATTTGGATATTTAAACATCCTTCCTGGGCCAAGACCGATTTGGCTCAGTGAATAGAGCCTCGGACTGCGGACTGAAGGGTCCCAGGTTTGATTCCGGCAAGGGCATGTACCTTGGCTGCGGGCACATTCCCAGGAGGGGACGTGCAAGAGGCAGCTGATCAATGTTTCTCTCTCATCTATGTTTCTGATTTTCTATCCCTCTCCCTTCCTCTCTGTAAAAAATCAATAAAATATATTGAAAAATTTAAAAAAATAAAATAAACATCCTTCCTGGGCCCTACAGAATGATCAACTTCCGAATCAGCCTGCCGACTTGGAGCAAACATTTCATTGACTCGCCCCTCATGCCCTGCAGGGCGACCAAATGATTTCTCGGGCCTCATTCAGCCTGCGGCCCGGCCGTCCGACCCGGACGAACCTGAGTCACTCCCGTCCACTCTGACCAGGTGGAGGTCATCACCAACTCCGATCCCGGACTGTGGTCGGTCACTTGCCCCACAGCATCAGTGGGGAGTGGGCGGGCGGGGGAATGCCTTATGACAGTGACTTTGAAAGAGCAAAAGGTGTTCCATTTTAATCTTTCCTTTCTTCTGTAGTTTCTACTCTTTGGCCATGTGCGAGAAATCCGCGACTAACATAGAGACACTGGGATTTTGTCCTGGTTACTTCCAGGAGTTTTATATTTTTAGATTTTACATTTAGTCCTATGATACACCAGTGGGGCTGCAGATTTTTTAACATGTCCAGTTATTCCAAAACAATTTGTTGAAACGCATCCTTCCCACACTGGATGGCTTATCAACCTTTGTGAAAATCTACGTTTCCACAGAGACATGTTCTGTTTCTGGACTCTACAGTTCCTTACATCTATTGTTCATCTTCACATCAGTGTAATCTTTCCAGCTAACCTGACTGCTGTAGCTTTGTGATACATTCTGAATCCTGTCGTATGGCCCCTCCAAATTTGTTCTCATTTTTCAAAATTGTTTGGGCTATTGTGGGGCCTTTGCACTTAAATATAAATTTTCCAACCAGATTTTGCATAAACTTGCCCAAATAAAACAAGCCTATTTGGACTTCGGTTGAGAGTGCATTACATTCAATCCAGAAATTGATTTGGAGAAAACTGACATCTTAAGAATATTGCTTCCTGTCCATGAACACTGTGTGTACCCCATGTAGGTCTTCATGAATTTCTCTCAGCGGTATTTTATAGTTTTACTCTACAGGTCTTTTGTGTTTTTATTAAGTTTATAGAGGCCCAGGGAATGAAACTCATGCACTGGAAAGGGGGTCTCTCAGCCCAGCCTGCCCCTCTCACAGTCTGGGAGCCCTCATGTGTTGGTGTCCCTCGTTCAGGCGCCACATGCTGGGGTTCTTTTCCCAGCCTTACAAAGGGTTCAGCATTCTGGAGAAAGGGGCTGATGCGTAGATTCAAGGAGGATTACACAGAGGAAAGATAATTTTGAAAGGCATTGGGGGTCAGAGGTGCTTCAACTGAAGGAGCTAGGAGACTACTTCCTTGTCTCGACCCGGAGCTATTTATTCAACACAATTTGTCCCAAGGCAAGGTGGAGATATACACTTCAAAGGGTTAGGTTTTAAAGGGTTATGGAAGCATTGTCAGTTTGGGGAACAGTCTACAGCTGTTCTCGTGTTTGACCAACAGGAGGCAATAAAATGCCCCGAGATGTCGAGCAGCAGACAATCCTATTCAGGTTTGGGGAGAGGGGTTGTTTAGCTGTTCCAACAGGTAAATTACACATATGTGCCTCACCCTTGTTGAACAGCCCAAGCTTCACCAAAATTTGGTGAAACTCTTATAATTATTACATTTGGAATTGGTGCCGAGCACCTTCAGGGGAGGGAGACAATGCAGCGATCAAGGGAAGGCGATGCCCCATCATACCTCTGCTGCTGCCACTGCTGGCAGCACCAACATTGGCCGGTTCTGGTTACATGAGCCTCAGGGGGCCCAGGGGGATGGGCAGATGACATCCGAGGATTGTCTGCACCTCGGGCCTGCCCTGGGTGGCTGGGGGACTGAGGGGACTGGGCTCCTCCATCATGTGGCTGTGGGCACCACCATCTTTGAGGCCATGGTAGTCAATTAGCATATTCTCTCCTTATTGGCGGTAGGCGCCACCATCTTTGTGAGGGTGTTGTAGTCGATTAGCATATTCCCTCTTTATTAGATAGGATTCCTAATATTTTTGATAATTGCAGACGTTATTGTAAATTGCACTTTCTTAATTTCAATTTCTGATTGTTCAAGAATATAGAAATATAATTAATTTTTGTGTATTTATCTTATGTCCTTCAACCATGCTAGTCACTCAATCCTTTGGTAGATACTCTGAGGTTTTCTACAAGTCATCTTGGGAAATAGTTTTACCTTTGAACTTAGTCAAAATAGTGGTTTTACCTCCATCATTTTTGGCATTGGTCATTACTTTCTCTTTATCCTGTTCAGTCTAGACAGGTGTATGAATTGTTTGTGATCTTCTCAAAGAACCCACTATTGGTTTCTATGTTTTCTATTACATTTTCCCAATGTCATTGATTTCTGCTCTGCCTTTGTTATTTCCCTTCTTCTGGTTATACTTTTACTAGAGGCCCAGCCACGAATTCACGCATGGCTGGGGTCCTGCCAGGCGAAGGGGACTTGAGTGGTTGGCGGGCAAGCCCGTCCCCCAATCGGTGTGTGGGTGGCATGGGTGGCAGGTCCAGTGGGTGGGTGGGGAAGGGCCCCCACAGACACTGACTCTGCAGGCACCTTGACCTTGGAGGGTCCAGTCTCAGTAAATGTGTGCTTAAGCCTCCTGGTCTGTGTACCTCCTTAGCAGCCGGAGCGGACTAGGACAGCATGTACAGTCTGTATCCACCCCTAACTCTGTGTTTATCATGTTTAGACGTGTAAAAATATAGTGTTTTCATCTGAGGTACCATTGACTTTCACCTCAGCAACTTTCAGAGCACGGGGTCTTTGGGAACTCCACCACAATGTCCATGCCAAGTGCACAGGGACAGACGCCTCTTCAAATGGCCGAGGTCCAGCAGGAGCAAAGGCAACTTGCCAAAGTCCTCCGAGCCCAAGACTGCACGGCCCAGGAGCTCTCACTAGAAAGCTGTGTGAGTGCCTGTGTGCATGTGTGTGTGTGGGTGCGTGTGTGCGTGTCTGTAGGTACACCTGCATGTGTCTGTGTATGTGTGTGTGTGTATATATATAAGTATGTGTGTGTCTGTGTGTATGCCTATGTGTGTGCCTGTGTGTGTGTGTCTGTATGTGTGCATGTGTATGTATGAGTGCATGTGTTTGTATGTGTGCATGGGTATGTATGAGTGCGTGTGTCTCTGTGTGTTCATGTGTATGTATGAGTGCGTGTGTGTGTGTGTGTGTGACTGTATGTGTGTGAGTGTGTGTGTTGGGTAAGGTATAAGCTGTGGGTTGGGGAAAGGGTTCTTTGCCTGGGTCTAGTGGAGTCAGGGATCTGGGGTGTTCTGGAGAAGTGGGAGGGCATTGAAGCAAGGATGCAGCCTTGCTTTGCCCAAGTCCCCTCTCTCTCTGCTCTGTTCCTTCCACACAGCTCATTCAGGGACAGAGACACCCAGAGGGGAGCCCGGCTCTGAAAGAGGGCACACTGTGGATGTGAGGACATGGGGAGGGAGGGGTCCTGGAATCTGAGCTCAGCCCAGAGGGTCCCTGAGAGAATTGGGGGCATTTTCCAGGGACAGAGTCCTGTTGGGCTTCAGATGGTCAGGGCCAGGGCGCCGTGCAGATCCCCGTGTCTCAGTCATGAGTTCAGTGCTGAGCGCCGAGTCCCAGCGTGTGGGCAGCCCAGTGTGGGGGAGCCTCCTCAGGCCCCGTGTCGGTCAGGAACCAAAGACAGCGCTCTGTGCAGGGCCTTTATTGAAATGACATGGGGGAGGTTTCAACAATGTCTTGCAGTTTGGGGATCAAAAGGCCCAGAGGGGAGCTGAGCTGAGGTCTCTGCCCTGGAGAGTCGCTGTCTGGCCGTTCTCTGTCGTCGGAGGAAAGGTCTGGTGGGTCAGTAAGAGGCACACTGCTCGCTGTTCGTCATGGCGTTCTGGAAAACAGACAGAGAGTCACTCCATCCCACTCTCCCATCAAGACCGTCCTGAGCACAGACATGGCCTCTCCTGTCCTCCCGCCATGGAGAGAAGGGGCTGCTGGGTTCAGGCAGGATCTCCACTTCTTCTGTGGTTCGGGAGGCTCTACCTGAGGCCAAGGATGCACTGCCTCCAGGCCGGGTCCCCCGGGGCCCTGGGAGCCTGTCCCTGTGGGTTTCCTCTGCTGTGAACCAGGCCTCCCGTGCACAGGCTGTGCCGCCCCTTCTCCGTGTCTCAGCCCCAAGGATCCCGTGTGCCTGTGGGGCTGCGGGCTTGCACCCTGATATGGCCCCAGAGCTGAGAACACACACACTCGAGGGGCTTTATCCTCGCTCCTGTAGGTCCCCCAAATCGTCAGCAGCCCGGGGTCAGGAAGCTCCTTGTGACGCAGAGAGTGTGTCTCTGCTGTGACGACCTGTCCCCACGGCGGCCCTGCACTGTTTCCATGGGCTGTTTGGGGAGGGAATCACCAGGAGACACTGAGCCCTGTCTGCTCTAAACAGAAAGAAGGTCTCATCGTTCACCCTGACTCTTCTTTCCCACAATCCCCCCACCATGGCGGGTCGCAGACAAGGAGACCACTTGTCACTCACGGGCCCTCCTCCTGCCCAGGACGTCCAGCCATGTCCACGAGCAGACGTGGGCGCTCGAAGGGCACTGGGCACCGCGTTCCTGAGCGTGGGCTCTTTCTGACGTGGAACTCTCTGCTCTCTTCCTAAAAGTCTTTTCTCAAAATGTGTTCTTATTGGTTTCAGAGAGGAAGGCAGAGAGACATTGAAACATCAATGATGAGAGAGAATGATTGATTGGCTGCCTCCTGCACGCCCCCTACTGGGGACAGAGCTCCCAAACCAAGCATGTGTCTTTGACTGGAATCGAACCTGGGACCCCTCATTCCACAGGCCGACGCTCTATCCCCTGAGCCTAACCGCCTAGGCAGTGGTCAGCAAACTCATTAGCCAACAGCAACAAATAAGAACAGTACAGGCATTGGAATTTCTTTTGAGAGCCAAACGTTTTAAACTAAAACTTCTTCTAATGCCATTTCTTCAAAATAGACTCGCCCAGGCCGTGGTATTTTGTGGAAGAGCCACACTCAAGGGGCCAAAGAGCCACCTGTGGCTTAAAAACTGTGCTTTGCAGACCACTGGCCTAGGGCTTTAGAAAATGCTTTAAAGTGCTTTCCTCTGTGTGTTTCCCACTCTTCAACGCGAGGCTCCTCTCGAGAACCAGACGTTTGGGGGCTGAGAGTTGGGCAAGTCTTTGCCCACACGCTCTGCTCCCTCGTGGCCTCTCTCGTGTAGAGACTCCACCACCTGAGCAGGCTCAGCAGCGCCCCCCCTGGGATGGCTTTCTGGGTGTCAAACTGTTCTCACTCCCAAGAACCACATTCCCTGAGATGACATTAAGCGTGATCAACACGTCCTTCCAAGACCTCAGTTCCCCCCTATCTGGGTGGGCTCAGTGGATAGAGCATGGGCCTTGGGCCTGAGGGTCCTGGGTTTGATTCCAGTCAAGGACACAAGACCGTGTTGTGTGCTCGATCCCCACTATTTGACGTGCAGCAGCCAGCCGATCCATGATTCTCTCTCATCAGTGATGTTTCTATCTCTCTCTCTCTTCCTCTCTCTTCCTCTCTGAAATCAGTAAAAATACATTTTAAAACATAATAATTAAGGAAAGAGTAGTCGGTAGCGAACAGAGAGCCCGGGGGCCCAGAGCGGCCAGAGCGGGAGGAAGAAGCCGCCATTACCATCATCTCGGAAAGGTTGCTCAGGGTGTCCTCGCTCTGGTCCAGAAAGCACTGCTTAACCTTCCTGAGGACTTTCTCAGTGATCGCACCCGGGATCAACTGCTGAAAGTCTTGGATGAATTGATCCTTGGACACGGTAGAATCAAGGATCTCATCGACCAAAACCCCCATCGTTTTGCAGCCAGAACCTGGGAAGAAGGCACACGAGAGCAGGCTCAGATCCAGAGGCACCGACTCCCCGCTGGGTGTAACCGTGACAATGGTCATCTTCTTCCCCAGTAGAGACAGACATTCAGAGAGCTTATGGGCAATGGTTGGAGTCCTCTGTGCTGGGAGAGCAAACGCGGGGTCTAGGATCTTCTCTAAGCCCCAGGATATCTGCCTCTTTGCCCCCCCACCCCCCCCCCCCCCCGCTCCTCCCTTTCACAGTCCAGGGAGACAAACATGATGGAGCCATGAAGACAGCAGAGAAATGAGGTGCTCTGGCCTGGGGCTTGGAAGCAGGAGGTCTGCCACAGGGGCCCTGACACCAACCTCCCCCAAAGCCTGGCGCTGTCAGCACTCACTGGCATAGCAGGAGAGAGGGAGGGCGGTCAGCATGAACACTAGCACCAGCTTCATGGCTCAGGCAGCTGCTGTGGGCTGGTCACCGGACGTGGCAGGGAGGAAGGACTCACTTTGGAGGTGAGAGCCCAGACTCCTCCTTTTATTCTCCTGGCGGCCACTCGGTCCCTCCCACAGAGGATTGAATGAGTCACGGGATGAACCTGGCATTGGGCCCAGAAAGGACAGCGAGAATCCTCTAGAACCCTGCCAGCCTGTGGTCTCCCTGTACAAACCAAGGAGTCAGAGCCTTAAAACCCTCCTAGATTTCATTGGGGCAATGATGGTAAAGAAATTAGGTCAAATTAATGCTGAAGTGCTGGTTAAATAAAGTAAATTAAGGCATTGTGAGTCTGTGTGGTCATTCTTCATTTATCTCTTCCTCCTCCTCCAGCTCTTCCTGCCCCATCCACGTGTCTCCTCCCCTCCCCTTCTTCCTCTAGCCCCCTACTCCTCTCTTTTTTCTTCTGCTTCTTCTATAAGGTCCAGAGACCTTCATTCTCTTTCTGTGCCTCCTGTCTCACCCATCACCTGGCCTGTGTGCAATACCACTCAGCGCCTGTGGAGGGCAGATGTTCCTCACCCAGGGACTAAGTCAGGTGTCCTCTGTTAGACAATAGCAATAGCTTCTCCCCTTGGTTGAAGGTGAAGACTATCTCACACAGCTAATCCACTTTTATAAATCCCATATAATAGAAGACTAATATGCAAATTCTCCCCTCCACTGGGATTTCAACCAGGAGTTTGAGCAGGAGGCAGAAACTGCCGGCCCACTGCCCACAGCCCCTCGCTCCAGTCTCCCCTGCCCCTGTTTGGCCATCACCAACCTGATTGATGGTAGGACTACCTGGCCAACTGCCTGTGTCCCCTCCCTAAATGCCACCTTTCAAAGGCACGATTGGCCCAATCAGGGCAGGCTGGCCAGACTCCACCCATACACCAATTCATGCACCAGACCTCTAGTTTAGTTATAAATGTAGAGTTACATGTTGTTCAGTTTTGTTTGCTTTAGGGTTTTTCTTCCACTGGTTCAGGAGATGATGTGGAAAGTAGAATCACTGATGCTTCAGGGAGGAAGCACTGGGTGGTTGAATATCTGGGCACGTGCAGATGTGGATTTGCATCTGGATGCCACGGCTCACCACGAAATGACCTTGGGAAAGATAGTGCTGGTTGTCCCGAGCTTCCGTTTTTACAACGAGCAGAAATGACACGGAGGCGGCTTTTGTAAGAACGCCAGGCACTCTATGTAGAAGCCTAGCACAGGGCCCAGGAACGGTAATCAGCACTAAACCACAGGTTTCCTCTACACATCCATGCATACATACATACATACATATACATACATACTTTTACCTATCCATCCATTCATCCATTAATCTAGTTATCTACCTGTCATCCTCACATCCTTCCAACCACCCATCTACAGTAAACATCTATCCATCCATTCATCCATCCATCCTGCCATCCCTCCCTTTATACATCCATGTTCATAGCAACCAGGATTCTCCCAAGCCTGGCCCTGTGCTTCATGTCACAGATTCAGTCCTAGGAACAAGTTATGGCAGGACCTTGTACCTGTGCAGCTTACCTGGAACTGGAAGTCAATGAACAAGCTCCCCATTGAATCCTATACTGAAGGACTTGTATGCATGCATATGAACATAACCAATGAATGAAAGACACTGGGGCGGGGAGGGGAGGAAGGTGGGGATATGTGCTGGGGGGTAGGGGAGGCTGGGGGGAGGATAAGGGGGAGGGGGAAAGGAAAACATGTACTACTATTATACTGCAAAAAAATCAATTAAAAATTTTAAAAAAAAGAATCCTATCTAATAAAAGAGTAATATGCAAATTGCCCATCACTCCAACACACAAGATGGCTGCCCCCATATGGACACAAGATGGCTGCCACAAGATGGTCAACATAGGAGGGCAGTTGGGAAGGACCAGGCTGCTAGGAGGGCAGTTGTGAGTAATCATGCCATCACGGGAGGACAGTTGTGGGTAATCAGGCTATTACGGGAGGACAGTTAAAGATGAACAGGTTGGCAGAGGAGGAGAGTTGGTGGCAAATGGGCCTGTAGGCAAGGACAGTTGGAAGGTACTCAGGCATGCAAGGGAGGGCAGTTGGGAAAAACCAGGCCTGCAAGGGTGGGAATTTGGAGACAATCAAGCCCGTAGGGGAGGGTAGTTAAGGGTTACCAGGCCGGCAAAGGAGGGAAGTTGGGGGCAAACAGGCTGGCAGGGGAGCAGTTAGACCTCAATCAGGCTGGAAGGGTAGTGGTGAGGGGATGGTCGGGCTGCCAGGGAGAAGCCACTAGGGGCAATCAGAAAGACAGGCAGGTGAGTAGTTGGGAGCCAGCAGTCCTGGATTGTGACAGGGATGTCCGACTGCCCGTTTAGGCCAGACCCTGGTGGTAGGGTCTGGCCTAAACGAGCAGTCGGACATCCCTCAAGGGGTCCCAGATTGAAGAGGGTGCAGGCTGTGCTGAGGGACAATCCCGTTCCCTATGCATGAATTTTGTGCACCGGGCCTATAGTAAAAGTAATAACATTCAGCGAGAGCTATTTTTATTCTCAGTGACTCACTGAAAATAAAATCGATACAAGGATCTTTAGAGTATATGATCCTTAAATTTTTCACTCGTTTTAAGTAAGTTGAAGAAATTAGCTCTACAGTATTTGGACACAAGGACCTTTCTATTTTAATTTGTCCCTGATTCTGTAAACTGGCTCTGTCCCTCGCTGCCAGGGCTGTTGAGCCACTAGCCTCGAGGATGTTCACCGAGGTGAAGCTATTCTTCCTTAAGTCCATGCCAGCATCTGGAAGCTGGTTGGGGAGGTACTTTCCCAGGACGGAAACTAAGGACAGGCCCTGGTCTTGGAGACATCTTGATGGCAGTGAGATGTTTATTGATCTTGGCGCCACCCATGCCTTCAGCCAAGCTGGCGGTGGGGGTGTCATCGTGGGGTCTCTTGGTACAATGGGAAGAAGCCTAGGCTTGTTGTGAAGATTTAATCAGGTATCGCTTGAAGTCCTCAGAACAGGGCTGGACACAGATAGGTGCTGTCTACAGGTCAGCTGCCAGCAACTAATTATAAACCAGAGAGGACTCTTTTATTAATACCTGGTGGCCAAGGACCACAACAGACCATGGGCCATCCTGCTCCTCTACCATCCTCCAGTCGGTCCAGAGATAATCCCATTCAGAGACAAGGGGAAAGGTCAAAGTTGAAAGTTAAGCACTGTATTTCAATCCATTCTTACGTGGTATTTTCCTGACTCCTAGAAAGAGTTTCCTGAGATCCAGTTTATTCAGTCTTCCCTTTTGAACACAGTCTACAGAGCGTTGGCCTACAGACCTCCTCAGTGGCCAGCTGCTCCCTGTGCGACTCGCTTCCAGGCTCAGGAGACCATGAATGACACACAATGAGACAGCGCTTACTCCCTGGGGAGCACTGGTGACCACCTCTTTGTCTTCACAACAACAACCCAATGAGGAGAGAGATGATGAGATTTAGGGTCCAACCTGGGGCACCTGAGCAGGGAGAAGAGGCCACTAAATGCATGGAATGCCAGCAGCATAGACCAGGATCCTCCTGAGCAACTGGACATGTGTGGTTTCCCTCCAGGGAGGTACAGTTACCATTTCTCCCCAGCTTCCAGGCCTCGGGCCACTACTGTCCTCCTGTTACTCACAAGTAAACATTTGCTTGATCCCATCTAACCCGGATCCACCCGGTGCCTGGGGACAGGGACCCGGATTTGGAAGCTGAGTCAGGATCAGGTGTTATCTCCAGACAGTTCTCCTTGGCTGCTTCATGAAAACCCTGACTTTTACATAACTTGTTCTTTATGCAAAATGTGTGGTTACACACTTCATCCCCAAACTCATGGCAGTCCATACGGGTCATTCCATTGTACACCATTATCTTCTGTATTTCGGAACTAATTTCCCTCCAACTCACGCCCACATACTCTCGCTAATGCCAGGCCTGCAGAGTAAGAACCTCTGGCCTTCAGCGGCGTCACAAAGGAAATATGGGACATCTAATAACACAGATCCTTTTTTAAATTTAACTTTCCTGTTGAATGTATTACAGACATCTTCTTTCCACCACTGATCCAATCCACCCTACCCTGACCCCTCTCCGGTTGACAATACACATTTCCAATGTTAGAAACTCCATTCTCTCCTAGGGCTCATTTTCTCCCTCCTGTACCCGCCCCTGTGAACATTTGTCTGAGTCCTCCCAGGTGGGTGGAGTGTTATTGGCATCCAGTGGGTGAGACCAGGTTTGCTGCCAACGGTAGGCAGTGCTCAGGGCTTCCACCAGAAGAGAACTCTCCTCCATCCAGGGGAACTAGCTCCATGGCTGAGACACCCCGTGAGGGAGAAATCTCTGGAAGCCTTGGTGCTGGTGGAGTGTGAGGTGGTCTGGCCCTCAGTGGACAATGTGTGGACCCTCAGTGCAGACCTAGGCGGACAGCAGTGGGGCCCGGGTGTCCTCCACCTCAGGGCTGAGCTTCAAGGTGGTGACTTCACCTGGCTGGTCCTCACTCCTGGAGGGCCGCATGCATTCCTCTCT
The DNA here is from genome assembly GCA_027563665.1 of Antrozous pallidus. Lineage (NCBI taxonomy): Eukaryota > Metazoa > Chordata > Mammalia > Chiroptera > Vespertilionidae > Antrozous > Antrozous pallidus. Next base: position 2,614,191 of record CM050520.1, on the reverse strand, counting down.
GTCATCCTCATAGACTTTGTCCTTCAAGGTCCAACTCAGTCCTCAGCTCCTCACAGAGCTTCTCTTCCTGGAGAATCCTCGATCCTCAGCTTTGTCTCCCTCGGATGTCTGCAGGCCTTTCATGTTGTGATAGAATCTCATGCTGGTGACACACCTCATCTCTCCTCTCTGCTCTGTCTTAAGTCCTCACATTTCACCCATAATCGATTCCTTAAGGAAATCAGTGAGTCCTTACCACAAACACATCACGTTTCTCAGTTTGGTTTAGTATAGAAGCCAATTACCTGAAATGATCTGTAGCACTTCAACTATGTTTGCCAAATTTTGCTCCTGACCATTTTTTTTTTGCACATTTTCTCCACTCTTAACATTCCTTTCATTTCTGTCTTACAACTTCCTGTAATCTCATACACTTTCATTCGGAAATAATGGTACAGGAGCATTGTCCCCAAAAGAAAACACTGAAACACACCTTCCCCGAGAATGTTAGCTCTGTGTCTTCTGCTGTGGAAATACTTGTGAGGAAACAGATTCGTCTCTGAGCACCTGTGTTCCACCCGTGTTTACTGGGATCCATGCCTTGTGTTTTGTGTGTGTTTTCATCTACTCCTTTTTGTAGAGCGGATTTCTCCCCGCCTTTGAGGGAACCAACACTGCAGATCAAGCTTTTGAAGATCTGTATTCAGAAATACCTTTATTTCTCTTTCTGCTCAAATGGTACTGAGCTGCATGTAGGATGCTGGTCCCATTCCATTGCAGGTCAGAGCCTCAGAAGTGTCAGTGTTACTCGGGGGCTCCCAGTCTTGTGTGGATTCTCTTTTCTTCCCATCCGTGCCTGTGCCTGGTGTTTCCTTCTGAACGCAGCTCCTTCCTTCAGGGCCCCACTCCACAGGAACACAAAGGGGTTCTGATGTGAGGAAGGAGTGACCTATTCCATCACATATTATTTTTAATATATTTTTATTGGTTTCAGAGAGGAAGGGAGAGGGAGAGAGAGATAGAAACATCAAGGATGAGAGAGAATCTTTGATCAGCTGCCTCCTACTTGCCCCCTATGGGGGGTCGAGGCCACACCCCATGTGCCCTGACCTGGAATGGAGCCGTGACCTCCTGGTTCCTAGGTCGATGCTCAACCACTGAACCAGCTGGCCCGGCCCATTTCATGTTCTTCTCTGTGGGGAGCTTTGCTTGATGTATTTCTTCGGTGACTTCCTTTCCACCTGACGGCTCTCATTTTGCAATTCTGTTGGTTGGATCTCGTGAATGGACGGCTTACCATGCTGTTCTCTTCTCTCACATTTCTGGTCTCTGGCCTGTGTTACACTGTTCTGCTTTGTCTTCCAAATGCTTTATAGTTTTTCCAGCCTTCGTGTTTTTTATTGTCCAGAGCAGCTTGTTTTACTTTGAGTGTTGATTCTATGTGAAGACAACAGTGGAGCACGGTCACCGAGCTTCCTGAAGACCCGGGCAGGGTCCCCCGGAAGAGAGCTCTTCCTGCCCGAGGGCGTGGAGCCGTCTCCCAGAACACAGCTCCATGAGCAGCTTGCCCGCCGTCTGTCTCTCTCCACCTTCCCGCCGTCGACACGTCAGACACAATGGTGGCCTCTGGGAGGGAAAAGCAGGAGTAAAGGATGAAGGAAGCCAGGTGTTGGCTGGGACACAGGCCTGAAGAGACTGCAGACCCCGAGTTCCTTCTAGGAAGCACGCAGCCATGGCCTGATGTGGACAGCCTGGAGGGTGGATCGGGGTGGGATGCAGGCCCTGCTCCCCATTTCGAGTGTTGTTGGGCCGCCTCTCAGAGTCCTACTGTGTGTGTGTGGGGGGGGGGGGTGGCTTTTCCTGTGTGTTTGGTAAACATACACAACATACCATTTACCGTTCTCACCTTATTGGTGTAGCATTCACTGGCAATGCTGCAGGCACCGTCCTTATGTCACCTCTGTCCACCCACATTCAGCCCAAACAGGGGTTCCCCATCAAACACTCAGCTCTACTCCCCCAGCCCTCCTGTGCAGCCTGTGGCCCCCTCCCTCGTGGCCAGCAATTCAAGGGGAAAGACCTGTGCAGATCCAGGTCTCTCAGTGGCAGATCCTGGGAGTGAGGCTGGGCCTGCAGCTGCCAGGCTGGTAGGGCTGGGAGGTTTGGGGAGGGGGGGTGATCAAGGGCAGGGACCCTGGCACCTGCTATGTTGGGAGCCGCTCACCCTCAGGCACAGCCTTGCTGTCCTCCCAGGTCAGTGGGCCCTGTCTCCCAGGCACTGGGGGCCACACTGTAGGTGGGGGAAGTGAGGCTGGGGACCACCTGGGCTCTCCCCACAGAGATCCCCACACCTGAGTCCTGAGCGGGGCAGGGGCATCCTTTGATTTTGCGTCTTCCCAGAGGGTTCTGAGAGGACTGGAGCCAAGCTTAGGGGCCATGGGAGGACACGTTTTGTCCCCATGTCTGGACGTGGTGACGGTCTGCCGAGTCCTATACGGAGAGGTTCAGATCGAAGGAGGAACCGTCACACAAATGAAAATGCTGTACAAGAAATACCACTTTGGAAGGCATGGGGGTCAGGTGGAAACCTCTTTGGTAAAGAGACTGGGTCCCTCTGCTTTTCAGTCACTCTGAATACACATTTACCCTTAGCAATGTCTACAGCAGATCAAAGGTCAAGTTTGGGGAACAATGGAAAGGGTTTCAGGTGGGAACTCGCCTGGAGCCATGGCCATCAGGGCAGGAGCAGAGCTTGTGCTGATGGTCAGCCCTGCTGGACATCCCAGTCCACTGGCCGGCCACTGTCTCTGTTTGATGTTAACTGCTGTTTGCTTTCACCTCTAACAATGGACGACAGTGGACGGTCACCGTCCTGAGACCAGGCTCCAGGAAAGGGGAGGCAGGCCTGTGCTCTTCCCGGACCACGTCCGCCCAGGGCTGCTCCCTGCTGGCAAACTCTGGGTAGTTTACGAACCCCAGCAATGGGCGACACCATTTGTCCTTTCGTGTCATGAATGAATTCACTGTGTTCTCACCACCACTCTACCATGCGAATAGTTCGTCACAGAAAGACACAGGGAGAGCACACGACTCCCTCTGCCTGTGTGTGCCTGTGTCTCACTGTGTGCATATCTGTGTTCATTCCTGCCTGTGTGCATGTCTGGTTATATGCGTGTCTGTAGAGGGCCCCCTGGGAAGACACCTGAGCATTCTTTAAATCATTGTCAGCTGAATCCGAGGTGCCAGGCAGAGCCGAGTCTTGGAAACCATTCACCAGAAGATGGATGTGTTATCAGTACTGACTCTAAACTTGCTTCGGGTGTCAGAGAGAGGGCCTTGAAAAGCAGATTCAGCCGAGCCCTGGGAATGAGGGAATGAGTAGGGACTGGGCCCACCCACTTAAGCTTCCTTTACCTTATGTTTTTTTCATGCGAAACCTCTTTTTATTTTGGTGTAAATAAGTGTGCTGCAGATGGGTTTGAATTCCTGTCTCTCCAGCAGAGAGAACAGAGATTCCACCCAACCACACCTTTATTTCTACTTCTGTGTCGCCTATTCTTTCTTTTATTTCTCAATCCCCAGCTCCTCTACTCAGTAACTGAACCCACTCTTCTTTCCATGCTGGACGTGGAAAAGAGAGAAAACCCCCACACTTGTCTATCTGTGTGCATGTCTGTGTGTGTGCATGTGTGTATCATGAGTCTTGCTAAGCGTATATCACAGGGAGGACTCTGTTAGTGTTAAAATGTGTATCTCTGTGTCACTGAGTGTAAATTGTAAGTCTGTGTATAGAGGTTTATTTTAGGGGTGAGAGTGAGAGATGGCTGCCCGAGGGGAGACGTGGAATGGACCTCACGGAGGAGGTCTCCTGTCCGGTGCAGGGAGCAATGTGGAGGCAGAGGGACCCGACATGCCCAGGTGCGGGGTGTGACCCACCTACCGCCTGTGTGAGCGACATACAGACAAGGACGGTGGAGCACAGATCCAGGCCGAGCAGGGAGAAGTGGGAGGGTGCGGGTCGGGTCGTGCCAGGTCGTGTGTGCAGCACCAGCAGGGGCCTTGGCCCTCCCGGCGGGACTCCAGCCTGTGTCTCTCAGGCTGTGGCAAGAGCTCAAGAATCCAGCGTCCACCGAGCGCAGGCGGGAGACTGAGCACATCACGTGCTTCAGAGAAGAGGGGACTGAGTGTGCGCTCCCGCCGTGACACCTGCACACGCTCTGTGGAAGCCCGGGCGTTTGATAACAGGAGGGGCCCATGGGCTCTGCCCTCAGTCATGGGGCTTCATGTGCCCTTCATCATGGAGGAGCTGAGGACGAATAGTCAATCCTCCTCCTGGAATCACGGGGGACCATGGCCTAGGCTATCAGGTGCAGAAGAAGACCGATCGCCTTCCTGTGGAGGTCACTGTGGTGTGGGGGCACAGGTACATTGCAGGGGGGCAGCTCCGCCCCAGGCGACCAGGTAGGAGCCTTGGGCACAAGCCGGGAGGGACGAGGTCAGGAGGTGACCATGGCTGTGCAGATGGAGAGGACAGGCTGTGCGAGGAAGGGGTTGGGGAGGGGGAACGGGGTGACACACAGGTGTCAGGATCAGGGGAGCTGCAGTGGGTCAAAAGCCCCCACACACTGCACTCCCTAAGCCCTGGGCTCCCTGTCTTTCCTATGGAGCCAGTTTGCACCTGCCATCAAGGGACGGATTCTGACTGTGGGAGACAACCTTGGGTTTCCTGGGTCTGCTCTATGCCGCCCCCCAAGTGGAAGATGGGAAGGCAGAGGGTTCACAGGAAGGAGGCCCAATGGCAGGTCCGTGGGGCCCTGCAGTCCTGCAGCCAGACCAGCCGGCCCTCGGCCTCCCAGCGGGAACCCACCAGGGAGGGCTGCCCCTGGACTGGCTCAGCCAGCGGGGCCTCCGCACTGGGTCTGGGCAGAGTGACGCAGCCTCCCGTCCGGGCCCCTGGGAAACGGTCCCCTGAGCCACAGCGCGGCGGGCCTGGAGCAGCCGTGGACACTGGTCCGGAGCTCTCAGCGTCCGACTGGATGCGTGGGCACCGCAGGGATGGAGGTGCAGGAGGCTGCGGGGCTCATGCAGGGCCGGGGCCGGGAAGGCCTGTGCAGTGACCCCGGCTGGGCCCTGAGCCAGCGTTCCCTCCGGATCCCCGCCGACAGGAGCCACAGTCACTGCCCATGGGGTCAGCGAGATGCACTGTTGTCACCACCCACAGCCCCTCACGATGCCCGCCCCCTCCCCTCCACCCCCCATGGCCAGAGACCGGGGTAAAACAAGGCAGAGAGAGACGTGCAGGGCAAGTGATTTATTGAAGCAAGACGTTGAAACCTCTACATTTTCCAGGGACGGTCAGGGCATCATTGAGAGACAGCGGTGCTCACAGGTAAGGTTTACGAAGGCGGATTCTTACAATACAACTTGACAATCTCCTGAAATAGACCAAGAGAGACAGGGCTGTCAGTCATGCTGCCCTGGAGATGCTGCGGGCAGAGTGTGCTCACAGCCAAGAGGCGGGGACACTGCGACCAGCGAGGCACACGGGGCCAAGAGCCGGCCAGGGTGCGGGTGGGGAGTTCCATGGTCAATGTGGGGGCACAGCCACAGACACGTCACCGAGAGCCCTGGCCACGGCCAGACGCAGAGCCCGAGGGGCCAGGGTGGTTTCTGATGGAGCCGGGAGGGGGACATGGGGGACAGAACAGCCCAGGATTTGCTGTCTCTGAGTCCCAGGTCCCAGGACAGGACTTTTCACTCCAGAGTGGACACAGGGTAGGGGGCGGGGGGAGGGGCTGCAGGAGGATCTGCTGCAGGAATCGCTGCCCTGGTGGGCACCTGTGACTGGTGGCACGCTGACGTGTCCACACTGAGGCTCTGTGTGTGGGGACTGGTGCTTAAAGCCGGGCCTCATTCGGGGCTGGAGGAGCTGAGCCCCCTCCTCCCTCCAATGTCTGAACTCCTCAGAGGGACAGGGAGGTGGTCAGGGCCAAGGGGATGCAGAGGACAGAACTGGGAGGCCCTGCCCCCTGGCCTGATGGGTGAGCTGCCAGAGCCACACAGCCTCCCTCCCCTGCCTCCCCCTGCCCTCCCCACCCCACAGCATCCCCAGACACGGTGCCTCCTGCCCCCCGGTGAGGGGCCTCGCCCTCCAGAACGCTCCCAGGCAGGGAGGCAGCCGTGTGCGGCCGTCACCATCCCGCCTGGGCCCTGGCTGTCCCCGCTCCGCACACGTGGGGAGCCTGGAGCCCAGGGCGGGGCCTGCAGAGGCTGTGCAGCCTGAGGCTGGCTCGGGGTGTTGGGTTGAGGCTGGCTCGGGGTGTTGGGTCATCATCCAGCCTTGGCCCCGGGACCCTGTCTCAGAGGTGAGCAGAAGGGCAGTACCCTGCCCTGTGCTCCCCAGAGCAGTCCCCTCCTCCCGCCAGTCCATGCAGCTGAGCAGCGAGTTGCAGAAAGGAGGATGAAGTTACCGTAAAGTGGACCATTGTCAATCGGTCGGACAAGGGGAGCTTGTCTGTGCAGGCCTTCACTTGCAGGGTGCTCTGCATAGCCTCTTCAGGTGCATCGAATTGGCTAATCTCCTCCTTGAAGGCTGCTTTAGTCCCCAGCAGGAAGGTTGTCATCACAGAAGAAAGGGCTGGACAGACTTCCCCCGCATTAGCTGGAGCAGAAGAGACAGAAACACAACCGATGTAGGAAAGTCCCCTTTCCCACGACTCTGTGACCCAGAACCAGACAGGAGCCAGGGCGGGAAGGGCCCTCCAGTGACAATGCCCCTCCCCCACGGCCTCACTGGCACCAGGTCCCAGAGCCCGAAGTGGAGTCAGGACGGCACACAGGTGACACCCGGTCACTCTCACCCGCAGTCAAGTACACGCAGGGCTCCCCCAGAGCCCTCTGTGCCCAGTCCCTGTCCCTGGATGTCACTGAGCTCTGCCTCTCCATTGAGCCACTCCCGGCCTGGTCTGGCTCCCGGGGGAGGAGCTGTCAGCCCTCAGCCTTTCCAGGGAAGGGGGGAGGCAGGTCCTAGCAGAGGCCGGAGGGGGACAGTACAGGGGAGAGGAGGGAGGAGAGACACTGAGTGAGGGAGGAGGGCTGGGAGGCTCCGTCTACCACCAGGACCAGGTCAGGTCGGAGAGGGCTCCCGTTTAACCAAGGACGTCTGTGAGGTCACATCCGATGCTGATGCCCAGACCAAGACTGGCTCTTCAGCTCCGCCTGATGGACAGATCCCCCCAGAGGGTGGCAGGGACAGGGCGAACTTTCCACCCATTGGCCTGTGCTGAGACCTGCAGGAACCCCTTCGGGGTCTGGATTCTCCATCCCCAACCTCAGGCCTCTGCAACCACCTGCAGCTGGGACTGTGCCGCACCCGCCCCTTCCACCTGGGAGCCTGCAGGGAGGTGGAGGGTCGGGTCAGAGGACACCCTGCAGGGAGGTGGAAGGTCAGGTCAGAGGTCACCCTGCAGGGAGGTGGAGGGTGAGGTCAGAAATCACTCTGCTGGGAGGTGGAGGGTCGGGTCAGGGGCTCAAGGAGACAGGACAGGGTCGGGAAGTCAGGTGGAAGGGAGCCTCAAAATGACTTGGTTCAGCCCCCAGGGTGTGAGGACAGCCCAGCACTGCTGGCCACAGGCCCCCTTCACCTGGGCAAGGGCACCGGGGCCCTCCCGCTCCCACGGGCTCCTCACAGCCTGGTGGGGCCACAGGGGGAGGATCAGGCCTGCTGGCCCCTGAGGGCCTCTGGATCCCAGAGCCACGTGGACACTGGCCAGTCCGGGCCGCAGGCAGCCCTGATCCTCTGGACAGAGCCTCTCCTGCTGGAACATTCCGAGTCTGAACCTTGGAGTCCACAGCCTCGGGCTCCACTGGCCCTGAGAGGCCCTGGAGGAGACGTCGGGGAGACCAGGGCGGCCTCGGCCCACCTCCTCCCCCGCCATCGCCGGGTCCCCCTGGGCACCCTGACCCCCGAGGAGAGGCCGGGGGCGCCACCTTGTGTCCGGTCCCAGCGCCGCCGGGCAGAGCCCTGACCACAGGAAGCTGCTCCGTCCGCTGCTTCTCCATCAGACCCGGCGGGCGTGGGGCTCAGACGGGACCTGCACTGGCCTGCGGTGCTTTCTGTGGGAGTTCCAGAGTCCCGGGACCTGACACCCCCAGTCCTGGGCTTGGGGGCTGGTGGGCCGGGGGCGGGATAGGTCTGATTGTGCCCTGTCCCCCTCCCATCTCTGTCACCGGGACGAGGAAGGTCCTCCCGCCGCTGGTGTGTGAGTGAAGTGACTCTCACCGTCGGGGCAGCAAAGGGCCAGAGTGACCAGCAGCAGAGGCAGGGCCAGCTTCATGGTGCCTGTGACCGGGAGCTGAGCTGAGCCGACAGGAGCCGTGAGGAGTGGATGAGCGGCCTGGGAGCCCACGGCTCTTTGTACCCAGTGAGCCTCACGGTCCTGCCCACGGGGGCGGACAGGTCACAAGACCTGGCTTCCAGCCCGCCCTTCCTGGCAGAGGCCTGATGCCAACAGTCCGCGCCACAGCCTGGGGCCTTGGTCAGAGCCAGGCTCGCTGGCACCTGCCCGGCTCCCTGGAGCTCCGCCAGAGGGAGAGGGTCCCATGTGCACACCCCTCGGTGGAGGGGGCCCCTGGGAGTCAGCGCCTTCCGAGTGGATGGTCCGAGTGCTCATCTCCTCAGCCCAGGGCCTGGCACAGAGAGGGGGCCGCACGTGTCCCTGCGGGAGGTGAGCGACCCTGAGTGCAGGAGCAATCAGTGTGGCTGGGCTGCCCCTTTGGGGTACGTGGTGCCCGCTGTGCCAGGGCGGCTGCGGGCACTGCAGGGTACCAGGTCTGGATGTCCACTTATTGACAACATTCCCTTCAAACCAGGGGACGCATACAACAAGCCATCAATGAATTGGTCATAATAAGCTGATAATTAATCAACCATCAGAGAGATCTGAGATGGCCTCCTGAGAGACGCAGTGAGAAGGGATGGAAGCTAATGCTGGAACTGAGCACAGGATCTTCCCGGGGACACCCATCCTCCCTGCACACCTGTCACCGGGGACCGAACAGACACAGAGGCCCCTTGGCGACAGGATCCAGGGCAGCAACACAACACACTGACGTCCACACACCTGCGTCGGCAGAGCTTGAGGAGGACCCCACCACCATATCCTCAGAGACAGGACACAGGAGAGGTCAGTGCACACCTGTCCTCAGGTTGTGGCCCATCCACTCCTGCCACCTCGGGATCGAAGCCGCCAGCTTCACACATCATTGAGGTTTCTGGGGTGGAGTGTGGGACGTGGAGAAACCAAGATGGCGGCATAGGTAAACACCTAAACTGCTGCCTCGCACAACAATTTCAAAACTACAACAAAAAGACAAAACGGACACCATCCAGAACCACCAGAAAGCTGGCTGAGTGGAAATCCTACTGGAAGGAAAGGTAAAAGGGCACTGAGACTCTGAGGAGGTGCGGAGGGCAGAGGTGCTGAGACGGGGAGACATGAGCGAGCGGAAAGGGCGGGTGGCTGCATACCCAGCTGGTTTTAGAGAACAGGGAGGGAGAAAAAGGCTCCCCACTGCACTAAACCACAGTTCGGGGTGAGTCTCAGGGCACCTAGTCTCATACGGGGTGAAACCGGACTGTCAGGAGGAAGCTCACTGAGACTCGGGGGCTGCAGAGCGGGAGCCCTTAGAGAGGGTGAGTAGCTGGCTCTCTCTTTCTGGAGGAAAACAAAACCACCTGCTCTGGGGGACTGCGCTGTACCCCAGTTCCAGGTGAGACTTTGGGTATCCAGACTCATTTGGGGAGAAACTGGACTGTCTGGCAGGGACCAAACCCAAGAGCCGTTTTCTCAGAGGTGCATGCAGCCATTGCCTCGGGACACGGAGACCCAGCTTAGGGCAGGGCTGATGGAAAACCAAGGCTGACTCTCAGCCCTGAGATGCAGCCCCATCCAAGCTGAGCACAGAGGCTCTCCCACAGAGGAACAATTGCAATAAAGATTTATTACAAAAAAAAAAAAATGTAGGAAACTGGTTTGACTCAGTGGATAGATTGTCGGCCTGCAGACAGGGCGAAAAAATGTGGGATGTTTGCCTTAGGGGTGGGGGATGTGATCAAGACCCCAACTTCAGGGCCTGACTCCCGGGTTCCAGCTCAGCTCTGGAGCTTCCTGCCTGACCCTCCTGGCCTCAGTGTCCTCATCTGTAAAACCAGGGGGACCCCAAGGGTGTGTGGGGACCAATGGGTTCGTCCAGGACAAATGCTGGGCACAGGGCCTGGCAGTCAGCATCCGCCATTCCAGTTACGCACCGAAATGGAAAAACTTGTGCTGTATGTGATAGTCACACAGGATACACTGCCTCACCCCCAATTCAAACATCAGCCCATCTGACGGCTCTGCCAGGGGGATTGGCCTCGCCTCAGGGCGGCTGCGCTCGGTCTGGGCGCTGGTCCATTGGGATTGCTCTCAGTCACACCAGCCGGTGACTTTCCAGTCACTCTATCGACTGTGTAATGGACACATCGCAGCGAGGCTTATTGTGACTCCATAACCTTCACACAGTATTGGAGTCAGGGTGCGGGAGGGGCGGTTGGGGATGGGGATCATGTCCCCATGACCTTCGAGGTCTCTGCTCTCGGTCCTCAGCAGGATGTGCTGTCCACATATGCCCCTTGGATCCTAGGGTCCTCCAACACTCAGGCTCCAACTGGTCCCCTGGTCCCTGGGGGTGGAGACCCCTCAGACATCACCTCTGGATCATGATGTCCCCGTGTGCTGTGCGTCTACATAGCCTCTGGAGACACCGGTCCCCATGGGCCCTTCCCCTGTTCCGTGTTACATGACAGAGGTGCCCACATCCTGTCACACCCTGCAGGCACTCACTCCGCAGGTGCAACTCTCCGGGCCACGGATCGGAGTCAGTGATGTCTGTGGAACTCTGTGACAGTGGCCTCCCGGTCCTCGTGTCCAATGAAATAAAGAATAACTCAGCTTTAACTACAACTCCTTAAAAATAATTTTAATATGTGTTTATTGGTTTCTGAGAGAAAGGGAGAGGGAGATAGAGACATCCATGATGAGAGAGTATCATTGACTCACTGCCTCCTGCATGCCCCCCAATGGGCATTGAGCAGGCAACCCAGGCATGTGCCCTTGACCGGGAATCGACCCGTGACCTCCTGATTCATAGGTCGATGCTCAACCACTGCCCCCACTACAATACTTGTGAGCGATAGATCGCAGGTCATTTTTGATCCGTAAAATTGAGTGACATGGCTCGTTCTTTACACATCCCCACCATCATGTAACAAGCATGTTTGAAGTCGTCCCCTAAGGAAGGAAGCCAGGACCAAAAGGGCTGCTGGGAACCAACTGCAGCATGTCACAATGACAGATCTGCCAACGGGTCGGTGGGACTTGGTGGGCTCCATAAGGGTGAGCCGCACATGTAGTTTACCTGTGGGAAATGGCTAAACGGCACTTGCCACAAACCTGAATAGGATTGTCTGCTGCCAGACAGCTCAGGGCATTTTATTGGCTCCTGTTGGCCAAACACCTGAACAGCTGTAGGCTATTCCCCCACCTGACAATGCTTCTGTTACCCTACCCATTGAAGTGTATTATCTCCACCTTACATTAGGACACATTGTGTTAAATAAATACCAGGGGGTCCTTAGACAAGAGTGAGTCCTTAGCTCCTTTAGCTGAAGCTCCTCTGACACCCAATGCCTTTCCAATTTATCTTTGGTCTCCGGACTCTTTAATCATTTACCCGCAGCCCCTTTCTCCAGAAGGCTGAACCCTTTGTAAGGCTGGGAAAAGAACCCCGGCATTATGACGCCCGAACAAGGGACACCAATAAAGGGACTCTGTTTGATCAATAAATAACACCCCCATCGATACAGAACATGAAACCAGGCCTCCTTCAGCGCATTCAGAGTCGCATCGATCAACAGCGTTTCGCTTTGATAAGAAGCATCACCAACTGGAAGGTCCCGGATGGCATCCAGATCACCAACGTGCCTCACCTTACACGCTCCACAAGCCACGCCACTGCCTCTCTCCTGCCTTGTGCACTGAGCCCCGAGATCCAGGCCCCAGGATCCCGACCGCGTGTGAGCTCTGGCCACGCCTCGCCTCCCACAGACCGCCTGCCGCAACCCTGCACCCAGCGATGCTCTGACTTCCTGCTCCGCTCTCTGAGCTGCAAGGGAGCCCACAACGTGGGGGCTGAGGGGACCTGGGCAGCAGAGATGGCTTCCTTCTCCTGCTCCTCCAACTCCCACCAGAACTCAGTCGTCCTGTGGGGGCTCAGTGTCCTCTGTCTTTCCCGCAGGTCAGCAATGAGAGGGAGCCGCCCACCTGGCCTGGCTCAGGGGTTGAGCATCCACCTATGGACCGGGAGGTCACGGTTCCTGGGCTTCGGGCTCCATCCCCACCTCCTATCCCCATTCCTGCTCTGCACAGAAAGCTGTTGGCCCTACGGAACTTCTCCAGCCCCTGCTCGGCCCTCACTCCCCCTGCAGTTATGTGTCAGCAGGGGCCCCCCTGTGCTCTATCCATGTGGAAACTCTTCTCACCAGATGGGGCCACTCCCTCCCCCCTCCACCCCATACTGGGGACTTCACTGCTTTTTCTTCACCATCACTCTGTGGCTCTGTGTTTGGTATTTGGGGAGTTGGGGGGGGGGGTTTCAGAGGAGGAAGGGCAGACACGGACCCCGGGTTCCGTGTGCTGTGGACTCAGCCCCAGGTAATGTGGATTCCCATGGGGGTCGGGCTTTGACCCCGCGGTGGCCGAAAGAAGTGTGTTTATGGGGTTTTAAGGAAACGTAACCCCCTCTCACTCCCCTTTGGACACTGTTTCTGTCCGACAGCCTCGGGCTCCGACGAGGGGTGACAGAGAGGAGAGGCCTCGGGGACGGGAGGTCATTGCCGTCTCGCTGAAGGGGGACAGCCAGCCGGCTCCCGGGGCTGGTGTGGGACCTGTCTTCGCAGCCACCACTGTGGGGGCCTGATGCCTGCCCGGGGCAGCAGGGAGGGGCCAGGGGAGCGCTCAGCAGCATCAGGATTCGGGGTGCGGGTCCCACTGCCCCAGAGAGGCCTTTCACATGTCCGGGTGTCAGCACCTGCAGGCTATTCTGCTTTCCCGGGAAAATAACAGGAATTCAACAATCATGTCCGTACCAGACTCAGCACCGTGTGTCGGTCACATGATGCCCTGCCTCGAGGGTCCATGCAGCCCCTGGCCTTCCTCTCCAAGAGGCTCTTCCGAGTCACCTTCCTCCCTGGCTCCTCCTCCACGCCCCCTCCTGGTCTCCCGCCCCTCAGGGTGGACAGTGCTGCCCTCCAGGCCCCGTGCCCGCCACGCTCCCGCCTCCCCCGGGCTCAGCGGCGTCTGTATCTCAAGCTTCCGCGGCCCCTGGCGGCCTCAGATTCCCGCCCGCTGCTCTGTGGGGCGACCTCGGAAGAGACCCCGGTAAGCACAGGGGGAGCGGGAAGGGAAACGCCTCTGTGTGCAGGAGAGGGGAGCTGCCCATGGCCAGGTAGCTCAGTGGACAGAGCGCGGACCAAAGGCCCGTTTCAAGGCTGGTCAAGGGCACGAACCTCGGCTGCAGGCTCCTCCTGGCCCAGTCCTGCGGGGGCGCGTGCAGGAGCCGCCAATGGATGCGTCTCCCTCACAGGGATGTTTCTGTCTTTCCCTCTCTCTTCCGCTCTCTCTAAAGACCAACGGGTCCCTCTCTCTTCCCCTCTCTCTAAAGACCAACGGGTCCCTCTCTCTTCCCCTCTCTCTAAAGACCAACGGGTCCCTCTCTCTTCCCCTCTCTCTAAAGACCAACGGGTCCCTCTCTTCCCCTCTCTCTAAAGGTCAACGGGTCCCTCTCTCTTCCCCTCTCTCTAAAGACCAACGGGTCCCTCTCTTCCCCTCTCTCTAAAGGCCAACAGGTCCCTCTCTCTTCCCCTCTCTCTAAAGACCAACGGGTCCCTCTCTCTTCCCCTCTCTCTAAAGACCAACGGGTCCCTCTCTCTTCCCCTCTCTCTAAAGACCAACGGGTCCCTCTCTCTTCCCCTCTCTCTAAAGACCAACGGGTCCCTCTCTCTTCCCCTCTCTCTAAAGACCAACGGGTCCCTCTCTTCCCCTCTCTCTAAAGACCAACGGGTCCCTCTCTCTTCCCCTCTCTCTAAAGACCAACGGGTCCCTCTCTCTTCCCCTCTCTCTAAAGACCAACGGGTCCCTCTCTCTTCCCCTCTCTCTAAAGACCAACGGGTCCCTCTCTCTTCCCCTCTCTCTAAAGACCAACGGGTCCCTCTCTCTTCCCCTCTCTCTAAAGACCAACGGGTCCCTCTCTCTTCCCCTCTCTCTAAAGACCAACGGGTCCCTCTCTCTTCCCCTCTCTCTAAAGACCAACGGGTCCCTCTCTCTTCCCCTCTCTCTAAAGACCAACGGGTCCCTCTCTTCCCTTCTCTCTAAAGGCCAACAGGTCCCTCTCTCTTCCCCTCTCTCTAAAGACCAACGGGTCCCTCTCTCTTCCCCTCTCTCTAAAGACCAACGGGTCCCTCTCTCTTCCCCTCTCTCTAAAGGCCAACAGGTCCCTCTCTCTTCCCCTCTCTCTAAAGACCAACGGGTCCCTCTCTCTTCCCCTCTCTCTAAAGACCAACAGGTCCCTCTCTCTTCCCCTCTCTCTAAAGACCAACGGGTCCCTCTCTCTTCCGCTCTCTCTAAAGATCAATGGGGAAATGCCCTCGGTGAGGATTAGAAAGAAAGGAGAGAAGAGCTGGCCCCTCGTTTTAAGTCCAAATCCCAGTGAAACTGCCCTGTGCAGTCGCCCTGGCCATGGCCTGCAGAACGGAGGCCCGAGGCGCCCCCTGGTGGGGACGGTCACAGTTGCGCTCAGGAAGGACCCCTCAGGCTGTTGTGCTCTGTGTGCCAGTCCCCCTGGGGACCTGGCTGCCCCTCCTCACCCCACGATCCGTGTAAAAGTCTGACATCCGGGGAATGGGAGCCACAAAGGCAGTAAGTGACACTAAGGGGACAATAAAGAGTTGGATTAATGATCCAGGAACAAATGTCAAACTTATGAGACATCCCCACCCAGTGAAGCCGCCCCACCAACTCCCACTTCTGCTGGTGACCCTACAGCATGGGGGACCCCACACGCCCTCTGGGACCAAGCAGACCACCCACATGACATGCCACGTCCGCGGGCTGAGGGTGCTAGCGCCGCTGTCCCAGCGAGTCCCGCGCTTGGCCGTTTCTTCCCGCTTAGCCTTCCGCGCAGGAAGCGTGATTGACAGCTGGAAGGGGCTGCACAGGGAATGCTCTGCAGAATCTCTAGGGTTTGCTGGGGCGGCTGTCGCCAAAGCCCCGCACGCAGAGTGGCTTAAGGGACGGAAACGTATTGTCCTCCCACTCTGGGGACCGCACGTCCGACATCAAGGACTGGGGGGGCTGGTCCCTTCCGAGAGCTGCGAGGGAGCCCGGTCCAGGCCACCCTCCCGCTCCCGGGGGCTGGCAGGCGGTGCTGGCAAACCCGCCCTTCCTTCCTTCCCCTCCCGCGGCGCCCTCCCTGGGCGTTTGCCCGAGGCGCCCTCCGCAGCCGCAGGTCCGGGCCGGGTGGCACCTGCTCTGCCCGCACAGGCACCAGCCGCGCCCGGCACTCGGGACGCCCGCAGAGCCACGTGGAGTCCGCGGCCTCGCGAAGCTGCTGCCCGCAGCGCCAGGGGGCGGGATGGGCCCCGGGGCTTGGGACGCGGAGCCCCGGACCCACCTGTGACTTTGTCAACATCCCGCCTGCGAAGGGACGAAACTGGTGGCTGCTTGAGGCCCCTGCAGCCCAGAGGGTGGATGAGCTCCAGCGGCCCCGGGGAACCGTTAGAATCCCCATTCACTGAATCTCCATTCAGTGGCCACTAGGAGGCAGTAACGGTCTGCGTTGGACCCACTGCCCTTTGACCAGAAGCCTGGCCTTACTGTTTTGTTGTTTTGTTTTGTTTTGTTGTTTTGTTTTGTTTTTTAAATGAGAATGGACCACATTCTAAGGCTGACTCCCAAGTTCTGGGAGCATACAACTCCCAGCCAAGTTAGAATGTCCTTTCTTTATTTCTTTCTTTTTTTTCTTTTTTTTAGTATTTTATTGATTTTTTTTTTTTTTTTTCGAGAAGAAGGGAGAGGGATGGTGAGTTAGAAACAGAGATGAGAGAGAAACATCCATCAGCTGCCTCCTGCACACCCCCCACTGGGGATGTGCCAGCAGCCAAGGTACATGCCCTTGACCGGAATGGAACCCGGGAACTTTCAGTCCACAGGCCGAGCTCCGTCCACTGAGCCAAACCACTTAGGGCTTACTATTTGAAATAGAATTATAGTCCGGCCGGCATGGCTCAGGGGTAGAGCATCGAGCTAGGAACCACGAGGTCACAGTTCGATTCCCCGTCAGGACGCAGGCCCGTGTTTCGGGCTCGACCCCCAGCGGGGAGCATGAAGGAGTCAGCCGATCAGTAATTCTCATCTTTGATGTTTCTCTCTCCCTCTCCCTTCCTCTCTGAAATCAATAAAAAAAAAAACATTTTTCAAAGGAAGAAAGATGAAATATAATTATAGATAGGTGAAATCCTGGTTTACAATGAAAGACTAGAACTCCGTGCCCTGTTCCCTCCCAATGTGGCTGTAACCTGGTTCCGTGCCTGTCTGGGACACTCACTCCTCTGCCTGTGCCCGGGACTCGGTGTTCTGTCTGAGTCCTTCTGTGGTCGGTGACACGAGAAAGCAGCTACGTACAAGGCTATTCACTGAGGGCACCTTAGCAAAGGAGTTGCGCACGCAAAGACCCCAAGCATAAAGTTAGGGCCTTTTTAAAAATATATATATATATTATTGATTTTTTACAGAGAGGAAGGGAGAGGGATAGAAAGTCAGAAACAGAGATGAGAGAGAAACATCCATCAGCTGCCTCCTGCACACCCTCCACTGGGGATGTGCCCGCAGCCAAGGTACATGCCCTTGACCGGAATCGAACCCGGGACCCTTCAGTCCGCAGGCCGACGCTCTACCCACTGAGCCAAACCGGTTTCGGCAAGTGAGGGCCTTTTCAACGAGGGCTGGAGGCCCGGCTCAGATCCCCCCCTGCTGTAACCCTGCCCCTCACGAAGGCTGGTGAGCCTGGTCTCCCTCACGTTGGGGTCTCAGTGCCTCCGGAGAGCAGAACCCTGCCTCAGACGTCACTTCTGAAACAGGGCATCGTCCCTGCGCTGGGGATCCTGAGTCGGGAGGCCCACGTTTTTGTAAACCTGACAACGGCCCAGCCACCCGTGGGCGTAGGAGGACGAACTCATTGGTCCATGTGCATCTGACGTCTCTGTGTGTTTTGAAAGTCCTGTGTGTGGCGCCCCATGTTGGGCGCCAAATGCGGGAACCCCTTTCACGTCCCACGTGATTCAGGATCCCGGGTTCAGGGTTCGGGTTTCTGGAGAAGGCCGCACACAAATGAATAGAGAGACTCAGAAAAACATTAATTTGGGAAATGGGGGCCAGGCGGTAGCCCAACTCTAGTGGGAGGACTACTCCCCGCTCTGGCTTTACCGTCCCTTTTATTAAGATTAAGATCATAAGATACACCCGTATCCCCCAGGCAGGAAACACCAACAAAAGCCCATCAGTGAATCTATTGGTGGGGATTGCTCCAACCACCAATATCCAGCGATTAGCTCCGACCCCTCAGAGCAATTAAGGTGGACCAGCCCTCCGGATCCCCTGTCCACAGCTCTCCGTCGTTAAAACAATGATCGGCTTCCAGCAGTCCTGGCTCATGGGGGCGGCTGCCCCCAGAATGCAGGGGAAGCTGTTGAGCGGTGACTCTCTCTCTCTTTAAGCCGAGGTTGGGTTTAGAGTCCCAATAGGAGCAAGGTGGATACACAGACCCATCAGTGTCACAGCGTCCCTGTCTCGTGGTGCCAGTGGGGGGAAGCACATGCGACAGAAGCAAGACATGTGAGTGGGGAGGCAGGAGGTCAGAGACGGGGGGCGGGGGGGCTCAGAGTGAGGCACGTCCCCAGTCATCCTACGTCTGAGCAAGGGGTTCCTGTCACTTAGTTGGGATAACAAGGCCGCTGTGTTTTCCGGAACCATTCCTGGAAGGACCGTCCGTAGTTCCCGTGGGTGATCGATGTCGAAGACAGGGAACGACGCAGCCAGAGTCAGGAAAGATGCATAAAAGAGGAGCTGTAACGGAGGAGCAGAGCTGCAATCAGCAACTGGCCCCCAAATCAGCGATCTCGTGTCTTTTATTCTGTGTACACAGTCGCCTCCCGGAGGAAGGCAGGCTGATCTAATCACAGGACACATCTTTTTCATCTAAAGCTTCCTCGTCCCCGCTTGTCCTGACCGGGGTCATGCAGGACCCACAATCTACGAGGTGATAAACAATTCTGCATATACCATGAAATGTCAAGAGGGATAATTTACAAAGGTCAAAGGATTGAGTCAGAACGCCCCAGGGCCATGTTCCCAGGAACAGCCCTGCAATGGCAGGGGTTCAAGGAAACGTGCCCAGAATTGTTCTTATTCAAAACCTGTATCTACAGGTTCCAGTCACTCCACAGAGCACCAGCGCTGCCCAGCCCGGCCGACCATGGGCGGGGCGCCTGCCGGCCACTCCCCTCCTCCAGGAGTGCTCCTGGCCCCGCTGCCTGGCGACACGGCTGCGCCCTAGGGGATCACGGTTTCCCAGCTCTGGGAAATCGTGGTGTTTTCTCAAAACCCCCCCCCCTCCCCAGGCTGTTCTCCATATACCCTACGACACACTTGGGGGCAAAGAGACCCCGCCTTGCCCCGAACGCAGAAAATAAACACCAGGGAAAGGCATCGGACTGTACAGCAGACCTTTATCATGCTCTGAAAACACAGAAGGGTGGGGACACATAAGACCTTTGAATACGGGAGAGTTTCGTCCGTTTCAAAATGCATGAGATAAAAGGTTGATAGAGTTGGCTTTGGGATGTGGAAAAGCCTGTGTTTTCAAAGACATCACCAACCAAGCAAAAGAGATAAGCCGCGGGCTGAAGGAGGTATTTCGCACGTCATGTAACCAAAGCTGGTGTTTAGAAGAAAAAGAATCCAAGTGTGGCCAAAACCGGGTTGGCTCAGTGGATAGAGCGTCGGACTGCGGACTGAGGGGTCCCAGGTTCAATTCCGGTCAAGGGCATGTACCTTGGTTGCAGGCACATCCCCAGTAGGGGGTGTGCAGGAGGCAGCTGATGGATGTTTCTAACTTTCTATCCCTCTCCTTTCCTCTCTGTAAGAAATCAATAAAATATATATATTTAAAAATGATAACCACCCAGCCTTTCCCCCATAACAAGAGCATGTGAACAGAGGGAGGCCAGAGAGTATTCCAGAAAGAACCCGGGCGATGTCGCAGGCTGGGGTCCACCTGCGGGCGCTGCCCAGGCCCTGCTGGGGGGGGGGGGCTGCGGGGGGTCCAGGAGCCAGCTCGGCCGCCCACATCCTGTCTCTGCGGAGCACGCGGAGCGACAGGGGTGGGGTCCGGGCAGGCGGGCGGGCGGGCGGCCGAGCTTCAGTGGGGAGGGGCTCGGGCCCCCACAGGCGGGCAGGGAGCTGGTCTCCCTGTGTCGGGGGACCGTCCTCCTGGGTGAGCAGGTCCCTGCGCCTCCTCTGTGGCTGTCACGGCTGCGGACACAGCGCTCTCACCCGCTGCCTGCTCCTCGGATTCCTTATCGCGACTTACCGCAATTATGGGCAACACCTGGCGCTCCTTGTCTGGGTTTATAGCCCTTTGGGGTGTAAACAGCCTGACAGCCTGAGTCACCGCAGTGCAGTCATTACCCAGAGGCCCTGTTCACCCCGGCCAGCCGGCCTGCACGGCCTCCTGGTCCTCCGCCTTCCAGCCACAAAGCAGAACAAGCCACTCGCTTACACTCCCCCTTCCTCCCCCCCCCCCCGCCCAGCCCCCGACCCCTTCAACCCATCCCCCACCCCCGCCCAGCCCAGCCTCACAGGAGCTCCCTGGGCCCAGGCGGGTCCCCCCTTCCTGTGGAGGCAGAGCAGGTGCTGCTCTGAGGCCCTGTGCCCCAAGACCCCCCTGGTGCTGTCTGGGCTCAGGGCTGTGTCCTCCCGCGGGCCCAGGGGTGCAGAGCTCCTGGGGGCTCCCCTCTGCTTCTCCCTTATGGAGGCAGGTGTGCAGAGCTGGCCACGCTGGATTCCTTCCCAGGGGCTCCGTTGGATTTGGGGTGTTGGCAGCCTCCTGCCCGAAATACAAAGAGGGGAGCCTACGGCTATTTTCTGAGCTCAGGAAAGGATGCTGCGCCCAGAGAGGGTATCGCGTTGCCTGTACGTGGGGGGGGGGGGGGGGGGTTGGGTTGCTGCCCCCCATGGAGGTGACCTCACAGTCAACGCTCAGGGGGAGCTGTGTCTGCAGGGGAAGGACACGGAGTCCAGGCCAGGCACCAGGAGGGCAAGCCGCTCAGCTGCTGCTGGGGTGATGGCATCGAGAGGGTGCTGGGTCTGGCCGAGGAAGCATTTGGGGAGTGGACTTAGCTGGAGGGGAGCCAGGAGCAAAGACATTGTGCCAGGGCGGGGCAGCACATGGAATGTCTCCCCCATTGCTGGTGGAGGTGGGGGCGAGGCTGGAAAGGAAATGGGGGGCTCTGGAATGGGGGACAAGTCATGCCAGGGGTGCTCGCGCTGACACTCTACCGGCCATGGGGGGCCCTGGCAGGCGTTTGAGGAGGAGGGCGGCATGGCCCAGCTCCGTGGAGGCGCTGCCCGGTTCATTCCTGCCCTCGGAATGAAGGCTTCCCCTCTGGCTCCATGGGTAAGCCTACATTTTCCAAAAAAATCAGCACTCTGTTAGGGTGCTCTGTGTGGGAGAACCCCCTTTTGCAAAATATATTTTAACTAGAGGCCCGTTGCATGAAGATTCGTGCAATAGGCCTTTCTTCCCCTGGCTGCCGGCACCTGCATATGCAAATTAACCCACCATCTTTGTTGGGTTAATTTGCATGCTCACTCCTGATTGGCTGGTGGGCATTGCGGAGGCACGGTCCATTTGCGTATTTCTCTTTTATTAGTGTAGATTGATTTCAGAGAGGGAAGGAGAGGGAGAGAAGGACAGAAACATCAATGATGAGAGAGAACCATGGATCGGCTGCCTCCTGCACAGCCCCCACTGGGGGTCGAGCCCGTAACGTAGCCGCGTGCCCTGACCAGGAATCCACCTGTGACCTCCTGGTTCACGGGTCATACGTCCACTGAGCCACACTGGCCAGGCAGGGACACCCCTTTTTAGATCCTCAAGACCACCCAGAATCTCTAGTCGTAGGGGATCCTTCTAAATGATACCCTCTCAGCTTAACTCCATTTATTTTTTTAGCAAGACGTATTGAAATAATCAAACTACACATCTCGATTGGAGGCTCACAGACTACTTCCCCCAAAGGGTCACTTTTCTGCCAGTCATGGTGTGCGGGGGAGGGGAGGCGCTTTGGACGGACTCCCAGGGGTGTGGTCAAAACAAACCCCCACATCCTGCTGGGTCTGCTGACCTCGCTCGCCTGTGAGGCCTGCTTGTCCCTCCTGTTTCGAAACCTGCGTGTGGCCGGGCTGACTCACTTCCCTGCGATGACGCTTACGGAGAGCCCCCCGCTTCCCGATCAACAAACCCTGCCGGGCCTCCCCCGCAGAGCCCTGGGACCGGCGGAAACGTCCAGATTTCACAGCAGAGTTGTTCCTCTAGTTTAACAGAGCGCTGAGTTCTCCCTTGGACTCCCCCGCGGGTGGGTGTGGGGGAGGGGCATGGCGTGGGGGCAGCTTGGCCACCTTGGGGGCTCTGAGACCCCTGGGGGACAGCAGGGGTAGCGGAGCCAGCTGGGCCCCTGGAGGAGCTGGGCGACTGGGACCCAGGCGGCCTTGGTGGAGTCATCGAAACACCTTCCTCACCAGACACCCGTCCCGGAACCAGCCCAGAACCACCGCCGGGCCAGAGGCGAGACGGGTGGGTCTGCCTCTTCACCGTCTGCGGTTTTATTTGTTTAGAGCAGTTTTAGGGTTACAGCAAAATAGGGAGGGAGTACAGAGAGTTCCCAAACACCCCTCCCCTAGACACACACACACAGGCACACACACACACGCACAACCCTCCCCCCACTCCACACACGCACATGTGCACACACACACATGTGCACACACACACATGCACAGCCCTCCACACACACGCACACACACATGCACAGCCCTCCCCCACACGCACGCACACAACCCTCCCCCCACCCCCCACACGCACCCACACAACCCTCCCTCCACCCCCCACACGCACATGTGCACACACACACACACCCACAACCCTCCCCCCACACACACACGCACAACCCTCCCCCCACTCCACACGCACATGTGCACATGCACACACATGCACAGCCCTCCCCCACACGCACATACACCCACAACCCTCCCCCATGCACACACACGCACAACCCTCCCCCCACTCCACACACGCACATGTGCACACGCACACACACGCACAACCCTCCCCCCACTCCACACACGCACATGTGCACATGCACAGCCCTTCCCCCACACGCACACACGCACAACCCTCCCACACACACACGCACAACCCTCCCCCCACTCCACACACACATGTGCACACGCACACACATGCACAGCCCTCCCCCCACATACACACACACGCACAACCCTCCCCCCACACGCACACACACAAGCACAGCCCCACACACACGCACACACGCACAACCCTCCCCACCCCACACACGCACATGTGCACACGCACACACATGCACAGCCCTCCCCTCCCGTCCCGTCCCCAGCCTGGCTGCCGGGAGGCGGCGTCCAGGCTGAGCCTGCCCGGGCTCGTCCCCACAGACTCGGCGCTCACCGTGTGCTCACCGTGTGCTCACCGTGTGCTCACCGTGTGCTCACCCCGGGCTGTGCGTTCTCAGCGCAGGTTCAGACGGGTGTGTGATGACGTGTTTACCATGGCAGCCTCCTGCAGCCGTTTCGGCGCCCCAGCCCTCTGTACTCAGCCTGCTCGTCCCCCTTCCTCCCCCGCCCCCGGGCACCCCCTGCCGTTTCACCGTCCCCCAGCCTGCCTTTTCCGGAGGTGGTATGGTGAGAGGCCCACCACGCACCCGGCGGCCTGTTCAGATGGGCTTCTCTCGTTTATAACGGATCCTCCGAGTCTTCTTCTTCTCACATACGTTGTTGCTGGTGTCAGACAGGAAGGAGGAGGGAGAGGGGGAGACATCAACGAGGAGGCGCTGGGATGGAGGCCGGGCTGGTGCTGGCGCTGGCCCGGGGGCAGGGCGCCGGTTCCACCAGCCGTTCGCACCCTTGCCTTCCCGCTGACCAGAGAGCCGGCAACGCTCCCCCACGCGAGATCTCCACTGCCCCCCGAATCCAGGCCCACGGGCGATTCTCACTGCCCCCCGAATCCAGGCCCACGGGCGATTTCCACTGCCCCCCTAATCCAGGCCCACAGGCGATTTCCACTGCCCCCCAAATCCAGGCCCACGGGCGATTTCCACTGCCCCCCGAGTTCAGGCCCACGGGCGATTCTCACTGCCCCCCGAATCCAGGCCCACGGGCGATTTCCACTGCACCCTGAATCCAGGCCCACGGGCGATTTCCACTGCACCCCGAATCCAGGTGCATGGGCGATTCTCACTGCCCCCCGAATCCAGGTGCACGCAAGATTTCCACTGCACCCCAAATCCAGGCCCACGGTCGATTCTCACTGCACCCCGAATCCAGGTGCATGGGCGATTCTCACTGCCCCCCGAATCCAGGTGCACGCAAGATTTCCACTGCACCCCAAATCCAGGCCCATGGGCGATTCTCACTGCCCCCCGAATCCAGGCCCACGGGAGATCTCCACTGCACCTCGAGGCCCTCACGGGAATTAGCTGAGAAGGTGGGAGACACGGGGGGCACGGTGTGGCTGAAACACTAGACCAGCGGTTCCCAGCGTGGGCTCGCGCCCCACAGGGGGGCAGCTGGAGTTTTAAGGGGCCAATTCGCCTACGAGCTGTTCACAGCGAATTGTTTGCATTTCTTCTGGTTCTAGGGGCTCCTGCACAGTCCGTACACAGCGCGACACATTGGTGCCTTTCCGTTCTCTGCTTTGGAACTGTTCTCTCTTTTTTCGTATCACTTCCCGTCACCACTATTTTTTAACAAGTTCTTAGTGGTTTCTTCCTCGGGACTCCCCTGTCCTCGCGTTCGCTGATTCTCCTCGTTCGCTGGAAGCCTGTTGAGACCAAGTTCATGCCCCGGAGGCTTCCTCCACGTGCGGAGGAGCTCACTTTCTGAGTAAGAACCTTATGTCACGGGAGGGGGGGGGGGGCATCAGGAGGTCGGAGAGGCTTCGGTGGGGCTGGGGCCCGCGGCTCTAGAGGGAGCTGAGAGTCCGTGGGGACCAGACCCCGGGCCGAGCGCTGCGTGGGGCGTGGACTCCCGAGCTGCTGGGCAGTGCCCGCCACTTCCCTCGCCTCCTGGCGTGGCCGGCACCTCCACGGAGCCGGGCAGGGCGGGGTCTGCCCACAGGGCCCTGAGCCACAGGCCCTCCCTCCTCCCGCGCCCCTCCTCCCCGCGCCCGCCGCCGCCTCCCCTGCCTCCCGGGGGACGGTGACGCCGGGGCGACAGCAGCCTGTGGGCGGGGCAGCGCGGGTTCCCCCTCCCTCCTCCCCGCGCCCCAGCCGGAGCGGGACAGAGGTCAGCGGGCCGAGGGGAACGGCCTGTCCCTGCCCCGCTGGCGTGACCCCTGAGGTCACTCTGCCCCAGGGCTCCTGTTTGGGCTGTGACACCCCCAGCAAGCCGCTGAGATTGGTGAGAGCCGGAGGTAAACACTGCCCGCGCCAAAGGCAGCCGCCAGCCGCCCTGCTCCTGTCGCGGCTGTCATTCCAGCAGGGGGCCTCCCTCCAGGGGGCTCTTCCAGAGGGGGGATCCCACCCCACCATGTGCAGCCTGCCTCCGCTCAGCCAGCCCAGCCTGGGCACGGGCCCTCTCCCGCTCCCTCCCCACCCCCCACCCCCGCACCCTGCGGGGCCTGATTACCTGCCTGCCAGCTCCCAGCTGTGCGCTCCTGACAGGGCGCGGCCCCCCTCCAGGACTGCCTCTGGGTCTGAGAAGAGGCCCGGCTCCTGGGACATCGGGTTCCCAGGCACAGAGTGTCCCTGAGCTGGGGGGGGGGGGGGGGGGCAGTGCCAGGAATCCAGGCGGCTGCCCGGGGCCCCTCAGTGGGCTGCCGGGTCCCACGACCAAACATTCTTTAACGAAATAAGGGGGCGGGGGCGGGGGGAGAGTGGGTTTATGGGACATGCAAATAAGAAAAGCATGAACTACGTCCCTTTGTCTAAAAACCCCATTTTCCCACCCCTGGCCCCGGGATGGAGTGAAACCAGGGGGCCCCGAGACCCTCGTTCGGTGTGGGGTGTGTTTTTAAAATGTGTGGTTATTAATATCAGAGAGGAACAGAGGGAGAGGGAGAGAGAGTCAGAAACATCGATGATGAGAGAGAAACATCCATCCGCTGCCTCCTGCACACCCCCCACCGGGGATGTGCCCGCAGCCAAGGTGCATGCCCCTGACCGGAATCGAACCCGGGACCCTTCAGTCCGCAGGCCGACGCTCTATCCACAGAGCCACACCGGTCAGGGCCATCATTAGCTTTTTAGTTTGGGGTTTTTTAATGTATTTGTATTGATGTCAGAAAGGAAGGGAGGGAGAGAGAGAGAAACATCAGTGATGAGAGAGAACAGTGATCGGCTGCCCTCTGCACGCCCCTCACTGGGGATCCAGCCCGCAGCCCGGCCTGTGCCCCGACCGGACTCGAACCCTGGCCGCCTGGTTCCTGGGTCGGTGCTCCCGACCGAGCCGCGCCGGCCGAGCGTTTCAGGGCTCCGTTTGCACACGGCCGCCGCCCCCACACCGGCCTCCGGCGCGGGATTGTGGCGGAGCGCACGTGTGGATCCCTGTCGCCGTCACCGTAACCGGGCGCAACGGTTCCTGGTCCCCCCGAAACTCCCCCTGGCTGTCCCATCCCTTTCCACTCGTCGCCCCTGGCAACCACTGGCCGGGCCCTTCCCGTGTCCTGTCCCCGGGATGTCCGTGGTCCTGTCCCCGGGGAGGTCCTGTCGGTGGGAGCTCAGCCTTTTGGGGACTGGCTTCTGACCCCAGCGGCCGTGTGAGCGGGGTCCCTGCGCTGTCGCTGCCGGCGCACCCCCACCCCCGCAGGAGGCCGCTCTCGTTTCATCCCAGCCGGCGGTCCGGGCCGAGGAACCCCAGACGCGACCAGGTCTCGGCCTGGGTCACCTCCCTGGGAAGCTGGTGGCCCCCTATTTCATCAGGTACGCTTCCTACCAGCCCCCCTAAACCACAGGCTCCCAGTCCAACTGCACGGATCTAGGGAGAGAACAGCCGTAGTCCCCTGGGTGGTGGCAAAGGGAAGGAGCGACAGATGGTGCAGCCAGCTGGCCGGGCAGAGCAGGCAGCCCCTCCTATCCCCAATTCCCATGTCCCCCTCCTATCCCCCCTCATCCCCTCTCTTATCCCCCCTCATCCCCTCTCTTATCCCCCCTCCATCCCCCATCACCCTCCTCCTATCCCCAATTCCCCTGTCCCCCTCCTATCCCCCTCATCCCCCATCACCCCCTTCTTATCCCCCCTTCATCCCCCATCACTCCCCTCCTATCCCCCCATTACCCTGCCCCCTGCCCCCCGCACACACACACCAATCACAGGACGACAGGCTGGTGCCGTGCCTGGGAAGAAGCATCTCAGAGAGTGAGGGGGTGAGGAGCGAGGGGGAGGGGTGGTGGGGGAGGGGGTGGTGGGGGATGGGGTGAGGAGCGAGGGGGAGGGGGAGGGGTGGGGGGGAGGGGGTGTTGGGGGAGGGGGTGAGGAGCGAGGGGGAGGGGTGGTGGGGGAGGGGTGAGGAGCGAGGGGGAGGGGTGAGGAGCGAGGGGGAGGGGTGAGGAGCGAGGGGGAGGGGGTGTTGGGGGAGGGGTGAGGAGCGAGGGGGAGGGGTGTTGGGGGAGGGGTGAGGAGCGAGGGGGAGGGGTGGTGGGGGAGGGGGGAGGAGCGAGGGGGAGGGGGTGGTGGGGGGAGGGGGTGAGGAGCGAGCAGGAGGCCACTCGCAGTTTCCTCTCCCCAGCGGGGTTTGGAGGCCCAGCCTTGACGCCTGTCCAAAATGTGAGCTTGTGAACGGATGGGCCGTCCTTCTCGGCCTCGTGGCTCCAGACATGATGCCCCCCCCTCCTCCCCCGCCAGGTTCGGGGGGCGGCCTGGCTTCTCTTTGGACACAAACATGTGGAAAACTTACAAACCCAAACAGTCCTTTTGGCTCCGTGCGCCCCAAACACCGGTGCGCTGAGGGCCAAGGGCGTTGACCTGTCTCCCAGGAGCCATGGAGCCAGCCCAGGTACTGATTAACCGCCTGCGGCCCCCCCAGGCCCCCCTGCCCCTCTCCTCATGGGCCCAGAGCCACCCCCTCCTCCCCGGCTCTCCCCGTCTCTCCCCCACCCCTCCTCCCCCTGCCCCTCCCCCAAACCCCTCCTCCCCCCCAAACCCCTCTCCCTGCCCCTCCCCCAACCCCCTCCTCCCCCTCCCCCCAAAACCTTCTCCCTCCCCATTCCCCCCAAACCCCTCTCCCTGCCCCTCCCCCCAAACCCCTCCCCCCACCCTCACCCCAAACCCCTCCCCCTGCCCCTCCCCCTCCTCCCCTCCCCTCCCCCAAACCCCTCCCCCTGCCCCTCCCCCTAACCCCTCCTCTCCCTCCCCCTCCCCCCAAACCCCTTTCCCTGCCCCTCCCCCCAAACCCCTCCTCCCCCACCCTCACCCCAAACCCCTCCCCCTGCCCCTCCCCCAAACCCCTCCTCCCCCTCCCCCAAACCCCTCCCCCTGCCCCTCCCCCCTAACCCCTCCTCCCCCTTGCCTTCCCCCCAAACCCTTCCCCCATTGCCCCCCCCCTCGGTCCCTGAGGCTGCCGGGGCTGGGCTCATGGTGAGCCGACTTCACTGGAGCTGCCAGGCTCCCGGAGGACAGTGGGCTCAGGAACTCGCTCCTCCGGGGAGCAGCCTGGCTGTGAGATCCGCCCGGGGCCGGTTTCTCTGGGGATTAATCACTAGCACCTGGAGAGAGAGAGCGGGAGGAAGAGAGAGAGGGGGAGAGCGGGAGGAAGAGAGAGAGGGAGAGAGAGGGGGAGAGAGGGGGAGAGAGAGAGAGAGGGAGGAAGAGAGAGAGGGAGAGAGAGGGGGAGAGAGAGAGAGAGGGAGGAAGAGAGAGAGGGAGGGAGAGAGGGGGGAGAGAGAGAAAGGGAGGAAGAGAGAGAGGGGGAGAGAGAGAGAGAGGGAGAGAGGGAGAGGGAGAGAGAGAGAGAGAGAGAGAGAGAGAGAGAGAGAGAAAGAAAGAGAGAGGAAGAGAGAGAGAGAAGCTCCCTCAAACCCGCCAGGCCCCTAGGGTGTTTCATCATTCCGTGGAGGTTTCCCGGGTTCTCTGCACCCCGTTTCTCGGCACGGTCCTCGCAGAGCCGCTCCGGGCCAGCCTGGGCAGCACGCGGGCGGCCAGACCCCCGGGGGGCGGTGGCTGCCCCTCTGGCTCAGCACCGGCCGCCAGCAGGCCGAGAGGCTGGGAGCCGGGCACCGTCAGGGGGCGTCCCGAGAGGCCGCTGAGACGCAGGGCTGTGTCTCCCGAGGGGACCCACGGGAGAGGTGGCCTCACTCCGGGAAAGAACAGCCCCCCGGCCCTGGGACCCAGGGGCCGAGCATCGACCTACGAACCAGAGGTCCGGGCTCCATCCCGGTCGGGGCACACGCCCGCCGCCCCAAAGAGCGACTTCCTGCCGACGAAACGCCACCGGTTAGCCCCACGGCGAACGGCCGGGAGGGGCGGACGTCCCCGCTTTCCCGGCGGGAAGGGGCCTGGTCCCGCCCCAGGAGGGCGTTTGGCAAGTCCTGCCTGTGGGTCTGCTCCTAGACCCTGCGGTCCCCCTTCTTGGGGTCGGTCGGAAAGACACACCGCAGCCCTGGCCGGGGCGGCTCCGCGGATGGAGGCCGGCCTGCGGACTGGGGGTCCCGGGTTCGGTTCCGGTCCGGGGCATGGGCCTCGGCTGCGGGCACATCCCCAGCGGGGGGTGTGCAGGAGGCAGCGGACCGATGTCTCTCTCATCATCGATGTTTCTAGCTGTCCCTCTCCCTCTGTTCCTCTCTGATATTAATAACCACACATTTTAAAAACACACCCCACACCGAACGAGGGTCTCGGGGCCCCCTGGTTTCACTCCATCCCAGGGCCAAGGGTGGGAAATGGGGTTTTTAGACAAAGGGACAAGGGCCTCGGCTGCGGGCACATCCCCAGTGGGGGGCGTGCAGGAGGCGGCTGATCCCTGTTTCTCTCTCATCGATGTTTCTGACTCTCTCTCCCTCCCCCTTCCGCTCTGTGAAAAGATCAATAAAATATATTTTAAAAAAGAAAAGTCCCAACAGCGTTTTCTCCATTTTTGCAGAAATGGGGGAGGGGGATCCAGAAATTCATACGGCGTTTCGGAGGACCCCCGAGAGCCAGGCCGATCTGGAGGAAGAAGCACAAAGCTGCGGGGTGACAGGACCGAGCGCGTCCTGGAGCGGCCGGCGGGAGGGTGGACGGCGGGGGGCCGGCCGGAGGGTGGATGGTCGGGGGCCGGCCGGAGGGTGGACGGAGGGGACCGGCAGGAGGGTGGACGGCGGGGGGGGCCGGAGGGTGGACGGCGGGGGGGCCGGCCGGAGGGTGGACGGCGGGGGGGGCCGGCCGGAGGGTGGATGGTCGGGGGCCGGCCGGAGGGTGGACGGAGGGGACCGGCAGGAGGGTGGACGGCGGGGGGGGCCGGAGGGTGGACGGCAGGGGGGCCGGCCAGAGGGTGGACGGCGGGGGCCGGCAGGAGGGTGGACGGCGGGGGGGCCGGAGGGTGGACGGTGGGGGGGCGGCCGGAGGGTGGACGGCGGGGGGCCGGAGGGTGGACGGCAGGGGGGCCGGCCGGAGGGTGGACGGCGGGGGGCCGGCCGGAGGGTGGACGGCGGGGGGGCCGGAGGGTGGACGGCGGGGGGGCCGGAGGGTGGATGGCGGGGGGGCCGGAGGGTGGACGGCCGGGGGGGGCCGGAGGGTGGACGGCGGGGGGGCCGGAGGGTGGACGGCGGGGGGGCCGGAGGGTGGACGGCCGGGGGGGGGCCGGAGGGTGGACGGCCGGGGGGGGCCGGAGGGTGGTCGGCGGGGGGGCCGGAGGGTGGACGGCGGGGGGCCGGAGGGTGGATGGGGGGGGGGGGGCCGGAGGGTGGACGGCGGGGGGCCGCCGGTGGCGTGGCAGCACCGCAGTGCGTGTGCCCAGGAGGCTCCGGGGCAGGTTTTCGGGCGCAGAGTCCACCCTTCTCCTTGCTCCGCCCCCGCTGACCGCCCACCTCTCCCTTTGGAAACCGGCAGGGAAGGGGCCCGGTCCCGAGCAGGAAGCCCACGGCCCTGCCATCCCCGGGGCCCCCTGTCACCGTGTTCCCGGGGCTCTTGGGGAAGACTCCCCGGCTCTCTGCATCCCCAGTGGGCGGGAGGAGCGGCCAGTCTCCCTTCAGGAAGGACAGAAACGGCAACTTGGGAGGCAAGGGGCTGCGGGGGATCCTCAATAACAGGACCGGTGAGGACCGGCGGGGCCTTGAATGGAATCTGACCCGGGGTCCTGGGCAGTCTGCCAGCCTGGGGCTCGGCGGGTACTGAGGGTCAGGGAGAGACACCGCCCGAGGGAACAGGGCAGAGCCCCTCGGGTGTGGGAGGGGGAGCCCCTGGAGTGTGGGAGGGGGAGCCCCTGGAGTGTGGGAGGGGGAGCCCCTTGGGTGTGGGAGGGGCCCCTCGGCGGGAGCAGGTCCCTGTGGGCGGTGCAGCTTCCAGCTGGAGCACTGGATGACAGGCTCCGCTCAGAGGGAGGAGGGGGCTCTGCTCAGAGGGGGGAGGGGCTTCTCTCAGAGGGGGGAGGGCTCCGCTCAGAGGGGGGAGGGGGCTCCGCTCAGAGGGGGGAGGGGGCTCCGCTCAGAGGGGGGAGGGGGCTCCGCTCAGAGGGGGGAGGGGGCTCTGCTCAGAGGGGGGAGGGGGCTCCGCTCAGGGGGGGAGGGGGCTCCCCTCAGAGGGGGGAAGGGGCTCCGCTCAGAGGGGGGAGGGGCTTCGCTCAGAGGGGGAGGGCTCCGCTCAGAGGGGGAGGGGGCTCCGCTCAGAGGGGGGAGGGGGGCTCCGCTCAGAGGGGGGAGGGGGCTCGCTCAGAGGGGGGAGGGCTCCGCTCAGAGGGAGGAGGGGGCTCTGCTCAGAGGGGGGAGGGGCTTCTCTCAGAGGGGGGAGGGCTCTGCTCAGAGGGGGGAGGGGGCTCCGCTCAGAGGGGGGAGGGGGCTCCGCTCAGAGGGGGGAGGGGGCTCCGCTCAGAGGGGGGAGGGGGCTCTGCTCAGAGGGGGGAGGGGGCTTCGCTCGGAGGGCGGAGGGGGCTGCAGGGAAGGGAGCTGGTGTGGAAAGGTGGGTCGTTTTTCAGGCAGAAAAGTTGGGGGGGCAGTCAGCAGAGGGACCAGCCTGCGGAGGCCCAGGGTGCGTGGGTCGGGGCTGGGCTGCAGGAGGGGTGTGTGGGGGGGAGGGCTGTCGGGCTGGGCGGCCTGGGCCCCACAGGAGAGCCGAATTCACCCCGCGGGCAGGGCCTTGGAGAGTGTGGAGCGGAGCGAAGTGGGGAAGGGCAGGCAGGAAGCGGGGTCCCGTGCCCACGGCAGCCAGGTGCCCGGCCTCTCCTGAGACACCGGTGCGGCCTCTGGGGTCCTGACCCTCTCCTGGGACTCGGGGCTCCCCCCGCTGACCGCTGACCGCTGGGCCCCGAGTGCTGGCTCAGCCAGAAGAGCGGCCTGCCCCGTCCGCTCCTCCCTCCCCTCCAGGCTGCTGACCTGGCTTCCCAGCCAGCTGCTCTGTCTTGCCCCCACATCCTCACCCCCAACAAGGAAGCTGGGGTCCCCACCCCCAAACTCTGTGCAGCCTGATGCTCCCTCCAGCGCCTGAACTGTCACCCGGACAGGGCAGCGGCCTGGGGTGGCCGAGGCCCACCCGCGTCTGCCTTTCCACGGGGAAGCTCCCAGCCCCGGGCACCGCTGCCCACGCCAGAGCGCCGCCCTCTGCCCGGGTCCCCGAACCCCCCTCAGCCCCCCCCCGCCCGGGCCAGCAGGCCTCTCCCGGCAGCCAGCGCGGAGCGGCTGAGCCCGGTTGTGCAGCGAGGTCGGGCTGCGTGTCTGGGTACCGGGCTGGAGTGCAGCATGAACTGTGGTGACGAGGGCACCCAAAGTCGGGGGCACCCACGGTAACATGGGGGAGGGCTGGCCCCAGACACTGTAAGTCAACAGAGGCACCCACGTTCAGGAAGGCCGGGGACTGCTCTGAAGTGTCCACGAACGGGGGCAGACACCCCGGGGTCACTTGGAAGGGCAGGGAGGAGAAGCAAAGGCAGGTCCTTGACCTCCAGGCCCACAGCCCGAGGGCAAACACCAGAGTCCGCCACCGGGAGCCGATGGCCGGTGGGGTGCTCCAGGCGCAGCTGTGGCTGGGCTGGGGCGGGACACACACCAGGTGGAGCTCAGTCTCCGGGGAGGACAGGCAAACAGAGCCCAGCCAGGGCCCGGGGGAAGGGCTGGCAGGGGTGTGTGCTGGCAGGGGTGTGTGTGCAGGCCCCCCCCCCCCCCACGGGGAACTTCCCGAGGCAGCCAGCCTGCTGTTATTGTCCAACATCCCCGACCTTAGCCTCCTGGAAAGGGGGGCCCTGCGTACCTAGACTTCCAGCCACATGGCTCCAGGGGTTTTCAGGAAACGGCTAAGGGCAAGCTGAGTCGCGGTTGCACCATCCAGGAATGTCCCCGAGCCTTACTCGGTCCAGTTTTCTCCGGTTTCCACATCTCTGACCTCTACCTTCCTGCACTTCCCTCTGCTCAGCTTCGGGGGGATCCCCGACATTGAAAGCACCAGCTCCTCCGTCAGAACCTCGTTCGACCCGCTTTCTCCCCGGCTGCCGTTCCCAGACCGCGTGCTTCCTCATGGCCGCCAGCTGGGCCTGGTTGGGGGTCTGCTTTCCCACGGGGCATCGCTTCACATACAGCCCCCGGAATGAGTGCTTGTGTCCAAGACCCGTGCCAGGTCCCAGCGCGTGCCCTGTCCTGTGCTGTAGCTTGTTTCTGCCAGAGACTGTGGCCTGGGACAAGCCCTGGCCTTCTATGCGACCCCCACCTCTCCCTTCCTTCCCTCCTTCTTTCTTCTCTCTCTCTCCTTCCCTCCTTCCTTCCTTCCTCCCTCCCTTCCCTCTCTCTCTCCTTCCCTCCTTCTTTCTTTCCTTCTCTCTCCTTTCCTCCTTCCTTCCTTCTCACTCTCTCCTTCCATCCTTCCTTCCTTCCTCCCTCCCTTCCCTCTCTCTCTCCTTCCCTCCTTCTTTCTTTCCTTCTCTCTCCTTTCCTCCTTCCTTCCCTCTCTCTCTCTCCTTCCCTCCTTCCTTCTTTCTTTCTCTCTCTCTCTCCTTTCCTCCTTCTTTCTTTCCTTCCCTCTCTCCTTCCCTCCTTTCTTTCCTTCTCTCTCTTTCTCTCTCTCTCCTTCCCACCTTCCTTCTTTCCTTCTCTCTCTCCTTCCCTCCTTCCTTCCTTCTCTCACTCTCTCCTTCCATCCTTCCCTCCTTCCTTCTTCCCTCCCTCCCTTCCCTCTCTCTCTCTCCTTCCCTCCTTCCTTCCTCCTTCTTTCTTTCCTTCTCTCTCTTTCTCTCTCTCCTTCCATCCTGCCCTCCTTCCTTCCTTCCTTCCTCCCTCCCTCCCTTCCTTCCTTCCTTTTCCCTCCCTCTCACTCCTGCTCTCTCCTTCCTTCTTTCCTTCTTTTCAAATCTATGTTTTTATTGACTTTTACAGAAAGGGGGAGGGAGAGAGGGAAACAGCTATTGGTTGCCGCCCCCCCCCCCCCCTGCCGCCCCCCGTATGCACCGGGACCGGGCACTGAACACAGCCCGGGTCTGTGTCCTGACGGGCAATCAGACCCGTGACCTTCCCACGCACGGGAAGACGCTCAACCAATCGAGCCGCCCACCAGGGCCCCCCTCTTTATCTGTAAAATTCCACAGCCCTTGACTTTCTGACTTTTCCCGAGGCCGGATGCTGACTGGTAACCCACAGCCACAGTCCCTGGGACGGGGAGCCAGCGTCTCTGGAGAACTCCCTGTGAGGCCCTGAGCGGGTACGGGGTACGTGACCTAGACCCCTTGTCCTGCAGCCTGGGCAGCCAGCCACAGGAGGAAGTGGGGGTGCTTTCCCGCCCCCCTCTCCCCCCTTAGTAAAGCCACAGCCCTCCATGTTTCCCCTCTCCCTCCATGACCAAGCACTTTTGGAGGCCCGGCAGAGTGCTGAGTCACGGTGGGACAGCAGCTTCCACCCCCCCCCCCCCAGCCTCCCCACCAGAGTCCTCCAGAAACCCTCGCTGCTGCTCCCGGCCTGTGGCTCCGCCCCGAGGCTGCTGTGCAGTCAGAGTCACGAGCAGCGGCCCAGGGGAGGGAGGCCGAGTCCCCGTCAACAAAGAAAGGTCCAAAGACCAGGCCCGGCTCCGCAAGACTCTGAAGCTCGGAGTTGGCAGTTCTGACACCCCGCGTTCCCAGGAAGTGGAAATGCCCTAAGCTACACCCACACCCACACTGAGCCCAAGATGTTCTCTCTCTCCCCAGTGACCCCCACAGCCCCCCGTCCCTCTGCAGCCGCCGTGTGCGGCCCAGTGCACCCCACGCACAAAGCCGCCTTTCTGCGGGCGCCCAGCCACAGCTCCTGTGGGCCCAGCCCCACGCTGGCACTGTCCACCGGAGTGTCCCGGGGGCCCGAGACTCGGCACCCCCAGTCTGAAGCCTCGCTGGCCATCTCCCAAACTGCACGTCCTCCTGCGCTCCCTGCCTCTGTGAATGGCAGCACCAGCCCAGGCAAGAAGGTGTGTGTGTAGGGGGGGGGGACGACGACGACTCTCTTGCCCGCCTTCCGCTCCTCACCCCCACAGCCCCCTGCGATACCCACTGAGCCACCCCATCCCATCCCGTCTTCCCCGAGGTCTCCCGGACCCGCTTCTGTTCCTCCGCTCAGTGAGAACGGGGGGCTGCCGCCTCCCAGCCAGCACCCAGCCTCTGGCCCGACCCCCTCCACCCTCCACGTTCAGTCCACGCGGCCATCTGCCTGTTCCACAAACAGCACCTGGCAATAAGCGCCTGGCCAAGGGCCTGGAGCCCGGATGAAGGCCGAAGTGGCAGCGGCTCACCGGCGCGGGGAAGGGGGGATGAGAAGGGCATTCGAAGGGATGACCTACACGTAGGGACAACCATGGTGGCTGTTCATCTTCGCCACTGCTTGCCATGTGGACTTGGACTTTGTGCATGGCACCTGCTGTCTTACAGCTTGTCGCTGTCCAGCATCGGGTCTGCCAGTGTCCTCGTGTGGCCTCCGACAGCCTCCGAAGCAGACACCGGACCCCCCCAAGTTCTAAGAACATCTTCTGCATATTCGAGTAACCTCGAGCCGCTTCCTTTCAGACTGTTGTGCATCTGGGGCGGGTTTTGAAACACAGTGAGTCAGTCTTCCCCGTGACTGGCCGTGGTGTCAGCGGGACTGCTCGCACCCGCTCTCGCTTCCCTCCTTGGAACGCTGCGTCAGCATCTGCCGAGTGCCCTCCCAGCGCCAGCAGGGCAGTGTGGTCCCCGATGGGCCCATCTCTCGCCGTGCCAGTACCCACCGCTCACAGGGCTTTAGAACCCATGGGCCAAGAGGGCGAATCTCGCCTCGTGCCCCCCCCCCCCAATGCTTATTGTTTATTCTACACACGTACTCTTCCAAAGGAACGTCGGAAACGGTCGATTTCCCCGACCGCCGAGCTTTCCAGAAATCGCACTGAGTGTACAGGTTCGTTTTCGGAGACTTGACATCTTGACAAGACGGAGGTTGGCTAGCCAGAAACGTGGTCTCCTCGCTGATGCCAGTTTTCCCTCCGGCCCCGCAGTAAACATGCACAGCTTTCTCCCCACGCTTCTCGTTGACTTTTCTCCTCAGGACCTGAAGCCTTGGTTGCCAATTTGCCTTTCATCCCATTTTCTAGCTGGTGGTGACTGACACAGGAAAACTTTGCAATCGGTCACTTTGCTGTACTCTTATCCTAATTCGTTTTTCTGCTGATTCCGTGTAAGGTTTCGGAAAACAAAACCAGCCTGGTCTCTCCCTGGCTAGAAATCCCTTCTGTCTCATGTCCCCCCCGGGGCAACACTTAACCCCTTCCTGGCCTGGGGCTGCACTCCCCGCCCAGCCTTCTCCAACAGGACTCTGCTCTCCATGCCAGTGCGCTGCCCCAAGGCACCTTGGACGCTGTGCATGTCCAGACCTTAACACCCGTGTGTATATTCACACCTCAACACACATGTGCATGTTCACATCTTTACACCCGTGTGCACATTCACACCTTTAGACCCGTGTGCACGATCACACCTTAATATCCGAGTGCACGTTCACACCTTAACACCCGTGTGTATATTCACACCTTTACACCCGTGTGTATATTCACACCTGTACACCCGTGTGTATATTCACACCTTTACACCCGTGTGCACATTCACACCTTTACCCCCTGTGTACGATCACACCTTAACACCCCGGTACATGTTTACACCTTTACACCCATGTGCACATTCACACCTTTACACCCGTGTGCACGTTCACACCTTAACACCCGTGTGCACAGTCACCCCTTTACTCCCTGTGTACGATCACACCTTAATATCCGAGTGCATGTTCACACCTTAACACCCGTGTGTATATTCACACCTGTACACCCGTGTGTATATTCACACCTTTACACCCGTGTGTATATTCACACCTTTACACCCGTGTGCACGATCACACCTTTACCCCCTGTGTACGATCACACCTTAATATCCGAGTGCATGTTCACACCTTAACACCCGTGTGTATATTCACACCTGTACACCCGTGTGTATATTCACACCTTTACACCCGTGTGTACATTCACACCTTAACACCCGTGTGCACATTCACACCTTTACTCCCTGTGTACGATCACACCTTAATATCCGAGTGCATGTTCACACCTTAACACCCGTGTGTATATTCACACCTGTACACCCGTGTGTATATTCACACCTTTACACCCGTGTGTACATTCACACCTTAACACCCGTGTGCACATTCACACCTTTACTCCCTGTGTACGATCACACCTTAATATCCGAGTGCATGTTCACACCTTAACACCCGTGTGTATATTCACACCTGTACACCCGTGTGTATATTCACACCTTTACACCCGTGTGCACATTCACACCTTTACTCCCTGTGTATGATCACACCTTAACACCCCGGTACATGTTTACACCTTTACACCCATGTGCACATTCACACCTTTACACCTGTGTGCACATTCACACCTTTACACCCCTGTACATGTTTACACCTTTACACCCCTGCACACATTCACACCTTAACACCCGTGTGCACATTCACACCTTTACACCCGTGTGCACATTCACACCTTTACCCCCTGTGTACGATCACACCTTAACACCCGTGTGCACATTCACACCTTTACACCCGTGTGCACAATCACACCTTAACACCCCGGTACATGTTTACACCTTTACACCCATGTGCACATTCACACCTTTACACCTGTGTGCACATTCACACCTTTACACCCCTGTACATGTTTACACCTTTACACCCCTGCACACATTCACACCTTAACACCCGTGTGCACATTCACACCTTTACACCCGTGTGCACATTCACACCTTTACCCCCTGTGTACGATCACACCTTAACACCCGTGTGCACATTCACACCTTTACTCCCTGTGTATGATCACACCTTAACACCCCGGTACATGTTTACACCTTTACACCCATGTGCACATTCACACCTTTACACCCGTGTGTACGATCACACCTTAACACCCGTGTGCACATTCACACCTTTACCCCCTGTGTACGATCACACCTTAACACCCGTGTGCACATTCACACCTTTACTCCCTGTGTATGATCACACCTTAACACCCCGGTACATGTTTACACCTTTACACCCATGTGCACATTCACACCTTTACACCCGTGTGCACATTCACACCTTAACACCCGTGTGCACATTCACACCTTTACTCCCTGTGTATGATCACACCTTAACACCCCGGTACATGTTTACACCTTTACACCCCTGCACACATTCACACCTTTACACCCGTGTGCACATTCACACCTTTGACACCCGTGTGCACATTCACACCTTTGACACCCATGTGCATGATCACATCTTGACACCGGTGCAGTGGCCTTTTCTGCCTGAAACCCCTCCTTCTACTTCACCTGTCCTTGAACCTGTTCTTCCCACTTGGCCGAGCCTCACTCTAGGGAAGCCTCCCCGGACCTCCTGACCCCGGCGGCAGGTCCCCTGCTCTCCCAGCCCCTGTCCGCTCCTTTAGGGGAGCTCTACCCCCTCACCTTCTCCCCAACGTGTTTGAGTTTTGAAATGAACCAAGAACTGCCACAATCCCGTGGGCACCTGCTGGGATATTTTAGAATATTTTAATAGAATATTTAAGGTTAAGTCCAGGTTCCCGTTTGTGGGGTCCCGAGCAGGTCTTGGGCAGGTCCCCACCCCCACGCCGAGCAGTGAACCTGGAAGCCAGCGGGCTGGGGGGCCGGGGCGCAGCCTGGCCTCGGTCCGCCCCCCGCGAGCCGCACGCAGCGGGCCTGCCCTAGGCCCTGGGAGCCCGTCCCTTCCTGCCGACTTGAGAGGCCCCTTCAACATGGCCGCCCGGCCTCGCCTCCAGCTCCCAGGGGCGTCTCCTTTTTCCTAAACTCCGATCTTTTGAGGGTTAAGCACCTCCTGCCATTTTCTCCGAAACGCAGGCGCTCCCCGCCCCGGCTCCCTCGGGGAGACAGCCCGTGTGCCCGCCCCCCCCCCGCCCCCCCACACACACCCCGCCTTTGTTGCATGAACTGCCCGGGAGCCATGTTCGCTTCCTGCAAAAGCAGAGGCGGGCGGCCCATCCCGGGCCCGGGGAGGAGAAAGTGCGCTCGGCCCGGCCCAGCCCGGTGCAGCCCGTCTCCCCAGCCTCCCATGTCCCCGCGATCTCGGGGCGCAGCAACCGCCACTGATACCAGGCGCCCGACTCTGACCCAGGTCCCCGGACACCCCGACGCCTCTGGGCCAGGGGAAGTCTCCCTTCGGGTGCAGGACCCCCCCCAGACCCAGGACGCCACTGGGATCCGGGCCGAGTTGGGCCCCCCAGCCCTGCCCTCCAACCCCACCGAGCGTCCCGCACGCGCAGAGCCCCTCTTCCCTCCCTCAGTCCCCCCCCCCTCCCGAGCCTCACCCCCCTCTCCTCCCTCCGTCCCCCCAGAGCCTCACTCCCCTCCCCGGGGCACCTCCGCACCCCGTGCCCCCCCTCCGCACCCCGTGCCCCCCCTCCGCACCCCGTGCCCCCCCTCCGCACCCCGTGCCCCCCCCTCCGCACCCCGGGCCCCCCGCCTCCACGCTCCGCCGCGCGCGCTCAGGGGAAGGGGCGGGCTTGGCGGCGGGCGCGCGCCAGGATTGGCCAGTGTGGGCGGGCGCGCGCCGGGATTGGCCAGCGCGGGCGGGCGCGGCGCCGCTATAAAAGCGCGCGGGCCGCCGCCTGCGCCACAGTGTCCGGAGAGCGACCGGGGTTCCTGCTTCAACAGTGCTTGGACGGAACCGGCGCTCGCTCCGCAGCCTCCGCCGCCGCCGCCAGCCGCCCTCCGCCTCCTCTCAGCCAGCGCCCTCCTCGCCGCGCCCGGGACCCCGGACCTCGCCAGGCCCCCGCCGCCGCCGCCCCAGCGCCGCGCAGCCGCCGCCCCTCAGCCGCCGCCATGACGTCCACCGCGCCCACCTCGCAGGTGCGCCAGAACTACCACCAGGACTCGGAGGCCGCCATCAACCGCCAGATCAACCTGGAGCTGTACGCCTCCTACGTCTACCTGTCCATGGTGAGGGCGGGCCCCGGCGGGCGGAGGGCGGCCTAGGGCTGGGGCTCCCGCGCCCCCCTCCTCCCCGGGAAAATGGAGGCCGCGTGAGGCCTCTCCGGGGCTCCCCGTGAGCAGGCATCCGAGGCACCGGGCCCCTCCCGACCGCCTCCCGGGAGGCCGCCCCCGCGCGCCGCCCGAGGTCCGCGGGGACCCCGGCCTCCGGGGGCTCGGGCCGCGAACACGGCCCTGCGGCCGCGAAGGGACTTTGGCCTCCCCGTCCCCTCCCCTGCGTCCGATCACGTGACCCCGTGCCCTCTGCCAGCCTGGCTAACGGGCCGGGAGGTCCGGCTCCCCCCCTCCCGCCCAGGCCGCGCCGAGGCCTTCTGGGTAATGGTGTCGAATAGCAACTTGGGGGCCGATGCGAAGCGCCTTATCTTCCGTGGGCGCCCACTCCCGAGCCGCCGCCTCCGCCCCGCGGCCCTGCTTATCTCGGGGCCCCACCGGAACGGGAGCGAACCCCTGAGCCGTCGTGTCCCGTTTGGGGGACCCCAGGTTGTCTCCCTCACCCAGCCCGGGGCCTTAATGGTTTTGTCCTTTTGGGGCCTGAGAGCTGTGGCCCTCTGAATTGGACGCTCGGTTCTTGGATAAAATCCACCAACTGTTACCGGACAGGGTTTTTTTTCTCTCTCGGTAACGGGTGGGCGGTCAGTTTCCCCAAATCCCGGTTTGTGGGGGTGGGGGTGGGCGGGAGGTTGGTTGGGGGTGTCTGATGGAGCCGGTGACCCCAGCGGAGCCGCGCCCCGGGTGGCGGGCCAGCACGCCTGGATCTCTGCCCCTCGGCCCGTGTCGGGAACTCCCCACACAGCACGCGTCTGAACACCCGATCCAAAGCCGTTCCCCGACGTGAGCGTTGCCATGGTGGCGACCTTGCCTGGAGGGTTAATTTTAGAAACCCCTGCCTGCCTGCCTGCCTGCAAGCCGGGATTCTGTGTTAACACGTTGCCAGGGAGGAGGGGGCGAAGAGGGAAAGCTCTCCAGCACCCTCTCCGGGGAAATCCGACACCCGCAGGGAGAACTCCGCAGCGGCACGTTCCACACGGAGGGAGGCAATTCGTCCAGCGTTCCTGCAGCAGCCCTGACCGGCCGTGTGGCTCAGCGGATAGAGCTTCGGCCTGGGGACTGCAAGGTCCCAGGTTCGATTCCGGTCAAGGGCATGTGCCTTGGTTGCGGGCACGTCCCCAGTAGGAGGTGTGCAGGAGGCAGCTGATCGTGTTTCTCTGATGTTTCTAACTTTCTAGCCCTCTCCCTTCCTCTCTGTAAAAAAAAAAAAAAAAAATCAGTAAAATATATTTTAAAATAATAATAATAATAAGGTCCCTACAGCCCTTTCCATTTCGAAGACCAGGCTTCCTTTTTTCATTTAAGAGTAACTTAAATGGAAACTAGTTACTGTTCAATCCAGGAACAGCCTGCGCCTAACCTCACGCGCTCGTGTCCCCCCTTCAGTCTTACTACTTTGACCGCGATGACGTGGCTCTGAAGAACTTTGCCAAATACTTCCTTCACCAATCTCACGAGGAGAGGGAGCACGCCGAGAAACTGATGAAGCTGCAGAACCAGCGAGGCGGCCGGATCTTCCTTCAGGACGTCAAGGTGAGCGGCGCCGGGATGCCAGCCCCCCGAACCGCCTGGCGGCCTTGGGGGGCCGGAAATGGCCCAGACGCTAGCAGTTGCCCTTTTATTCATTTTTTACTTTAAGTCTGTTTTTGCTGATCTTAGAGGGGAAGGGAGAGGGCTGGAGACTTAGATGTTCCTTTCGCCGAAGGGTTTGCCTGCCAGGTTGTCCCGGGGTAGAGACTCTGCCTTCCTCCCCTGCAGAAGCCGGACCGCGACGACTGGGAGAACGGGCTGAACGCCATGGAGTGCGCCCTGCACCTGGAGAAGAGCGTGAACCAGTCGCTGCTGGACCTGCACAAACTGGCCACGGACAAGAACGACCCTCACGTGAGTCTCGGCCACCGGGGGAGCGGGAGGAGCCGTCTTCCCTGGTGGCTGGTGGCCGGCCGCCGACCGCGTTCTCCCCGCTCTGTGTCTGTAGCTGTGTGACTTCCTGGAGACGCACTACCTGAACGAGCAGGTGAAATCCATCAAAGAGCTGGGTGACCACGTGACCAACCTGCGCCGGTTGGGGGCCCCCGAAACCGGCATGGCCGAGTACCTCTTTGACAAGCACACCCTGGGCAGCTGTGAGGAGAGCTAAACCGGGGCCGCTTCCTGGAGCCTCGGGGCGACTGGCCGGTCACCCCACATTGTGCATGTTGGAGCTGCCTTCACCTTTTCTACAGCTTGTACCAAATCACCCCTCACGTCTCTCGTTTGTACCCTTCCTTCCAATAAAGGGGTTCGGTACCCAGCTGTCGTCTTGGAATTGTTGGGGTCGGCTTGCAGTGTATCCGGGCCACCTTCGCTCAATCCGGAAACGCCCGGCTTCACACTAGTTAAAGACGAAACGCCTAACGGGACCTGTGTTTGTGAAAACCCTGAGTCCTCAGTTACATGAAACTCCAAAGTGTGTGAGGGAGGCCCGGCCTGGGGGTGTGGAATTCAGACGGGACTCCGGGACCCCCGATTCTGAACTGCATGTTTCTAGTGGCTCGTTCTAGCGCTCGGCATCATGTACAAAAGGCATCTACAGGCTTGGGTAGCCCTGAAACGGGATTCTCGTCTCCACTGGGCTGTCGGGAACACGCGTGTGGACAGCTGTGTGGCTGGCTGGTCCGTGTCCCGCTGATGTGCGCACGGGTGGGACCGGGCCGGTGACACTGCCCTGGGGAGGGGGCTGGCATGTGCTTCCCCCTGTGACGATGGAGAAAGGTCACGTGAACACGGGAGGTGCCTTCGTTCCAGTATGATAGCTGCAGCGGGGCAGCTATGGTTGAGGCATCTTCCAGATTAAACATGACCAGGGTGCTGCGGGCTGTTAGTGTCCACCCCAGGCCAGCCACAGCGGTCAGCGACCTTTGTTTCCGTGTGGCCCTGGAAGCTACACAGATGGCGCTTCTAAGGTCTCAGCTGTGTTGTGGCCACAGAGCAACTATGAGAACAGGAAGTGAGACCGGCCTCCCACATGACAGGAACGGGGCGGGCGGATGTATGACGGGTGAGGGGCACTGGTGGGTGTGACAGCTTGGGTTGACCCCCGGGAGCAGGAAGAGGGCGTTGAAGTGGGAAGTCTGGCTGAGGTGCCCACAGCAGTGATGCCCCCGAGGGACCCGGATGCCCTCCTCCATCCAAAGGCGGGGCCCTTGGCCAAACGTCAGGCCCCTGAGCAGTCTTGGGGGGCTGACTGTCATACACAACCTCTCGGCTAACCCTGGGCAGGGAGTTGAATTCTTGGGCGGCCACTAGAGCCCCCAGCTCTGCCCCATGGGGTTGTGTGTCTCCACGCTGCTCCGAGCCAGCTGGACCAGGGACGTCCCCCATCGAGGCCTGGGCTGGTAGCCCTCTAGCCGTTCCCTTAGTTCCCCTTAGTTTCCATTAGTGCAGCCGCCGCCTCCCCTCCCCCGAGGTCCCAGGGACTTCCTGGTGACGCCAGGCTCTCTGTGAAATGAACAAAGGCCCCCGACACTCCTAGGGCCCCTGCCCAGGTGGCCAAGTGTGCGCCCCACGCCCGCGCTGGGCACAGGCCCAGCCTGCTCTGCGGTGACGGGACCAGGAGGAAACTCAGAACACAGGGAGCTGGGGGGGCTGGGGGGGGGGGGCTGGTGGGCGCC
The DNA here is from genome assembly GCA_027563665.1 of Antrozous pallidus. Classification (NCBI taxonomy): domain Eukaryota; kingdom Metazoa; phylum Chordata; class Mammalia; order Chiroptera; family Vespertilionidae; genus Antrozous; species Antrozous pallidus. The sequence goes on along the minus strand of CM050520.1, from coordinate 2,570,392 downwards.
CCGGCAGGGGTGTGGTGAGCCTGGGGGTGCAGAGCACAGACCTGCTCTCCAAGGCCCAGCAGGGGTCATGGTCTGCAGGTGCCGTGGGGATGCTGCCTGTGGCTCTCGGAGGTGACCCTCGGGGCCGCTGGTGTGGGGGTCGGGTTAAACTGCACCATTTCCCTCTTGATGGGACACAGCTCAGGGCTCCACCAGCCCGCACTCTGGGAGCAGCGCCGAGCCCCGCCTGGTCCCGGCGCCACAGGCTGCGGGTTCTGGCTGCGGGCTCTGGTTTGCGGGACGCCGGGGGGCTCTGCGGAGACTGGAGGGTGCTGAGGGTCCGGGGGCGGGGGGACACCGTGGGGGTGGGCTGAGCAGCGTCTGCGGGGCACTGTGGTACCTGCACCTCCCGTCCCGTGTAGGGGACCTAAAGGCATCCTCCCCCCATCTTCCAGGCCTTGCTGTCCTCCGGGTCCCCGCAGCACGTCCTGGCCCCCGGAGCTGCTGGGCTGGCCCCCGAGAGGAGGCCTTCCTGGGTGGCAGCAGCTTGGTCTTGGGGCTCACCCTGGGGGTGGGGGGGCTGCAGCCCCAGGAGGCGGCCGAGGATGCCAGTGCGCACCCTCCTCCCCTGCACCCCGGCCCTCCTTCCTGCGCCCCCCGGGCTGGGCTGGAACTAGTCTCTTCCTGTGCGGACTGGAAAGAAGCGAGACACCTAAGTAGCGGGGACAAAAGGACCAAACCCGACCTTATCTCTCCCTCACCCCCTCCCTCCCTCAGGCCCCAGTTCAGGGACACAGTCTTCCTCACAATGCCCTGACCCGCCGCTCCTGAGCCATCCCGAACCCCTCAGGCACCCTCCCTCCCGCCCAGCGCCCAGCTGCTCCGGGGCTCCCGTTTGCCCATTAACACCCCGGCTCCTCAGCCTGGCGTTTGTGGTTCCGCCTGGGGAGCAGCGTCCCCAAGGGGAGAATCCGGCTTCCGGGAGCCCAAGGCCTCTCCTCTGCGAGAGAAAACCCCGACGGCAGAGCGGCCTGCCCTCGCCCGACCCCCAGGTGCAGGCCCCCCTCCAGGAGGCCTGGGTGACCTCGCCTCTGTCCTGTCCCTTCCAGCCTCCAGGTCTGGCTGTGGATCCCCTTTCGCTGAAGTGTGCCCCCTGGAGGCCAGGCCTGTGCATTGCTTCCTGTCTCTCTCTAACTCCCACCCGCCTCCCATCTCCACACCCTTCAGTGGCCAGAGTGCAGATGGGGCAGATGGCAGGCAACCTCCAGAATGTCCCAGTGGGTCACCGTTCCAAGCCTCGCTCACGCCGCTAGGGGACACCAGCTAATTCTAGTTCCAGCTCATAGGATATTGTGTTCTTTTTAAAAATATATATTTTTTATTGAGCCGAAACCAGGGTGTGGCTCAGTGGATGGAGCATGGGCCTGTGGACTGAAGGGTCCTGGGTTCGATTCCGGTCAAGGGCATGGACCGTGGCTGCGGGCACATCCCCAGTAGGGGGTGTGCAGGAGGCGGCTGATCGATGTTTCTCTCTCATTGATGTTTCTGACTATCCCTCTCCCTTCCTCTCTGTAAAAAATCAATAAAATATATTTTTGAAATTACAAATTTAAAATATATATAATTTTTTATTGATTTTTTTTACAGAGAGGGAGAGGGACAGAGAGTTAGAAACATTAATGAGAGAGAAATATCAACCAGCTGCCTCCTGCACGCCTCCTACTGGGGATGTGCCCACAACCACGGTACATGCCCTTGACTGGAATCGAACCCGGGACCCTTCAGTCCGCAGGCCGACGCTCTATCCACTGAGCCACACTGGTCAGGGCAGGGTACTGTGTTCTTAAAAGAGCGAGGAGAGAGCAGAGCCTGACGCTGGGGACACAGGGATGGACGTGCACCAGAGTCCTCTCCACTCCCACCCACGTGGGGGCCGAGGCCTCTACTCTGCAGCGCAGCGTCTACCCAGACGGGACCTGTGAGGACCCAGCCTCCTGCTGGGCGTGCCTGCCACCCTGCCCCCGTTTCAGGGACACCCCATCTCCCCCTGCCCCCCTGCTCCGAATGCTCCGGCTTATCCGAAACCGGTTCTGGACCAGCGTCAGGAACCAGGCCCGACACCCCAGCGCTGTCACTGGTCACTGGCCGTCCCTGAGTAAGTCCTTCCCTCCCTGTCCTGGGTCCCTCTCTGGACGCGGGGGCTCAGACTGGAGGTGCCGAGAGCCCCGCAGCAGGACAAGGAAAGGGTGCAAGGTGTGGCCGCAACCGGACGCACCGGCCCCCCCCGTGCTGCCTGCCAGCTGTGTGCCGGGGGCAGGCAACTGCCTTAACCCCGGTGAACCCCGAGTTCACCATCTGGAAACTGGAGCTGACCAACCAAGGTGACCGGGGAGAGGGCTTAGCCCAGCGCCTGGCGCTCGGTGGGCTCCCGTGGGCGTTACCTGGGCCGTTCTGTCCTAGGCAGGCCCTCGCCCGGGAGTGTTGGTCTTTTACCAAAATTCTGGAGGGGAGGGGTGTAGAGGCAGAGCGCAGGGTTTTAGGTCAGGGAAACTTCTTTACAACACGGGTGGGTGCAGGCCGTTGGTCACCCACAGACTGGGCCCCGCCACGCTGCACCCTAACCTACGCTGTGAACGGGGCTGTGGGGAGTAATGGTGCCCTTGTGGGTTCATCTGTGAAAACAAATGTGCCACCAGCTGGGGGTGCTGATAGTGGGGGAGGCTGTGTGTGTGTGTAGGGGTGGGGTTAAAAGGGGACTCCCTGTACCTTCTGCTCAATTCTGTAAGGAAGAACTGCTCTGAAAAAGAAGTCTAGCCCTAGCTGGTGTCGCTCAGTGGCTAGAGCATCAGCCTGTGGACTGATGGGTCCTGGGTTTGATTCCAGTCAAGGGAACAAGCCCGGGTAGTGGGCTCGATCCCCAATAGGGGGCGTGCAGGAGGCAGCTGATCAGTGATACTCTCTCATTTTTTCTATCTGTCTCTCCCTCGCCCTTCCTCTCTGAAATCAATAAAAAAAATTTTTTTTAAAGAAACCTAATAAAAAGGTAATACACTAATTAGACCGGATATCTTCTTGGAGACCCTCTGGACATCCTTTTGGGCAAAGCCACGGTGGCGGGGCCAAGGCAGAGGCAGTTAGGGGTGATCAAGCCGGCAGGGGAGAGCAGTTAGGGGGATCAGGCCGGCAGGGGAGAGCAGTTAGGGGGATCAGGCCGGCAGGGGAGAGCAGTTAGGGGCGATCAAGCTGGCAGGGGAGAGCAGTTAGGGGGATCAGGCCGGCAGGGGAGAGCAGTTAGGGGGATCAGGCCGGCAGGGGAGAGCAGTTAGGGTGATCAGGCCGGCAGGGGGAGAGCAGTTAGGGGGACCAGGCCGGCAGGGGAGAGCAGTTATGGGGATCAGGCCGGCAGGGGAGAGCAGTTAGGGGGATCAGGCCGGCAGGGGAGAGCAGTTATGGGGATCAGGCCGGCAGGGGAGAGCAGTTAGGGGGATCAGGCCGGCAGGGGAGAGCAGTTAGGGGGATCAGGCCAGCAGGGGAGGGCAGTTAGGGTGATCAGGCCGGCAGGGGAGAGCAGTTAGTGGGATCAGGCCGGCAGGGGAGAGCAGTTAGGGTGATCAGGCCGGCAGGGGAGGGCAGTTAGGGGGATCAGGCCGGCAGGGGAGAGCAGTTAGGGGGATCAGGCCGGCAGGGGAGAGCAGTTAGGGGGATCAGGCCGGCAGGGGAGAGCAGTTAGGGGGATCAGGCCAGCAGGCAGGTGAGTGGTTAGGAGCCAGCAGTCTCAGATTGCAAGAGGGATGTCCACCTGCCGGATGTCCAAAACCGGCAGTTGGACGTCCCCCAAGAGGTCCCTGATTGGAAAGGGTGCAGGCCGGGCTGAGGGACCTCCCTCCCCCCGTCATGCATGACTTTTATGCACCTGCTGGAGATCTGGCCACGGACGGTGAGACCCCGGGGTCCTGTGACCGGTGCCCCGGCCACACCTAGGGCCTGGCGCTGCCCTGCGGGTGCTAAGCCATCACTGGACTCCCTAGGGCGGCACCTCCACAAAGGCGCCCTTGTGTGCTTCCCCCCCCCCCCCACAAGCTGCCGGTGTCCACATGGGCAGGATCTCTGACCACATGGGGGCGGCCCCCTTGGGTGTGGGAGCGATGGTCAAGGTGCACATTACTCTTTCCTAGAGAGGATGATCTTGGGGGGGGCTTCTTCTGTTCCCGGCAAACGATTCCGAGGGAGCCTCCGCGGATCGGATCGGGGCAGCCCCGGAGGGGTGCTTGCTGGCCCTGCCTCCTGTGCTGTGGGGACACCTTCCCGCCCAGGAAAGGGGCAGGTGCGCTTGGGCCTCAGTCTCCTCATCTGGGAAATGGGACAATAGCACCTCGCTCGGCGGCCGAGTGGGAACGGGGGGCACGGAACACACCCGTTTCCGTCCACTCCGAACCGGAGATTCTCATGTCCCCACCCCGGGGTGCCTCCACCCCACCCCTCCGGCGCCTCGTCTGCTGGGTCCTGGCGCTGGGGTTTCTCTCTAACGACCCTCTGGGCTGAAAGCCCTGCTGTAAGGGAAACCTCTCCACCCCCCTTCCCCTCTCCGGCCACACACAGCACCCAGGAGAGTGCCTTCCATTTAGTTTTATTTTAAATATATTTTATTGATTCTTTACAGAAGATGGAGAGGGATGGAGAGCTAGAAACACCGACGAGAGAGAAACATTCATCAGCTGCCTCCTGCACGCCCCCCACTGGGGATGTCCCGCAACCAAGGTCCATGCCCTTGACCGGAATCGAACCCGGGACCCTTCAGTCCGCAGGCCGATGCTCTGTCCATTGAGCCACACCGGTTTCGGCAAGAGCGCCTTCCATTCAGCAGGTGATTGGCGAAGAGGTGTTTACGGGGAAACGCGTGCCTGGCACACGCCGGGCACAGAAACACTCGGTTCGCGCCAGTGGAAGGGATACAGGAAACACGTCCTCTGTGGCCACAGGGTTTGGCCTTCCCCCCGTGGCCGCTGGAGGGCGCCTGTGACCAGCTGGTTCTGGCTGGGCCTGGACGCTGGGTCCCCTGCTTGGGATCTGTGTGGACCTGGAGCCGCGTGGCCCTTCGGCTCCCGGACCCTGCCCAGCAGCTGTGGTGCCAGGAGGGGAGTGGGAGACAGTGAAGTGCTCCCCCCTTCCTCCTGAACTGCGGTCCTTCACAGCACCCCCAAAGTCCCCCCAGGACGAGCTGGCAGAGCTGCCCTGGCTCCGCCCCCTCTCTCCCTCCCAGATGCCCCGCAAACACCGGGGGGCGCCAGGCGCCCCTGGCACCATGCCTGGCATGGGTCTTGGCATCTCCCAGTGGGTCTTGGTCACGCACTTTCCCCGGGCAGGCGGGCAGCTCGCACCCAGGAACCCCACAAGCAGCACTGAGCCGGAGGAAGGACCTTGCGGAGCAGGGAGCAGGCCCTGGACAGTCCCCGGGGAGTTCCTGAGAAACGGGTCCTTCGGCACGGCCCGCCCCCCGGGAGAGGGTGCTGACCTTCACGGCCGGCCCCGCCCGAGGTCGCACCGCCCTAAGGGCCAGGTCGGGCTGGAATGCGGGATTTTCCTTCTGAATCCTGAGCCCTTTCCGTCTCAGCGGAGGCTGGTTTCTGAGCCCTGCGTGGAGGGGAGCCGTCCCTGCCGGGGTTGAGGGAGGGGTGAGGGGTGCCTGGGAGAGGCTCTGCCTCTGTCAGGGCCGGCGGTTCGAGCCCCCGGCATAGTGCCGTCTCCGGGGGCAGGCGGAGCAGAGCTGGGCCGAGGGGTGGGGGCTCCGAAGGCAGAATGCTATGTCCTCCTCTAGGATTGCCATGGCAACAGGAGCATCACAGAGGGCCTGCCCCTGTGCCCTCCAGGGCCTGCCTCAGCCGGGCAGGAGGAAGGGGGACCCCGCTTGGCTGGGGGCAGTGGGCAGGGGGCCGTGGGGTGGGCCAGCCAGGCCTGGATGCTGCCTCCAGGCCGGACAGAGGGCACCTGCCAGCTCACATCCCCCCTCTCGGGCCAAACACAGAACAAACGGGCAGAAGCCGAGAAAGCCAAGGAGGGGCACAGCGCACGGGGAGGGGAGGGGTATGCCAGCCTGAGGCCCCGAAGCAAGACGGACACCTCTGCCCTCAGCCCTGAGGGCGCCATAGGCTCCCCAGTCCCAGAGATGGACACATAGGCTGTGGCTCCTGCGGAAGGTCCAGAGACTGGAAGAGGCAGGGAGAGCTGGGACACGCGTGCCCGGGCCCAGGCCTGCCCACGCCAGCGGAGGGGCATGAACTAGCCAGCGCCAGGCTCCGGGCGAGGGCACTCAGCACCGCCTTCGGAGGACGCTGGGCTCCGAGCCTCCCTGTCCCCATGGTCTGCGCCCCCCGAGGCCAGCCAGGTGAGGCCGGCCCTGCCACATCCGCTACGTCCCCACCCTCCACCCCAGCAGTGGGACCTGGGGCCAGTGGGCAGGTGAGGAGCAGGAGGAGGAGGAGGAGGAGGAGGAGGAGGAGGAGGAGGAGGAGGAGGAGGAGAAGGAGGAGGAGGAGGTGGAGGAAGAGGAGGAGGAGGTGGAGGAAGAGGAGGAGGAGGCGGAGGAGGAGGGAGGGAGGGGAAGGGGAGGAGGAGAAGGGGAGGAGGAAGAGGAGAAAGAAGAGGAGGAGGCAGAGGAGGAGGAGGAAGAGGAGGAAGAGGTGGAGGAGGCAGAAGAGGAGGAGGAGGAGGGAGAGAAGAGAAGGGGAGAAGGAGAAGGGGAGGAGGAAGAGGAGAAAGAAGAGGAGGAGAAGGAGGAGGAAGAGGAGGAGAAAGAGGAGAAAGAAGAGAAGGAGGAGAGAGGGAAAGGGGAGGAGGAAGGGAAAGGAGAGGAGGGAGGGAGGGAAGGAGGAGGAGGAGGAGCAGCAGGATCTGGGGCCAGGCTTCCCCTGGGTGTGAGGAGACCCGGAAGCAGTCTCGCGTTCACTACAAGCCAGTGGCCTCAGCTTGCCCATCTGTGGAATGGGTGTGTTGAGGGTTTGACGGCTGTGGGAGGACGTGAATGGCTTCTCACCCAGCGGCTCACTTTGCAGACAGACACCCAGGCCTAGAGCGAGAAGCCGGCTTGCCTCGAGTCCCCAGGACTCCGCTCGGCGCTGGGCGGGGAAGGAGGCCGCTGGCTGGGCCAGCGCAGGCTGTCTCTCGACTGTTCCAGAACGTTCCTGCGCTTTTCGCTCCGCGAGCACACGCTAAATGCAGCCGTGCTCAGCGCCGTGGTGGGCCTTTCCTCCCCCGGTGCTGCCTCCTGCACCCCCCCCCGCCCCCCGCTCCCCCCGCCCACGGGGAACAAGCTCCAGGCGCAGGCCTGTGCCCTGACTGGGAATCGAACCGTGCCCTCTCGGTCCCTGGGCCGGCGCTCAGCCCGGAGCCATGCCAGCCGGGCAGAAGTGCTTAGTTTGGACGCCGTCCAGTCTGTCCCGTTCTTTCCTCCTGCTGTTTGTGTTTTGGTGACATAGCTAAGAAACGACTCCCAAGTCCGAGCTCATGTTCGCTTCTGGAAACCTTTAAAGCTCTCGCTCCTGCTTTTAGGTCTCTGGGCCGTCGTGAGCTAAAGTTCTGTACGGTGTGCGGTGCCGGTCCAACTTCATCCTTCCGTCTGCAGAGACCCCGCGGTCCCGGCCCCGTGGGTCCTAAGGCCTGTTCTTCGTCCGTTGAAGGGGGTCAGTGCTCCCGGTGGAAACCGATGGGCGATCGGTGTGTGGGTTTCCTGGCGTTTCTGGGTGCTCCGTTCCGCTCCGTTGACCCGTACACGGAGCGGCCAGGTTACAGGACCGCCCCGTCTGTGCTTTGTGGGGCCACCTTTTGCCTTCAACACTGCGGCGACTCTCCTTGGCACGGACTCCGCGGGATGCTGAAAGGCGATGGGAGGAATCGCGCGCCAGGCCTGAGGAGTAGCTCTGCCCGGCTCTGGGAGGTTGGATGGTGGTGGAACCAGCTGCCTGATGGCTCTTTTAACTCCGTCCCACAAACGCTCAGTTGGATGGAGATCTGGTGATTGGGGCGGCACCTAAGCAAGGGACAGTCTCCCTCGTGTTCTTGAAGCCGCTCCTGCACAACAGGAGCACCGTGGCACGGCGCATGGTCTTGTTGGAAGAAGCCATCTCCGTTGGGCTACGCCATCCACGTGATCCGATAAACTTGATCAGCAACGATACTTAGGTATGTTGTGCTGTTCAGACGCTGCTCCACACGAATTAACAGGCCCAAATCATGCCGGGAAAACATGCCCCCAACCATAACACTGCCCCCACCAGCTTGAAGGGTTGCACTCATGCGTGAGAGGTGCATGCTTTCACACTGCCCTCTGCATGACGCCACTGGAAACACAAGTCATTGGACTTTTTCCCAACGCTCGACTGTCCAATCCTCGTGTTCCTGAGCGAATCGGAGACGTTTTATCTTGGTGACCGCAGACAGCAAAGGTGTCCGAACAGGCCTTCGGCTCCCACATCCCATACGATGCAGGGCACGGCTGGTTTCCCCACAAACGTCAGGCGGCCGTGAGAATCTGGCCACTCGGTGTGTGTCCGTCTTTTCGTACGTGTTGCTCGATTCCGGGTGCTAATGTCGCGTTTAGAACTCCCGCATCTGGAATTAGGGATATCGGCTTATGCTTTTCCATTCTCATACATCCTCGCTGAGTTTCTGTTTCTCTTATACATTTCTAATGTGATCAAAGTAATCACGTTTGTATGTAATTTCAAAAGTCCACGCCCACAAAAAGGTTTATAATGAAACACAGCAGCTTTCCCCTCAGCCACTCCCTGCCCCCCAACCCCTTCAGGCTGTCTTCCTGGTGCTCAGCCATCTTCGTGGCCTCTAAGTATCAGGAGTATACAGACCACCTTTGATTACTCATTTCATCTATTGGAGGGTTTCCATCTGACACCCCTGTGGGTCAAAACAGTAAGGGCTAAGGCCGTGGTCGGCAAACCGCGGCTCGCGAGCCACGTGCGGCTCTTTGGCCCCTGGAGTGTGGCTCTTCCACAAAATACCACGGCCCGGGCGGGTCAGTGTTGAAGAAGTAGCGTTAGAAGAAGTTTGAGTTTTAAAAATGTGGCTCTCCAAAGAAATGTCAATCGTTGTCCTGTTGGTATTTGGCTCTGCTGACTAATGAGTTTGCCCACCACTGGGCTATGGAAATGCACAGCCTTCACTTTTTTATGCCTGTTCAGATGCTATCCATTGCTGAGCACTTTAGATTAGAAGGGATGATGATGTTTTACTAGGGGGCCCGGCGCACAAAATTGGTGCACTGGGGGGGGGTGGTCCCTCAACCCAACCTGCCCCCTCTCACATACTGGGAGCCCTCAGGGGATGTCCAACTGATGGCTCACCCCCAGCCTGCCCAAGGCCTGCTCAGCTCAGCCCGGGCTGCCTGCGACCACCTGGCCCTGGGGGCTGGGCACTCACCCCCACTTCTACTCACAGCACCCGGGGGCCGGGCGCTCCCTGCCACCGCTGCCACCACTGCTGCTGCTGCCGCCACCACTTCCTCTCACAGCACCCGGGGGCTGGCCACCACCACTGTTTCATCTCCACCCCCCGGCGCTCTGGCCCCTTGGCCCCATCCCCGCTCCTGACTGGCTGGTAGCATAGCCAATCAGGAGCAAAGGTGCAGTCGCATTTGCATGTTTCTCTTTTATTAGATAGGATACTTTTGGCTTCCCTCAAAATCGTACTTGTCTTGTTTCTGGATTTTGGTTTGTTTGTTTGTTTGTTGCACCTACTTACTGTTGGTTCTTCCCCCTCCTTCCAGTACCTTCCATGCCACCAGGGAATCGACCAGTTCTGAGGACTGTCCCTGGAGACGCCCTTCCAGGGACCAGCACTCTCCAACGGGAGGTGGCTTGCCCTCCGCGCCCCAGCCTTTGTCCCCGGCCTCCGCTCTTGTCCCGGGAGGAGTCTTTCCCGCCATCCTGGGTCAGGCTCCCCGCTTTCCTGACCCCCTCTGTCTTCCTCGCCGTGGGCTGCTCCTCGGTTTGGGTTGGACACACCCTGTGGGGGGCATGAGTTCACCGGGCGGTGCCCGGCAAAAGGCACACGTGGTGATGACGGCGCTCAGCAAACCAGCGCCTTGATCGTCCCCCTCCCTTCGGGCTGGCCCTGGTCCGTGCCCACACCGATGCCCAGATCCGCCTTCGCGGGCATCCTGACGGTGCCCTTTTCTTCCGTCCCGTGGGGGCGGCTTTCCTGGCTCCTGACCTGAGAAGTCTGCTGAGACCTGGGCTTCCTGTGAGACCTGCACCCACGCGGGGATGAGAGTTTGGGGGGGGGGTGAGAGCGGTCCGGGACGGGAAGAATGTTCCCTCAGAGTTCCGACGGCGTTGTCCGGGGTGCTGCCGAGACGCCCAGATCTGTTCTGATTCCGATTCTGTTCTGATTCCAGATCCTTGGGGGTGGAGGACGCAAAGCTTGTAAGACCCTCTCTCCGCCCCCAGTTTCCTAATACTGTTCCCGGGGGAGCATTTTCATCGACTCTGCAGCGTGGAAACGCCTGCCCTGCCGTGCAGGGAAATGACCTTGATCTGATGCTTTATCGTCCCCAGTGTCTTCCGTTCTCTTTTTGGAATTCTCGTTTTTCGGATATTAAATCTTCTGAACGTGCCCTCGAGTTTTCTCATTCCTCATCTTCCGTTTCTTCCGCTGTGTTTATTTGGGGAGCTGTTCTCTCCTGTGTTCCTCTTCCCACCCCTCTTCAGAGCCTTTGTCCCGTCGCCGTGTTCCCCGAAAACTGTCGATCCCTGCCCATTCTGTCTGTCCTCCGCATGTCTGCTGGTTTGGGATCCTGTTCTTGTTTCCCGAACGCGACTCGCTCTCTCCTCTCTCAGCCCCGGGAGCACAGTCTCTCCCTCCCCTCGGCGGCGTCTCTGTTTCCTTCTGCGGATGGGGTTTGACTTCCATCCTGGCAGAGGTTCTCCCGGGTTGTCTAGAAGCTTCCGTCTGCCCGTCACGAAGAACGGGAGGTTGAAACCCACGGGACACTGTAAGCATGTTGCCTTCGCAGGCATGTCAAACTCGCAGCCCTCGGGCCGCATGCCTCATTTACTTCCGCGAACGGCCAGCCACGGTTGGACACGCGAGTTTGACACGCTCGTACGGTGCTTCCCGGGCGTTTCCTGGGCAAGGCTGGTCTCGAGGGCTTTTGCTCTCTCTTCTCGGCCACGGTCCCCAGGAAGGCTCTGCCAGCCCCTGCCCAAAGGGGAAGGTCTGGCTGCCACGGTCCTGGTGCCATGAGAGGAAGAGGCCGTTGGGGGTATCAGTGTGTCTGCAATCACTTCGTCCTCTTAGTCGGTCCCCGGCTCACAGCTCTGTTTTATTTGTGTGTGTTTTTTTAATATATATTTTCATCGATTGCAGAGACGAAGGCAGAGGGATAGAGAGATAGAAACATCAATGACGAGAGAGAGTCACGGATTGGCTGCCTCCTGCCCGCCCCCTACTGGGGACCAAGCCCGCAACCCGGGCATGTGCCCTTGACCGGAATCAAACACAGGACCCTTCAGTCCATAGACTAATGCTCTATCCACTGAGCAAAACCAGCTAGGGGATGTCTAGTCTATTTAACCCATTGTTGTGTATGTATATATAATTTGCTCATCTATCTATATAAAACCCTAATATGCAAATCGACGGAATGGGGGAACGACCTGTTGCTATGACACGCACTGACCACCAGGGGGCAGATGCTCAACGCAGGAGCTGCCCCCAGCCTACAGGCCCTGACGAGCAGCAAACCTGGTAGCAGCAGCGGCAAGGGGTGTGAGGGTGTGGGGGTGTGGGTGGGCGGGGCCGGCAAGCAGGCAGTGCCAGTCTAAGGCGGGTGCAATCAGTGGCCCGATCACCCCTCTGGTCACCCTACAAATCTTCCCTGGTTGCTGGCCAGGCCTAGGGACCCTACCCGTGCACCGGGGTATATGTAAAATAATTTGGTCATTTAAAAATCTTCTGGGACCCTGGCTAGAGTGGTTCCGTTGGTTGAGAAGGTTGCCAGTTTGATTCCTGAGCTGGATGTATGCCCAGGTTTGGGCCTCAATCCCCAGTGGGGAGTGTGCAGGAGGCAACCCGCCGATGTCCCACTGTCACATCAATGTTCCTCTCCCTCTCCCTCTCCCTCTCCCTCTCCCTTCCTCTCTCTCTAAAAATCAATCAAAAGTATTTGTACAATACCCTCTTGGTTGCCCTTGGTAATCTCTTGATGCTTACTCATCCTAACTTCGCACAGAACTTCCCGTATTGAGTATAAGAACCCAGATAGCTGAAGTCCCATCGCATGTTACCTATTGTGTTTTGTTCTTGCTTATTCTTACCCACAGTGGCCAGCCTCCTCCTGTGCTGGTGGTTTCTCATATTTTTAAAAATTATTTTATTGATTTTTTTTTACAGAGAGGAAGGGAGAGAGATAGAGAGTTAGAAACATCCATCAGCTACCTCCTGCACACTCCCTATTGGGGATGTGCCCGAAGCCAAGGTCCATGCCCTTGACCGGAATCGAACCCGGGACCTTTCAGTCCACAGACCGGCGCTCTACCCACTGAGCCAAACCGGTTAGGGCTGTGCTGGTGATTTCTGATTGTGAGCTCACCGATCCACATTAACCAATGGGAATCCTTCAGGCTAAAGCTGGACACTTCCCTCCAGGGTATTTGCTTCTGTCTCTGCCAGGAGCCGGGGCCACTGCCAGCACGGGGCACGTCAGCCCTCCTGGGGGCTCCTGGCTCAATGTGGTTGCTCAAGACTCACCTTGCCCTCCTCCTCCTGGCTCACCTCTCAGCGTCACTCTTGCCTTTTGTGGGCTCAGAAGTGTTTGGAGATCTTGGTAGACACAACAGAGCCGCGAGCAATCGTGGCCTCTCTTTCCTGTGTGTGTGTGTGTGTGTGTGTGTGTGTGTGTGTGTGTGTGTGAATTATTTATACAGTAAAGATCTTGCTCTCTCTGGTTGGGAAGATCCCAGTAAAGATATTGCTCTTCTGTGGTTGGGAAGATCCCCACTGCTCCACCCCCCCCCCCCCCACTCCCGAGGACCAGCAATTCTCCTACCCGTTCCACACGCATCCACAGGAACC
>CM050520.1:2519830-2554830 GCA_027563665.1 Antrozous pallidus | reverse complement strand
TCCAAAGAGCCCCACCTTACCCCTCCGCCCGGGGTGGGGTGGGGGGGGGCGGGCAAATGCTGGAGGGGGAAGAGAAGAGCTTGGCGTCAGACAAGCCCGGGGTTACAATCCCGAACCCCTCGCTTGGTTTCTGTTGCCGTATTATTGAACCCTCCCAAATCTCAGTTTCCTCATCTGTTTCTGTTTATTTATCTTTATATAGTTTATTGATTTTTACAGAGAGGAAGGGAGAGGGATAGAAAATTAGAAACATAGATGAGAGAAACATCGATCAGCCGCCTCCTGCACGCCCCCCACTGGGGATGAGCCCACAGCCCAGGTCCATGCTCTTGACCGGAATCGAACCCGGGACCCTTCCGTCCGCAGCCCGACGCTCTATCCACTGAGCAAACCTGTTTGTTTGTTTTTTCTAAATATGGTTTTATTGATGTCAGAGAGGAAGGGAGAAGGAGGGGGAGAGAAACATCAGTGATGAGAGAGAAGCATGGACCTGCTGCCTCCTGCACCCCCCACCCCCCCCCCCCCCCGCCCCCGCCCCCCACCCCCCACCCCCCACCCCCCACCCCCCGCCCCGGGATCGAGCCCACAACCTGGGCTGTGACCTCCCGGTTCACAGGTGGACGCTCAGCCCGGACCCACGCCAGCCGGGCTCCGAGTCCCCGCCCCTTTAACTGGGGACAGAGGCCAAGAAGGAGCCATCGGGCGGCTGCCAGGGGGAAGGAGCCTGGTGTCCACGCCACTCGCCCAGCGTGGCCCCGCCGCGTCCCCGCGCTGCCTTCGGGGGGCAGCCCCCGGGGTCTGTGCTGGGCACGTCCCCCCCCCCCCCTCCAGCCACCTCTGCCCCGAGGTTTGGCCGTTCTGGGAGTCCATAGGCCGGCGGTCGGCAAACTCATCCGTCCACGGAGCCGAACATCAACGGCACGGCGGTTGGAATCCCTTTGGAGAGCCACATTTTTAAACCTTAACCTTCTTCCAACGCCACTCCTTCCACACGGACTCCCCGGGCCGTGGCGTTTTGTGCAAGAGCCACACTCAAGGGGCCAAAGAGCCATATGTGGCTCTCGAGCCGCGGTTTGCCGACCACGGGCATAGGTGGCTGCTCTCCGCTTGGGAGCTGGGGGTGAGACCACAGGTTCCACCCTAGGGATCCAGCCCAGGCTGCAGGCACCTTGGGGGCACTCCCACCCCCCCGGGCCCCCGGCCTCTCCTCCCTCCGTTCCGCATGGAGCGCTAGAGGCTTTGTCACTGGGAAACGTTTCAGTCTCCGGAGGGGTCCCCCGCACCCCCTGCCCCTGACGATCAGCACCCACAGATACGACACGTCACGTATAGCGAGGGGGAGTCCCCCAGCTTCGCACCCCCGCCTGACCCGGGGCCGGGGAGGCCTGGCAGCGGGGGCGGGCGGAGAAGGGGGGGCTCTGCCACGCATCCTGGCTCCCAGGCCCCCACCCTGCCCGAGGCGTCAGAGCTGGCGGGGCGCCCAGGACCTGTGTTCTCTCTGTGACCCCAGCACCGCACTTGAGCAGCGGTCATCTGGGGAAGAGCAGGGATGGCGACAGTCCAGTGGCTGGGGGGGTGGGGGGAGCGGCGGGGGGGGGGCAGGGGAGGGGAGTCAGAGTGGGGACAGCCTGGATGGCGAGAGGAGCCTGCATCCCAGCCCAGCTCTGTCCCCTCTGCACCCCGTTGCCCAGTCTGTAAAATAAAAGGGGGGGGGGGGGGCAATAGAACAATCCTTATTGGGGAGCTTAACATCCCAAAGCGATGTCCTGGGCGGCCCCTCCCGGAGCCCAGCCCGTCCCCGGGGCCTGACCTCACCAGGGGGGCCCTGTCCACTCTCTGCCTCCCGCCCCGACCGGTCCTGTCCTGGGGGGCGGGGCCTGACTGCAGCCCCCGCCTCCCTGAGCCTGCCCGAGGGCAGGGTGGTGGACAGGCCCGGGGAGTTGGGGGGGGAGCGTCCAGGCCCACGTTGGACTTCTGGAGCCTCTTGCCCTCTCCCTGGAGCCTCTTCCCCTCTCCCTGGAGCCGGCATCCTCTCCTCCCCTCCCCCCTGAAATCTGAGCTCAGGGACCCAGGAGGACTCTCCTCCAGAACATTCCATCCAGTTGTCCAAACACTGCACAGCTAGCGCAGGGAGGGGCCCAGGCTCCCAGCCCCGGGCTGATGGAATGGCAGAGGCTGGGGGGGGGGGGGGTGGGGGGGGCGCGGCCCTGGCTGCCCAGAGGGTGCCCCGGGCAGGCCCCCGGCGGGGGAGGGGAGATCAGACTGCTGGGCTCCTGACCAAGCTCCTGGGGACGGGAAGGGGGAGGGCGCTGGGGTAGCACCCCGAGGCGACTTGGGGCTGCAGCTTTGATTGGCAGGCGGTTTCAGCCTCCGGCTCACCTGGGACGGGGACCAGTTTTGGAGCCTCTGCTGCTTCACCTGCTGTCCTGGGATTTGCCTAAGAAGCCCCAGCCCCGCATGAGCCCCGCATGAGGGCCCCCACCCCCTGCCCCAGCTGTGCCACGCGCCCAGAGGATAGTCACACTCTCTACACGCTTCCCAAAGCAGCTCTGACTCAGTTTCTCCCAGCCCCCCACGGCTGGAGCATGGCAGGGGACCCTAACCCAGGGGACCCTAACCCTAGGGACCCTAACCCTAACCCTCTCTCTCACCTAGCCCCTTCCCCTCCTGCCATGTTGGGGTGACCCCCGCCCCCCGTTTTCACACATCCTGTTTTCCATTCATTGTTTCCAGGTGGAACCCCTGCAGAGGGAGGGGGGCACGGGAGAATTTTGTAGGGATCAGCGAGGAGCACAAACAGGAAGGGGGTGGGAGCAGGCCTGGAAACTTCGCCGCCAGGAAAGGGAGGCCACATCTGGTTCGAGTTAGGCCGAGAGCCGGGGCCGAGGGGGAGATACTGTTATCCTTGGGCGGCGGGCGGGCAGGGGCAGGGCGTGACCGCTAGCCGGCGGGCGGGCGGGCGGCCCCTCCCAGCGGGGACTCGCAGGAGGGAGAGGGCAGCAGGGGCGCTGGGACTGGGACGGGAAAGGCCGGTTCCCCTACCCCCGCCCGGTGGCAGCCACTTCACAAACGTTACCTTCTGGGGTGTCAGCAATGTCACAGGGCAGAATGGTTCCCATTTTAAAAAAATATATTTTGTTGATTTTTTTTTACAGAGAGGAAGGGAGAGGGATAGTTAGAAACATCCATGAGAGAGAAACATCGATCAGCTGCCTCCTGCACCCCCCCCCCCCACACACACACACCCACTGGGGATGTGCCCGCAACCAAGGTCCATGCCCTTGACCGGAATCGAACCCGGGACCCTTCCGTCTGCAGGCCGACGCTCTGTCCACTGAGCCACACCGGCTTGGGCAGAGTGGCTCCCATTTCACAGAGGAGGGAACCAAGTCCCGGAGAGGAAGAAAGGACTTGCCCAAGGCCGCACAGCCGGGGGCGGGAGGACTAGGATTGGAATCCGGGCCGAGGAGACGGGGCGAAGGAGGCTGGCCATGAGCTGGGGCAAGGCGGGGTGCCGGGGCTTGCGACGAGTGCCAGCCAGCCTGGCTCGCCCTGGGGTGTCGGCCAGCACCCAGGGGGCCCACTGTGTGTCTGAGGACTAGAGCCGACGCCTGCAGGGGAAGAGGGCGATCGGAGGAGGAGGGGTCCCTGGAGGGGGGGCATGAGCGGAAGGAAGTTTACCCGCGGGGTGGGCCGGGGTGCAAACTAGAGGAAGCGGGGTTGTTAGGAGAGGGAGGCTGCGGGGCATATCCGGGCCGGAAGGTCTAGGGGTTGAGATTCCATTGTATAGCTGGGGAAACTGAGGCACAGACAGCCTAATGTGTGCAGAGCTTCATGGTCTGGCAGTGGGGTTGAGTCCAGCCTCTGTGTGACCCCTGACCCCTTCAGGAAGCTGTCCCTTTCTGGCAGGGGTTCCAGGTTTGGAGGGGACCGGGGGCCCGGGGGTTAGGGCTGGGAGGCAGGGGGAGGCCACGTGGCCAGCGAGGGGGAGAGCCAGGCCGGCCAGGCTGAAGCTGGGGCCTGGGGCCTGCAGAGGCGGCTCCCCCAGACTTCGAGGCCCCCTTTCCCAGGCCCAGAGCCCAGGGAGGAGGCCCCAGCAGTCTCTGGGCCTGAGAGCCACGGGGGTTAATAATTACGGGTCTGAGGAGATAGGGGCCTGTCTGGAGGCTCCGCCCTCCCCGCAGCTGCTCTGGGGAGATAGCAAAGGTTAGCGAGACGGGCGGGGAGGCTCTGCACCTGCCGCCTGGCTCTCACGGGGGGTGGGGGGACCCTTAGTCCGCCCGCCCGGCATGGACCCCCCTGAGGAGCGCCCCGGGTGCCCCGCCCGCGGGAGATGCCCCGTGTACCTGGCGGTGAGCTCAGGGACTGTCCGCTATGCCCCCTCAGGTCTGGGCCCTGCACTTGAGGGGCGCTCGGGAGAGGAGCCCCGGGACACGCACAGGTAAGCTGGGCCTGGGACGCGAAGGGGGGGGTCTCGCCACTCTCCAGGGGGCCAAGGGAGGGGTGAGGTGCCAGGTGGTGCACGGGGGCTGGCCTGGCGCTGGGGGGAATGTCATGAGCCTCTGACAAGGTCAGCAGAGGGGGTGGCCCTGTCCCGCTGGGTGGTTATGCAGACGCAGTCTGGGGCGCAGCGAGCAGCGGGCAGCCCCCCAGGCCAGGCAGTGGGCGGTGGCAGGGTCAGGAGCCGGGTCGTCCAGGCGGGCAGTTCCGCTCCCCACCTCCCTCCCTCTGGCCACGGCGCGGCCAGGGACGTTGAGGGAGGCAGGGGGGAAGGGATTGGGGAGGCAGTGGCTTGGGGCAGAGGACACGCCTTTTTCTACTTCTCCCACGCACCTATGGGCACCCCTTGTTGCCTGATTGTGCGCAGCGGTAGCTTCCAGTGGCTTCTGGGCTGTCTCTGCAGGAAACTAGTCAAAGGGGTCTCAGCCCCGGGCCTCTGGCTGTGTGACCTCTGGCAGGTGCCTTGCCCTCTCTGAGCCCGTCCTTCCCAGCTGAGCAGGGAGAGCTTCCTGGGCGGCGGGGGGAGCTGGTGAGCCCGCGGGTCCCAGGTAACCGGGTCCGTAGGTGATGGGGTATTTTTGGTTAGCGATCGGGGTGTCACCACTCCCAGAATGGTGACCCCACACTCGCCTGTTGAGGCCTCGCTCAAGCACTTCCACAGCCCACGAGCCCTCCGGCACCAGGATTCTTCCTCTGGAGCCGTGGCCTGTGCTACCGCCCCCCCCCCCCCCAACCCGGCCTTCTGGGTCTGGGGGTCTCCTGTCTAGGCTTGTGAGGGTGGAGGGGAGGGTCCTGCCCTGAGTGCCTCTGGGTCCTTTCCTCCCACTTCCCCTAAATAGTAAACAAGCAAGGGTCAGGCTGACAGCAGATTTGGTGACAAATCAACAAACAGGATGACATCTGCTTTCAGCCAAGCCCTGGGGGCTGGGCTGGGCTGGGCTGGGCTGGGGGCTAGGCTGGGGAGGGCTGGGGTGGGGGCTAGGCTGGGGTGGGCTGGGTGGAGAAACACAGCACCAGGAAGGAGCTGGTCCCTGTCCTTGGGGAACCAGAGTCTTGGAAACCATTGCCCTGCCGAGTGGGGTGTCGGGGGGCCTGAACAGGATGGTTCTGGGAAGCACTCACCCAGAGGAGGCCCCGCAGGGGGTTCCCTGTCCCAGGAGCTGGCCCCCGGGAACGAGGGAGAAGGCAGGAAGTCTGGCTGCTCTTCACTCACCAGCCCTGAGCCTGGGTGAGGGCTGTGCCCACAAGGGAAGGAGCCCCACTTTCCCTTTTGGACAAACAGACCCCTCCCTCGGCCGTAGGTGGCCCTGGGGAGGGGCTGGCCCTGGAAGTGGGGGGCTTGAGAGCGTGGCCCCGTCCTCCCATCTCCCCATCGCCCCCAGAGCCGTCTCCTTTGGGTCCCCAGCTCTTGTGAGGCCCACAGTTTGTACTTGAATGAATGCATGCATGCATGAATGAATGAATGAAATACAGAGGTACCCCAGATGAAGACCTGACCACGGCAAGCCTGGGGCCCTGTGGGAAGAGTCTCCCTCCGGCCTCCCAGGCCCCCGGGAATGGAGGGCGGAGCCCTGGTCCCCGCGGGAGTGGAGGGGCTGTGCCGTCCCTGGATCCGGGTCACGGCTCAGGACGGGGAGCCAGGGTCAGGCAGGTCGAAGTGCAGGAGAGCCAATGGTCTGGGGTTCGGGGAGTTCTGCAGAGGCTGTGGGACCAGGCAGGTGTGTGTGTGGGGGCATTCCTCCAGAGAGAAGCCTGGGCCAGGATGGGGGCTGGAGACGTAGGTGGCTCCTGCCTGGGACCCGCGCTTTGGGGTCCGTCCCCCGCCCCCCAGCAGCACGGTGCTGGCACAGGGGGCGCAGGGCGGCGGGGGGCTCGGCCGGTGGCGGCTGGGGGTGTGTGCCGACCCAGAGTGCAGTCCGATCGGAACCAGGAAGCAGAGGGCCGGGCCGCCGCGGGGCCCAGCGGAGCGGAGCCCGGGATCGCCTGAGCTCCGGGCCGCGGGTGATGGGCCGGCCGGTCCGCGGCGGCGGAGGGCGGGGCGCGCACGTGTCCCCGGGCCGCCCTGTGCCACGTGACCCCCGAGGGCAGGGTTTGGGCTGAGCCGGCCGGGCGCGGGCCGCTGCGGGACGGCGGACGGCTCGGGCGGGACTGGCAGGCGGCGGCGGGGACGCGGTGCCCGGCGGTCCCGGAGGCCGGGATGTGGAGCGGGTAGGTCCCGGCGCGCTGCGGCTCTGCGCGGGGGCGGGCGGGGCTGCCTCCCGGCGGGGAAGGTCGGGGATCCCGGACGCGTCTGCACTCCGACTGGAAGGGCTCCGTGCCGGCACAAGGACAGAGATGGGGGACACTCCGCCGGAGGTGGGGGATTCTGCGCGGGGGGCGGGGAGGAGGTGGGGGGGAGACCGTCCCAGGCTGCGTGACAGGCCGCCTCCTCCAGCCCATCTGCGGGGGGTGGGGTGGGTCAGAGTGGACCTGGGGGGTAAGTCATAGTGAATCTGGGGGGTCAGAGTGAATCTGGGGGGTAAGTCAGAGTGAATCTGGGGGGTAAGTCAGAGTGAATCTGGGGGGTAAGTCATAGTGAACCTGGGGGGTCAGAGTGAATCTGGGGGGTAAGTCATAGTGAATCTGGGGGGTCAGAGTGAATCTGGGGGGTAAGTCAGAGTGGACCTGGGGGGTAAGTCAGAGTGAATCTGGGGGGTCAGAGTGAATCTGGGGGGTAAGTCAGAGTGAACGTGGGGGGTAAGTCATAGTGAATCTGGGGGAGATAAGTCACAGTGAATCTGGGGGGTAAGTCAGAGTGAAGGGGGGGGGATAAGTCACAGTGAATCTGGAGGGTAAGTCAGAGTGGACCTGGGGGGTAAGTCAGAGTGAATCTGGGGGGTAAGTCATAGTGAATCTGGGGGGGTCAGAGTGAATCTGGCGGGTAAGTCATAGTGAATCTGGGGGGTAAGTCAGAGTGGACCTGGGGGGTAAGTCAGAGTGAATCTGGGGGGTAAGTCAGAGTGAATCTGGGGGGTAAGTCAGAGTGAACCTGGGGGGGGGTCAGAGTGAATCTGGGGGGTAAGTCAGAGTGAATCTGGGGGGGGTCAGAGTGAATCTGGGGGGTAAGTCAGAGTGGACCTGGGGGTAAGTCAGAGTGAATCTGGGGGTAAGTCAGAGTGAATCTGGGGGGTAAGTCATAGTGAACCTGGGGGGGGGGGTCAGAGTGAATCTGGGGGGTAAGTCATAGTGAACCTGGGGGTAAGTCATAGTGAATCTGGGGGGTAAGTCATAGTGAACCTGGGGGGTAAGTCATAGTGAATCTGGGGGGGGGGGGGTCAGAGTGAATCTGGGGGGTAAGTCATAGTGAACCTGGAGAGTAAGTCAGAGTGGACCTGGGGGGGGGGTCAGAATGGACCTGGGGGGTAAGTCAGAGTGAATCTGGGGGGGTCAGAGTGAACGGGGGTGGGGTGGGGGGACGGTAAGTCAGAGTGGACCTGGGGGGGGGTCTGAGTGAATCTGGGGGGTAAGTCAGAGTGAATCTGGGGTAGCCCCCAGATGGGGTCCCAGCCTGGAAACCCCCTTGGGAAGCAGTGCATCGGGAAAGGGCTGGTCTGTGCAAAGTCGCTTGCAAGTTGCTGAGCCTCCGCTGGCTCCCGGGCGGGCCGGGCTCAGAGATGTGGGTGGGAACCCCTTGGCACCCACGTCTGCACCCTGGCTCTCGGGGTGCCCCGCTCCGTCCCCCTGGGAAAGCAGTGGCCTCCTCGGGAGCGGGGCAGCACTTCCTGTCTCCCATGGGAAGACGGGGTCTGGGGTGGGATGTGGCCGGAGGTGGGGGGGGGGCTGTATTTCTGTGAGGAACCAGCCAGGACGGGCCCCCAGACTCAGCGCGGGGAGGCGGGCTGGAGAGTCCCCAGCAGCCAGACCCACGGCACTGGTACCAGAACTTCATCCGGGGGCTGAGGGAGCTGAGAGAGGGGGCTCCTGGGAGGGGAGAGAGGGTATAGAGAGGCACAGACTCTTTTTAGAAATATATATTTTTAGTAGGGGCCTGGTGCATGAAATTCGTGCACTGGAGGTGGGTGATCCCTCAGCCCAACCCGCCCTGTCACACATACGGGGAGTCCTCTGGCCGAGGCTTTAGGCCTTAGGCACCCAGCCATCGCCCTGCAATGGGGGGGTGGGGGGAGGGTAAGTCAAATGGCTGGCTCCATCCCAGCCCTGCCCCCCCTCCTCTCCCCCCAAGGCCTTAGCCCCAGCGAGCCTGTCCCTGGCTAGCACCGGCCTCGGCCACCTCGAACACGCCCCCCAGGCCCAGGCTACCTCAGCCACGCCCCCACGCTCCTGATTGGCTGGTGGGTGGGCCTGGCTTGTGGGTGTAGCGAAGGTACAGTCACATTTACATATTACTCTTTTATTAGCTAGGATGATTTCAGGGAGGAAGGGAGAGGGGGGGAGAGGAACATCACTGATGAGGGAGAACCATTGGTCCTCTGCCTCCTGCACGCCCCCCACTGGGGATGGAGCCCACCACCCGGGCCTGTGCCCCGATCTGGACTGGAGCCGTGACCCCCTGGTTCTTAAGTCAAGGCTCAAGGGGGTGGGAGGCTGGAGGCTGTCAGAGGGAGGCGTGTTCTTTGGGGCTGCGCCTGGAGGGAAGGAGACTGCGTTTGGGGAGGATGAGGAGGGCGTTGGTGGTACCTGGGAGGGGAGGGGGACAGGCCTGGCTGGGGTGAACGGGGCCTGGGGGGCAGCCTGGCCGGGAGGAAGCAGGGCCTCTCCTGGCGGGTGAGCCCAAGCAGACCACAGCGCGGAGTGGCTGTCTGACCTTGAGAGTGTGGCTTCCCTCGCTGGGCTTTGGGGTGACTGAGCAGGTCGGGTGGGAGTGATCCAGGTCCTGGAGGGATCCAAGCCAGGGCCGGACAGACGGACAGACGGGCCGGGCGCCCCTGGGAGACGGCCCCTCTCTAAGGACAGCGTGGAAGAGACACTCAGGTGCTGGAGAAGCTCGCCGGCCCAGCCCCCCTGCTGTGTCCCCAGGAACTCTCCGGTAAACCGGCTGCCAAGCCCACCCCCACATGACCCTCCATAGTCTCGCCTCTTCTATGAACATGGACTCCCCTGGGGTCTAGCGGGGGGAGGGGGGGTGCGAGCACGAAGTAGGTGCTTCCGAAATGCAGATGCAGACCATGAGGGGGCAGGATGGGGAGCGGGTGCCCAGGGAGTGAGAGGCAGGGTTTTGGGGTTACCTGGACCCCTCACTTGGATATTGGAGGCAGGGATGGACAGATCGGGGGCCCAGCTGCCAGCACCCACTGGGGCCTGGGGCCCTAGGAGCTCACCCAGACCCCGGCAGCAACTGGGGGGACTGCGTGGGGATGTGGGGGTCACTCTTGCCCTCATAACTCTGACGAGCTGCTTGTGCGTGTGGCCCCCCGTCGCTCATGGGCCAGCTTAGGAGTACCCTGATTAAGTTACTAACAATGTACCTACCTATATAGTTTACATTTAGAAAACTTGGCTCTCAGAAGAGATTTCGATCGTACTGTTGATGTCTGGCTCTGTGGACGAATGAGTTTGCCGACCACTGGCGTGGGCCCTCGGTCTCAGCAAACCTCTGGGCTCTGAGGGGCCGCACCGAGGGGAGGTGACGCCCCGGGCTCCGGGAAGGGCCGAGTCTGCAGCGGGCGGGGTGGGCGTGGATTCTGAGCGAGTCACTCACCCGCTCTGGGCTGGCTCTTGCCTGAAGGCCCGTCACAGGGGCTGCAGCTGCGAGCCAGCTGGAGGTTTTACTGGAGAAAAAGAACCGCATTGCCGGGAGACAAGATCTCAAATGCCTCCCCGAGGCGGCCTGGGGCTCCCGGGGCAGGAGCAGGGGCAGGGGGTTGTGCAACCCTCCGTGGCCACCTCCAGGCAGCCCTCGGGGATTCCACTCCCCCTTCCCCTCGGCAGGTACCTCCTGCTGGGCCCGCACCTCTGCACCGGGCACTGGCGGGGGGCGTTGGGTGTCTAGGTCCCGGGTGTCAGGTCTCACACTGGACGGTGGACCCTGGCAGGTGCGGGGCTGGCTCAGTGGAGACACGGCTGGATGGCCTTATGGGGCCGGGCTGGGCTGGCAGGCAGGGGCAGGGAGTGGGGGGCGGGGAGAGGCGTGGCCTAGCCCACCTGCTTCAGGTGCCCTGACCTCCCTCCTCAGCACCCTGAGGCTGCCCTCCCCTCCCTGCTCCTGCGCCGGCTCCTCCCTCCCTCCCTCCCATGCACTCACCTGCCTCCCCTTCCTGCAGAGCCCCCCCCCCCCACCAACTCCGGAGTCCTGCTTCGCTGTCCCGTGTTGGCAGCGTTGTCCCCCTCCTCTGGACCCCCCACCTCTCCACCTCCTGGCGGGGCTCCCCTCAGGTCCCCAGACTGGCTCTCTGGCCTCCTGCCTCTGCCCCCCATCCCGGCTCAGGCTCCCGCTGTCCCTCTGGCCTGGTGCGTCCCCCACAGCCGCCCCTTCCCCAGCGCCTCAGCCACCCCCTTTCCCTTCGCATTAATTCGTTGCTGCAATGTCCATGTGTTCTGTCCCCCCGTCCAGCCCCTGGTCTTCCCCCAAGCCCCCTCTGGGACTCCTCTGTGTCTGCCTGTCCCCTCCCAGCTCAGAGCCCGCCTGGCTTCTCAGCAGCCGTGGGTGGAGTCCCCCCCCAACCCCCCCTCCCCCAGCGCTGGGCACTGTCCAGACTTCCTCAAAGCCCTCTGCATCCTGCCTCACTTCTCCGAAAGCCCCATTCCCTCCACCTCCCGCCCCCCGCTTCTCTGGGTGACAGGCCACATGACTCACGAGTGCCAGCGCTCTGGGGTCAGTTCCCACCCGGCGCTTCCGGCCCAGTCGCCATCCGTCTCTGAATCCGTGTCCGAACCGGGATGAGGAGAGCATCTCCCGCAGCGGCCGAGGGGGTTGCTCCCCATGGAGCTGTCTGCGCCCCGTAACCCTCCTCTCCATCCCGGGCAGGACCCTCCTCTCCATCCCGGGTGGACCCTCCTCTCCATCCTGGGAAGGACCCTCCTCTCCATCCCGGGTGGGACCCTCCTCTCCATCCCGGGCGGACCCTCCTCTCCATCCCGGGCGGGACCCTCCTCTCCATCCCGGGGGGGACCCTCACCCTCCTCTCCATCCCGGGCGGGTGGGCCGCGCGGACCTGCCTGGCCGGCCGGGCTCAGGGTCCCCAATGCTGGGGGTTTGGAGCTGAGGACCTGGCCCTCCTGGTAAGGGGAGCCCGCTGCGCTGGGGGGGCCGGTCAGGGAGCCAATCGGAATCGTCCTGGGAAATCCACATCTGGTCACTGGCCTGCCCGCCTCATGCCCTCGGGGCTGACGGAGCGGGAGTCCCTGCTGACCTGGTGGCCCCGGGCAGGGGAAGGTCCTAGCGCCCCTCCAGCCTCTTCCTCCCCCGGGTCCGAGATTCCCTCGCCGGCAGCCCCGCTCCTGTTGATCGGACCTGTCGTGCCCATTAGCTCAGGCCCTTTGGCTCAGAGAGGTGACCTGGGCACCGGTGGCTGCGGGGGCAGAGCTTGGGGCAGAGAGACCGCGTGGCTGGCTGGGCTGGCCGGGGCTGGGGACACAGGGGACCCCCGTGGGGCCCTTCAGGCCTCAGGAGTGGCCTCCGGTCCAGGGGGGCTGCGGGGGGACGAGACTGTAGCATCCAGGGCCCTCGCTTTGGGGCCCATGTTTGTGATGGGTTCAGAAGCCCGCTGTCCTCCAGGGCGGCCTGCATGGGGTGTGGGGCGCGGAGGCTGCACCCCCCCGCCAGCATGCTTCCAGGGGAAGTGACCTCGAGGGACGTTTCCTGTCTGAACTGCAGGGCTCGAGGAAACACCCCCACCTGTGACCTTGACTCTTCCGTCTCCTGCCCCTGAGCCGACCTTCCTGGGCCGTATCCTGGACGCTGGGCTCGGTGTCTGCCGGGACGGGGACGGGAAGGGCTGGCCGAGGGCCTGGACCCGGACTGCGGGGGAGACACGTGGGGGAGCCCCAGCTCCCCTGAGAGGGCGTGTCCTCCCCCCCCCACGGGGTTCGAGCCTGGGGCAACGGCCGGCCTGTGCGGAGGCTGAGCGTGCGGGACGGAGTTCTGGCCTGGACCGGACCCAGGGGGGAGGGGCCTGGTCCCCGCTTAGCCTGAGGGTTCTGAGTCACCTCGATGGGCTCCGGGCCGGCAGTGGGGGGAAGAGGGTCCTCAGATGGGAGCCTTTCCTGCACCTGCGCCTGCGCCCCGGCCCCCGCACTGGACAGCTGTCCCCACGCTCTGCTGCTAGGCTGTGCGCTGGGCTTTTCGGGGCGGGGGGGGGGGGAGGCCGTGGAGAAGGGGGGTGACGCAGAGACTGTCTCGGGGCCTCCCGTCTCCTCCGGCGGCAGGACGGGGTCCCGTCCCCCTGGCAGCGGGCTGCAGTGAGGGCCGGTTGGGAGAATGACGGGGCCTGTCGGGCCCCACCCCCACCCCCACCCTGCCCCTGGGACCGGCAGGGAGCCCCAGGCCGCACGGGCGGACAGCATTCGGTGCTCCTGGGCGGGCGGGCCTTGTGGAGGGAGCGCCCGAGGCCGGGGATCCTGTCTGAGTCCGGTGCTGGCCTGTGGGTCACCCCCACCCGTGGCCTCGGGTCTGGTTCTTGCTGATTCTACCAAAGTGGGCAGCCCCCCTGATCCAGGGCCGGGCCCCTGACGCCGCGCTGCCAGAGGGCGCAGCTGCGGGGCCCAGAGCCTGGCAGGCGGAGGTGGGGTGGGGTGGGGTGTCTGCTAGACGCGGCTGTGGACTGCATGTTTCCCGGGTGCTGTGTCCGGGGACTTGCCCTTTAGCTGTCAGTGCCCCTCCTGCGGGTTTTAACCCCCAGCTGCAGGCGGGAAGCAGGGGACGGGGTTCCGGGACATTCCCAGGGGCTCCTGTGCACCCTGGGCTGCAGCTCGGGGTCTGGGATGGCCTTGGGCTTGCCACTGCTGGCCTCTGGCTCCGCTGCACCCCGGGTGGTGGTGGGGGTGGGGGATGGGGTTGCAGATTCTGGACCTGAGCGGCGGCTGGGAGGGTGGTCGGGGCCGGAATGTGGTCAGATTTCCCGGCTATGGCCACCGAGAAGCCCCCTGGTCCCCCGAGCCCAGCAGTCCCAGCTCTCACCCCCACCCACTGGGGGCTGGGCCTGTGCTGAAGACCCGGCCACCTGTCCCCGCACGGCCACCCACCAGCCGGCTCTGGCCTGGCCGAGCTGTCACTCGCCGAGACTCCGCTCTCCTCCGTTGGACGGGTCGGCCTCGCTGCTGCTGAGTTTGGAACGGGACGTGTGGGCAGAGCACCCCCGGTTCTAGCGAGAGTCAGTCCCGGGGCGCGGCTGCAGGCCCGGGGCCCCCTCTGCCAAGGGGATCCTTTTCCAGCTGGGAAGCGGGAGAGCTGACTGGCACAGGCTCTGCCGATGGGGCGAAGGGGTGTGTGCCATCCGCTCACCAGGGCCCCGTGTCCGCCGGCAGGACCAGCCCCCAGACGTCCGGGCCGGGTCCAAAGCCGAGGCCGGGCTGGCTGGCTGGCGGGACGGGGCCATGGGGAGGGTTCGGAAAGGGCTCATCGCTGGGCTCCCCGGGTGCCCGGTCCCTCCGTGGTACCCTGGGGGAAACTGAGGCTGGGGGGCGGTCCCAGGGTCCAGAGGACGAGGAGGAGGCCGGTCCCGGCCTTGCCTTTCAGTTCCCTGCAGCAATCCCGAACCCCACGACTCTCTGGCCTTGTCCTTCCTCCCTCCCGTGTGGGCCCCCGGAGCCCCCTCCCCTCCACTTCCGCTTGTTCCCCGCGGCCTGGCCCAGCCCCCACCCAGCCCAGCCTCGGCCGCTCAGAAGCTGCTGGCTCAGGAACCGCCAGCTTTTGCTGAGTGAGCGAATCCAGAGGTGCTGTCTTGGCACAAAGCAGTGCTGGCTAAGGCCTCCCCCCACCTCTCCCTCCCTGCCCGCTCCCCAGGGTCCTCTTGAGGGGGCAGTGTGGATTGGGAAAAGAGGTGAAGACAGGCTGGTGCGCCCCCTCCCCCCCTCCCCCGTTCCACACTGCCTCCAGGGGAGGAGGGTTCTGAGGCCCAGAATGGGGTGGGGGGAGGCCACTAGGCAGGCCAGGGAGAGAGAGGTCGGGAGCGGGGTGGGGGGAGGTGTGGTGTGTGGGGGGGCGGCAGGAAGTGGGTCTGCCTTGCCCAGTGGTTGAAGAACCTTTTGGCCTCAGCCCTGCCTGCCACGGCTGGTCCTCAATTTGCATAAAATCTGCATTAGTGACAACGAAAGCAGCTCCCACTTAGGTGCCTCCTGTGTGCTAAGGTTTTACGCCCCTGTCTCTGCATTCAGTGGCCCTTGAGGCAGGACCATGGGATTGTCCACACTCTGCAGAGGGGGAGGGGGGCGGACGACTCAGATTCTCAGTCCTGATGAATGGACGGTCACCTGTTGGACAGCCAGAGCCGAGCACCTACTGTGTGCTGACCACCTACTGTGTGCTGACCACCTACTGTGTGCTACCACGAGACCTAGGCCCCGAGCTGGAGTGGGTGTGGTGGGCAAAGATGGAGTCTTGCCCCCAAGATATTCCGTGTTTGGCCATTCTGCCCTGTGCCAGCCCTGGTGCCGGCGTCCCGATTTTATAGACGGGGAAACCGAGGCCCGGAGTGGCAGGCAGATGCGCGGCCGAGGGTGGGTCCCCGGGCTCCGCTCTCTGGGTCTGAGAACTGCATCCTGTGTTTGCCGTTTGCCTCGCAGCCAGCCCCTCCCGGACGAGGGCCACCCAGCGCCCCTCGAAGCTGTCCCGGTCTCCTGGAAGAGCCGCGGGGAGCCCCCGGGGGCCCTGGCAGAGGCCGCCGCAGGGGAGGGGCCCCACAGCGAGGACGTGTCCCGCCTGCGCAGCTCGTCCATGGAGATCCGCGAGAAGGGCTCGGAGTTCCTGAAGGAGGAGCTGCACCGGGCCCAGAAGGTGGGGGCCGGGCCGGGGGGGCGGGCGCCCCGAATGCCCAGAGCTCTCAGGCCCCGTCCAGGCCTGCACGGGCACGGGGGTGCAGACAGGGCAGAGCAGTTCTAGGGTGCCCTGTAGAAGTGTGGTCCCCGAAAACCTGGCCCAGGCTCTGGCGCCGGCAGCGGGGGTTTCCTCCCTGCCGGCAGCTGAGCGGGAAACGCCTCGTAAGCTAGGGCAGCAGAAGCGAGCTTAGGGCCCCCCGACCCCCAAGGTGACCCCGGCACGGGGCTGCAAGGGGGCCTGGTCGCCCCAGCATCCTCCTAGGGCCTGACAGCCCCCTCCCTCCCCACCGGGTGCCAGGAGCTGAAGCTGAAGGACGAGGAGTGTGAGCGGCTCTCCAAGGTCCGGGAGCAGCTGGAGCGGGAACTGGAGGAGCTGACGGCCAGCCTGTTCGAGGTGCGCGGGCCGCGGGGACGCGGGGCTGCGGGGCCGGGCTGCGGGGCGGCCGCCGGCTCCTCACCACGGCACTCTCCCCAGGAAGCCCACAAGATGGTTCGGGAAGCCAACACGAAGCAGGCGGCGTCGGAAAAGCAGCTGAGAGAGGCTCGGGGCAAGGTGAGCCTGAACCCCTGCGCCCAGGCCCCTGCGCCCCCCCATCCGGTCAGACCCCCACAGCCCAGGGCGCCGGGGACCGGGGCGCTGAGGCCCAGAGGGTGGGGCTTCGGTTCCGCCACTGACATTCACGGGGCCACAGAGACCCTCCGGGCCTGGGGGAGTCCCACAGTCATTGGCACCCCCGGGACCCCCTTCCCCCAACACACACACACATACATATACACACACACATGCATACATACACATACACACTCACACACACTCACACACATACATACATATACATACACACACTCACACATACACACACACTCACATACACACACACATATACACACTCATACATATACACTCTTACACACATACGCACACACCCCCACACACACCTACACCCTACACACATGCACACTTACACACATAGATAAAGACACACATAACACATGTACACAAATGTATACACATATGTGCACACATGCACAAACATACTCAGGCATGCACACATACATATGCACGCACACACACAGACATACACTCACACACATATACACACACTCACACACACATATACACACACTCAGACATGCACACACATGCATACACCTACTCGCACATGCACACACAGACACACACGCACACACACACACATACACACACTCACATATACACTCACACATATACACACTCATACATATACACTCTTACACACACGCACACCCCATACACACACACCCTACACACATACACATGCTCACATACACATGCATGCACATTCACACACACACACTCACACACATGCACATACATATACATATGTGTGCACACACACAGGCATACACACATACATACACATGCACACAGAGAGACATATACTCACAGATGCACATACATACACACACACATACTTGCACACACACACACAGAGACACACATGCACATGTATACGCACACACACACATGCGCACACATACTCACACATGCGCACACACACGCACACACACATAGATGCACATACACACGCACACAGACACACATGCACACACATGCATGCACAGACACACAGAGAGAGGCACATGCACACTCACACACATGCACATGCATACACAGTCATACACACTCTCACACACGTGCACACACATACACACACATACTCGCACATGCACACACAGAGACACACACAGACACACACAGACACACACAGACACACATGTGCACACATGCATACACAGAGACACACATGCACACACATGCACACGCACACAGAGAGACACACACAGAGACACATACACACACACTCACACACACAGAGACACACACACACATGCACACGCACACAGAGACACACACATGCACACACACAGACACACACAGAGACCACACACGCACATGCACACGCACACCCTCCACGAAGCAGGCCTCGTCTGGCTGAGAGCCTGGGCAGGTGGCTTCCGGCCTCGGGGCCGCTGGTGCGTCCGTGGACGGGAGGCCGGGCTTCCCGGCTCCGGGCGTCCCTGTGCAGAGGCCCGCTCCCGGACCGGGGCCTCGGAGTCCGGCTGACGGGGGGCCTGGCGGGGCCGCCCGCCCTCTCGCCCCCAGATCGACATGCTGCAGGCAGAGGTGACGGCCCTGAAAACGCTGGTCATCACGTCCACCCCCGCCTCTCCCAACCGCGAGCTGCACCCCCAGCTGCTGAGCCCCACCAAGGCCGGGCCCCGCAAGGGCCACCTGCGCCACAAGAGCACCAGCAGCGCCTTCTGCCCCGTCGCCTGCCCCGCCGCGGGCCACCTCCTCGCCCCCGACAAGGAAGGCAGAGAGGTGAGGGGCTGGGGGCGGCGGCGGGACCTGGCCTGACGCACACACACACCCCCTGTGGGGCCTGGGGCCCGCCCTGCCCTCTCTGGGCGTCTGTGTCCTCTGCCCACGAGGGCCGGGCAGGCTCCTTGTAAGTGAGACCTGTGGCCCTCGGCTCCCGGTGTGCAAACTGGGGGTCTGCCCCCCCCCCCCATTGCCCCACGCGGAGGTGGCGTCCCTGCACCGAGCTGCCTGGGGCCTGAGCGCCTGCCCTCGGGGTGGTGCTGGGCCTCCCCAGAGGCGACCTGGGCCGATGGCCGCAGCCCCGAGGCCGGCACGACCTGGGACACCCCTGACGCGAGGTCCTGGGGACCCTCTGGCCGTGGTGCCGGGACAGGCATGGCCTCTGAGGGGCTGCTCCCTCCTCGGCCGGATCATGGGGTACGTGGTTCAGGTCAGACGATGATGGCATGGATGCCCTGTCCTCGAGCAAGGATGCCCTGTCCTCGAGCAAGTGGGGACCCCTGTCGGCGTCTCAGTCTCCTCACGGGGGACGTGGGGGCTCCTGGGGTAGAGGAACTGAAGAGCAAGGGTGTCGGGAGCTCAGCGCCCACGAGGGCTCCGGCGGATCCGGCTTCCCGGGGTGTCTGGTGCCCAGGTGGCCCCCGGCCCCGTCCGGTCCTGTGTCTCCGAGCGGCCGGGCCTCTGGTCCCCCTTCTGAGCTCAGGGCGTCTGAGCGAACACTAACCTCTGCTCCTCCCTCTGTCCCCTGCACCTGCTGCCCCCCCCCCAGCCCGGGCTGCCCCCCCTCCTGTCCCTGCTCCTCTGTGTGGTCCCCAGTAAGGCGTTCCACCTCACCTACGAGCCAGCCTGGGAGCTCCCGCCTGGGGAGCGGCCCGCAGCCCCCGCCTCCGCTACCTCTCTCTTCTGTTCCCGACAGGTATGGCTCCAGGGCCACCCTCCGTCCCCCCTCGTCTCCCCATGCCCCCCATCCCTCCGTCCCTCTGTCCCTCCATCCCTCTCTCCCTCTGTCCCTCCTTCCCTCTGTCCCTCCATCTCTCTGTCCCTCCATCCCTCTCTCCCTCTGTCCCTCCCTCCCTCTGTCCCTCCCTCCCTCTGTCCCTCCGCCTCCCTCACTCTGCATGCACCCCGGCGCCCCATGCTCCCTCCGTGTGCGTGTGCTTGCGTGTGCAGGGCCTGGTGCGCCCGCGGGGCCCCCAGCGCCTCCTCTCAGAGGCAGGGGGTGCCCCGATAGGGCCGGAGCAGGCGGGTCGGGCATCGCGGGCGCAGACACAGTGCAGGGGGCCGAGCCGGTGCAGAGGGAAGGGGCAGCTCCTCCTCGGGGCTGGGCTCCCCTGCAGGCCCGGGAGGGCCCAGAGTCACCCCCCCACATGCTGCGGCTGCCTTGCCCTGCATCCTCCCTGCTCCCCCCTCCTCGGCTCCGTCCCCCACCCCCCGCCTCTGCCCGGAGCCCTGACCGCCCGCCTCGCCCCTCCTGCAGGTGGACACCACCCTGTTTGCGGAGTTCCAGGCCTGGAGGGAGTCGCCCACCCTGGACAAGGACAGCCCCTTCCTGGGGCGGGTGTACCGCGAGGACGTGGGGCCCTGCCTGGACTTCACGGCGCAGGAGGTGGAGGGCCAGCCCCCCAAACCCCCAACCGAGCCCCCCGCCCGGCCTCCCCCCCCACCCGCCCTCCCCCCCGCCCGGCCTCCCCCCCCCGCCCGGCCTCCCCCCACCTGCCCGGCCTCCCCCCGCCCGGCCTCCCCCCCACCCCCTCCCCCCCGCCCGGCCTCCCCCCCCCCCGCCCGGCCTCCCCCCCGCCCGGCCTTCCCCCCGCCCGGCCTCCCCCCCCCGCCCGGGCCCCCCCCATCCGCCCTCCCCCCCGCCCGGCCTCCCCCCATCCGCCCTCCCCCCCGCCCGGCCTCCCCCCCCCGCCCGGACTCCCCCTCCCCGCCCGGCCTTCCCCCCCCCGCCCGGCCTCCCCCCCATCCGCCCTCCCCCCCATCCGCCCTCCCCCCCGCCCGGCCTCCCCCCCCATCCGCCCTCCCCCCCATCCGCCCTCCCCCCCGCCCGGACTCCCCCTCCCCGCCCGGCCTCCCCCCCCCCGCCCGGACTCCCCCTCCCCGCCCGGCCTCCCCCCCCCCGCCCGGCTCCCCCCCATCCGCCCTCCCCCCCGCCTGGCCTTCCCCCCGCCCGGCCTCCCCCCCCATCCGCCCTCCCCCCCATCCGCCCTCCCCCCCCCCCGCCCGGACTCCCCCTCCCCGCCCGGCCTCCCCCCCCCGCCGGCCTCCCCCCCATCCGCCCTCCCCCCCCATCCGCCCTCCCCCCCGCCCGGCCTCCCCCCCCATCCGCCCTCCCCTCCATCCGCCCTCCCCCCCGCCCGGACTCCCCCTCCCCGCCCGGCCTCCCCCCCCCGCCCGGACTCCCCCTCCCCGCCCGGCCTCCCCCCCCGCCCGGACTCCCCCTCCCCGCCCGGCCCCCCCCCCATCCGCCATCCCCCCCCGCCCGGCCTCCCCCCCATCCGCCCTCCCCCCCGCCCGGCCTCCCCCCCCGCCCAACTCCCCCTCCCCGCCCGGCCTTCCCCCCCCGCCCGGCCTCCCCCCCATCCGCCCTCCCCCCCATCCGCCCTCCCCCCCGCCCGGCCTCCCCCCCCATCCGCCCTCCCCCCCATCCGCCCTCCCCCCCGCCCGGACTCCCCCTCCCCGCCCGCCTCCCCCCCCCGCCCGGACTCCCCCTCCCCGCCCGGCCTCCCCCCCCCCGCCCGGCCCTCCCCCCCATCCGCCCTCCCCCCCGCCTGGCCTTCCCCCCGCCCGGCCTCCCCCCCCATCCGCCCTCCCCCCCATCCGCCCTCCCCCCCCGCCCGGACTCCCCCTCCCCGCCCGGCCTCCCCCCCCCCGCCCGGACTCCCCCTCCCCGCCCGGCCTCCCCCTCCCCGCCCGGCCTCCCCCCCATCCGCCCGGCCTCCCCCCCATCCGCCCTCCCCCCCGCCTGGCCTTCCCCCCATCCGCCCTCCCCCCCATCCGCCCTCCCCCCCGCCCGGACTCCCCCCCCGCCCGGACTCCCCCTCCCCGCCCGGCCTCCCCCCCCCCGCCCGCCCTCCCCGGCCAACCTCGCCCCCGTCCCCGCAGCTCTCGGCGCTGGTGCGGGCCGCCGTGGAGGACAACACGCTCACCATCGAGCCCGTGGCTTCGCACACACCGCCCCCCGTGGAGGCCGCCGCCGGACTGGGCAGCACCAAGTACGCCGGCCCCTCCCCTCCTGCCTGGGGGGCGGGGAGGAGGGGCTCTGCCTGCCCAGGGGCTCTGGGGCGGGCAGGTGTGCTGGGTCCAGGCCCCCGGACAGAAGAGGGACAGTGGCTCTGCCCACGGACCATCCTGCCCCCAGACACCGACCCGAGACTCTGCGGGGGGTCCGGGGGCTGGGACGCCCCTCTTCCTGCTGGCCTGACGCCCCCCTCCCGCCCCCCCTCTCCCCCACAGTGGGTTCCGGGCCCCAATCGACGCGTGAGTGCCGTCAGTGGCCGCTCTGCCTTCGGCTCCTCAGGGCCCGGCGGCCCGGCACCTTGTCCGCCCTGCGGCTCAGGCCGCGCCGGGCAGGGCTGGAGCAGAGCCGGGCCGGGGGGAGCACGGGCGGAGCGTGGGGGGCAGGCCCCTCGGCAGCCAGGGTGGGACCCTCCTTCTCGAAGGGGCATGCGAAGCAGCCGTGAAGGGTGACTAGGGAGGGGAGGGCCTTCCCGGCAGAGGGGGCTGAGTGAGTGCGGGCGGGAGAAGCTGGGGTGTCCCCGGAAACGCCGCGGAGCTGAGGGGCGGGAGGAGCAGCGGGCGGGGAGATGGGCTGAGGCTGGAGCCAGAGGGAAAGGTTATCCTATGAGACCCCAGCTGTCACCTGCTCGGCCAGCCGGTCACCAGCCACCAGCAGCGTCCCCGAAAAGATGCTCCCGGTCCAATCGGAGGCCTCGGGGGCCCCGGGGGCAGCAAAGGCTCTGATAAGTCCCGCAGCCGAGCGGCCTGTCCAGCCTCCCTCTGCCCGGACTCTCCGCGGCCGTTTCCCGGGCGGTGGGGAGCAGCGGGGAGCGTGGGGAGACGAGGGGCTCGGGGTGGCGCGTCAGAGGCGCCCGGCCCCCTGCACGCACGGCCCCCTGAAGGAGAGGGCACGGGGCTGCTCGGAGCCAAGGGGCGCTGAGCGTGGATTCCTGCTCAGCGCGGGAAGGGGCGATGGCCTGAGGCCCCGGTGAAGCAGGAGAGGCATCTGAGGGGCTTCTGGGTGCATCTGGCATGAGGCCGCCCGCGTCCTGCCCACAGGGGTCGGGGAGGGCAGGGGCTCCGGGGTGGGGGCTAGCTGAGGTTACGGGTCCAGCCCAGGGAGTTCGGGCTTGCCCCGTCCTCCGCTTGGCCCTGGGCTCCTGGGGAGGCCGGGCCCGGGGAGAGGAGGCCAGGCCCGCCGTGTCTGTCTGCTGCCCCCCTCCCGGGCCCTGTCCCGCTGTGCACCCCCTGCACCAGCCGGGGGTGAGCCCAGCGCCCGGCCTCTCTGCCCCCCAGCACCTGTGCGCTGAGCGGCCTGGCCCGGGCCTGTCGCCACCGGATCCGGCTCGGCGACTCCGAGAGCCACTACTACATCTCGCCGTCGTCCAGGGCCAGGGTGAGTCGCCCGCTTAGAGCACCGCCGGGCTCCTGAGGGCCCCCCAGGCTGGGACTCTGCCCCCCGACCTCGCTCTGCAGAGCAGGCTCAGAGAGGCGCAGAGACCGACCAGGCTGCACAGCCAACACCCACCCTTCCTCACCTCCCTGGGCGGGAGTCCGGGCTCCCAGCACCCACCCATCCTCACCTCCCTGTGCGGGAGACCAGGCTCCCAGCACCCACCCATCCTCACCTCCCTGGGCGGGAGACCAGGCTCCCAGCACCCACCCATCCTCACCTCCCTGGTCGGGAGTCCGGGCTCCCAGCACCCACCCATCCTCACCTCCCTGCGCGGGAGACCAGGCTCCCAGCACCCACCCATCCTCACCTCCCTGGGCGGGAGTCCGTGCCCAGCTTAGGGGATGCCCAGCTCCGGTCCCCGGGGCAGCAGCCAAGGTGTCCAAGCTGCACCCTCTGGCGATGGGGGTCGGGGATCCTTTCTGCGCACGTGGCTGTTGGCAGAGCCGGTTCCTCGGTGGCGGAAGGACGCGGTGCCCGTTTCTTTTTTTTAATACAGCAACGTTCATTTTATTCTTTACATCATATTTTTAATTGATTTTTTTTTTTTTGCAGAGAGGAAGGGAGAAAGTTAGAAACATCGATGAGAGAGAAACATCTATCAGCTGCCTCCTGCACACCCCCCACTGGGGATGTGCCCGCAGCCAAGGCACATGCCCTTGACCAGAATCGAACCCAGGACCCTTCAGTCCGCAGGCCGACGCTCTATCCACTGAGCCACACCGGTTTCGGCTGGTGCCGTTTTCTCCCCAGACGTACTCATGGGTGGCACCTGCCCCCTGTGCCGTTTAACGTAACGATGAAGGTGGTGGCCTGAGTTCAGACGCCTTGGCTGCAGCCCTGGCTTTGAGGGGTGTCCATCCAAAGCCCGCAGGCACCTCGGGGCGCGGGGCCCTCAGGCCTCCCAGCCCTGCCCTCTGTGCCGGGTGACGGGCTGGATCGGGGGCCTCCTGAGCCGGGGGTAAGGGTGGGCGGTCCCCGCCCTTCTGTCCCCTCAGGCCGGCCAGGAGGGGGGTGCCGCTGGGGCTGAAGGGACAGGCCGGTCCCGGCAGCGGGCTGCTCAGTGTGGGCAGCGAGTCTGGAGCCCACGGCTCTGCAGGGCACCCAGCGTGTTGTCCGGGGACCCCCTCCCCGCCCCCCGGGAGTGAGCTGGACTCTTTTCCCAAAGGCGGTCTGAGCTTTGGAAGGAGGGGGTGTGCCTGGGCCGCTCTGGGTCCCCCCACTCTGAGTCCTCGTACCCACGGCCTCGGTTAGAGCTCAGTTCTTTCGGGTCTGGGAGGTGAGAGGGGTGACGTTCAGGTGTGGTCCCCTGGGATGTGGGCCCCACCCTGAAGAGGCCGAGGCGTGTGGGGTCCGCAGGGAGAAGAGTTCTGTCCCCCAAGCACAGCCCTGGGGCCAGACCCCCTGCTCACTGGCTGCCCGTGGGGGCCACGGGCCATGGGTCCCCCACCCGGCCCTGCCCCCCGAGTTCTGGCCTCACTGGGCTGGTCCCTGACTTGGCCACTCTCTTCACATCCCCCTGCCCCCCAGTGCCCCCAGCCCCCCTGCACCCTCTTTGTCCCTGGCAAGGGTTCCTGTGTGTTTGAAGGCCCAGCCCGAGCAGGTCCCCTCCTGTGACCTCCATGCCCCGTCTGGAGCCCCCCCACACACAGGACACCCCTTCCCCAGAGGGCTGGGGGCTCAGGGGGGTGCTGTGGGCACTGCCAGCTGCCTGCCGTCTGTCCTGCCTCGGCGTTTCCCTAAAGGCCGAGCCTCGGAGAAACGCTGTGCACGCACGGCTCAGGCGTCGAGAGGACAGCAGGATGGGGTGCAGGCGAGGGGAGCGGGTGGAGCGAAGCGGGGCGTGGCCGAGGCTGGGGTCTGGCTGCCGCTGAGTGGGTTTCACCCCGAGTCAAGGGGACTGGCCTTTTATACCCCCCCCCCAGGCTGGTTAGCCATTGGCAGGGGGGCACCTATGAGCCATTCGCGCCCAACGCTCTCAGCATCGGGAGGCGGGCACCAGCAATACCCTCTCCAGCGTCTGAGTCTGCGAGGCAGGGCCCGGGGCTGAGCGCAGGGCGGGCGAGCGGGCGTGGGGCCCGGGGCTGGCAGGTGAGCAGCTTCCGATCCCCTTGTCTGCGAAGGCCTGGCTGGCCGGGCCTCGGCCTCCAGGACAGGCAGCGCAGGGTGGGGTGGGGGCTGGCAGGCTGCCGGGCGGCCCGTTCGGCTCTGCCACGGGACCCCCCACAGCCGGCGGCTGGCCCGGCGTCCGGAGCCTCCGTCTTCCCCGGGGAAGCGGTGCCTCCCTGGAGGGTGCTCGCGATGAAGTGCCGGTGCTGCGGGTGTTATGTCGGGAGAAGTAACAGTACTGCTTCTTTACTTTTTTTTCTCGTGGCTTTATTTTTCATTTTTATTTTTTGCAGTATAACTTAGATTTAATAGTAGTACATATGTTTTCTTTTTCCTCCCCATTGTCCTCCCCCCAGCTTCCCTTACCCCCCAGCACACGTCCTCACCTGCCCCCCCTCACACCAGTGTCTTTCATTCATTGGTTATGCTCATATGCATTTTTTTTTACCTTTTAAACAAATATAGTTGATTGATTTTTTACAGAGAGGAAGGGAGAGGGATAGAAAGCCAGAAACATCGATGAGAAACATCGATGAGAGAGAAGCATCGATCAGCTGCCTCTTGCACTCCCCCCCCCCCCACACACACACACTGGGGATGTGCCCGCAGCCAAGGCACATGCCCTTGACGGGAATCGAACCTGGGACCCTTGAGTCCGCAGGCCGACGCTCTACCCACTGAGCCACCCCGGTGTCGGCAGTAACACTGCTGTTGTTAAACAGCCCAGCCCCGCTCCATTCAGGCTCTGAGGAGACAGGACATGAGGCTTCCCGCTCTGGTCTCTGACCTGCCCTGGCTTTGGAGGGGCCCCCAGTCTGAGACTGGCTGGTCACACCCTCCCCACTTCCTCCCACAGATCACTGCTGTGTGCAACTTCTTCACCTACATCCGCTACATCCAGCAGGGCCTGGTGCGGCAGGACGGTGAGCGCCCTCTGGTGGCGGACGGGGGGACGGCGCTCTAGGGGATGGGCCGGGCCGCAGTGGTGAGGGGTCGATCCGAGGCTGCTGCCCTCCAGTCCGGCCAGGACTCGGTGAGGGGGAAGAGACTGTGGGTGAGGAAAGGGCTGGTGAGCCTGTCGCTGATGTGAGCTGCCAAGGAGCCCCTGAACCCCGCTATACCAGGAACGCCAGCCTGATGCCACCCCCGTGTCTGGGTCCGACTGCTTTCTCCCTGGCCCGGGGCCCTGCAGGGCCAGCTCCCCGTCACTGGCCGGGTGTTGGAGGACCTGCAGGAGGGGCCTCCCCTAGGGACCCCTCTCCTTCAGGGGTGGCCTTCTGGTGTCCCCGGCCCCCTCCTCCCATCCTGCTTCGCCCGGCTTCCGGCGCCTCCAAACTCGCTTCCCTACGAGTCTGCTGAGCCAGTGTGGAGTGTGGGCCTCTCCCCCGGCCTGGGGGGGGGGGGGGGGGCAGTCCCTCGGGGAGGCCGCAGCCAGGCCAGGGTTGAGCCTTGAGGGGCCGCCCCCTTCCAGCTGCGTGGGTCCCGGGGAGGCTTAGGGAGGAGAGGAGGGAAGGCAGGATGGCCCCTGTGCCCTGCTCATCCGTCCGTGTCTGGCTGCGCCACCTGCTCCCACGGCGGCACAGCTCCTGCACGTGTCGGCTCAGCCGTTGGCAGAGCCTGGGCCCGGAGCCTCAGCGTCCAGCCACCCGGGGTCCTGGGGGCGGGGGAGCCCCAGAGTGCCCGCCCGCCGCCCTGCCCAGAGCCAGTGGAGGGCCAGGCCGTCTGCCCAGGGTGGCCCTGAGCCGTCGCCAAGCCCCCCGCCCCCTCTGTCCGCAGCGGAGCCCGTGTTCTGGGAGGTCACGAGGCTGCGGAAGGAGATGTCACTGGCCAAGCTGGGCTTCTTCCCCCAGGAGGCCTAGGCCGACAGGAAGCCGCGCGGAGCCAGCCCTGAGCCGGAAGCTGGACGGCCGGACCCGTGGCCAGTTCCGAGGAGCGTCAGAGCCGGCACCACGCGCCCACCCCAGGACAACAGACCTCACGGGGGGACCCCTCTCCCCGCCCAGTGGCACAGCCACCATGAGACTCTAAAGGCACCAAAGACCAAGGACTCGGCCCCGCACTCGGGGCTCTGCTTTTCGGGAGGGGACACCTGGGACGGTCAGCACCCCGCCCCCAGGTTCCAGGGGCTGCTGCCTGCAGGTGTTTGTGGCTGCTGGGCAGCCTGGTCCCCAGTTCCCAAGCACCAGCACCCCCTGGTGGCCATCCCTCTCCCCGGCCCAGGAGGGCTGCCACCCTAAGTGCCCACAGGGTGGTGGTGCCAGGACTTTCCATGCCAGCTGGAACCTGCTTGACAGCTACCTGGAAGTTGCTCCGACGGACGAGCCCCCCCCCCCCCCGACCTGCCCCTGCCCCTGCCCCTGCCCCTCTGAGCCCTGTGCTCTGGGAGGCACGGCCCCCACCGGGCACTTTTCCCCAAAGCAGAGCACAGACGGGGCCTCGGGGTGCCCTGCCCACCTTCAGCTGTGCGGTCACCAAGCCCCGCCCGCAGGACGGGGGCGGGACAGCCAGGCCCCGGGCCCTCCTCACCCCTCAGCCCATTCGGGACCCCGCACCACCGGGACACACCGCTGCCCCCGGCCGGTGCCCGCCTCTGAATGGAATGCAGCGCATCCCTGTTCAATAAAGGAAGCCTTTGTTGGCGGAGGCGGGGCAGCCACGAGCCTCGCGCCTGTGCCCTGGGGCTCGGCCATCTGCGGGAATGAAACCAAATCCTTCCCTCGCCCACCGCCGGCCCTCGTGCTCCGGATTAAGCCAGATCCTGCAGGGTGGCTGCAGGGAGGACTCCGGGTTCCCCCCCTCCCCGGGTTCTGTGGGGCTGTGGGCTGTTGGTGGGGGGAGCCCGCGTGCTCTCCCTGGGGAGTGGCTGCTGTAGGGAGAATGGCTGGCTAGGCCGGTGCCTCCTGAGGGCCTTGTGGGGGGCTGGGGGGGGGGGGTCTGGGCAGGGACCCGCGGCAGCAATCGGGGACACAGGAGGATGAAGGGCTGGGGCCTGTACTGCCCATCCCTGTCCCCTGCGCCTGTTGCCCTGACTCAGTCTCACCCAGGGCCAGGGAGACACCGGGGACGTTGCAGAGGCCTGGCCGAGGGCCCCCCAGATAGGCTCTGCCTGCCCCCCCCCACCAGGGGGCACTTCTGCTGTCAGGCCCCCGTGGGGCCATCAGGAGCGAACAGGAGCTGAGATGCCCAGGGGTGTGTGAGGGATGGGGACACTCACTCCGGCCCCGTTATCTCATTTCTGAGCTCTTGTCCCCGCCCCAAACCTGGTCACAAGCCCTTTCAATGAACAAATTCATGTAATCCTCACAGCAGCCCCAAGAGGTACTATTTTTAAAAATATATCATTGATTTTTCTTTTTGATTTTTTTTTTTACAGAGGAAGGGAGAGGGATAGAAAGCTAGAAACATCCATGAGAGAGAAACATCGATCAGCTGCCTCCTGCACACCTCCCAACGGGGATGTGCCTGCAACCAAGGTACATGCCTTTGACCGGAATCGAACCCGGGACCTTTCAGTCTGCAGGCCGACGCTCTGTGCACCGAGCCAAACCGGTTTCAGCCCAAGAGGGACTATTATCCCCGTTTTGCAGATGAATCGACTGAGGCACTGGGAGGTCGCACGGGAAATGGAGTCCCCACGCCCGAGCCCAGCCCCGGAGCGCTAACCGGCCCCCTGGACTCCTCCCTCTCGGCGTCTCGTCTCCGCGGGAAAAGCTGCCCGTGGGGTCCCGGTCGGACGGTGTCTGGGCTGGAGGCCGGGAGGGGGCGTGCGGGAGGCAGCCACTGAGCCCTCACTCTGATGCTGATGTTCCTCTCCCTCTCCCCCTCCCCCTCCCTCTCCCCCTCCCCCTCCCTCTCCCTCTCCCTCTCCCCCTCCCTCTCCCCCTCCCCCTCCCCCTCCCCCTCCCCCTCCCCCTCCCCCTCCCTCTCCCTCTCCCTCTCCCTCTCCCTCTCCCTCTCCCTCTCCCTCTCCCTCTCCCTCTCCCTCTCCCTCTCCCTCTCCCTCTCCCTCTCCCTCTCCCAAACACAAAATAAACACCTCCAGACCCCCGCCACGCTCCCGGTGAGGAGCCAGGCCGTCCGCCGGCTCTCGGAGATGGAGAAGCTGAGGTGCCGGGCGTGGCAGGGGCAGGTGGAGTCCAGGTGTGGCTTCCACATTTTCACCCCGTGACCCCTGCCCTGCCTTTGTGCTGCTGGTTTGGGGTCCGGCGGGGCCTCTGAAGGAGCTCAGGCAGGGGGCAGGTGGCTGACACCAGCCACACAGGTGTTATTCCTCGTAAGTGAATGTTCTAGATAACCGTGCGGCCGCCTCGACAGCTGGCACCGGCCGGGGCCGGGGAGCTGAGCCCAGCCGGCCCGGGGCCTGCACCCCACTCTGCCACGGTACAGCCGGCCACGCCTGGCCTGGCCCGGGCCCGGCCCCCCTCAGCCTCAGTTTTCTCATCTGTGAGTTGGGAAGATTGGCTGACGTCCCCTTTACCGCCCCTCCCTCTTTTCCCACTAATTTTATTGTGCTAAAAAAACGCATAAAGTTTACCCTCTTAACCGTTCCAAATATATAGTATTTTTAAGAATATATTTATTTTTTACAGCCAGGAAGGGAGAGGGAGAGTCAGAAACATCGATGAGAGAGGAACATGGGTCAGCTGCCTCCCGCACACCCCCCACTGGGGATGTGCCCGCAGCCAAGGTCCATGCCCTTGACCGGAATCGAACCCGGGGCCCTCCAGTCCACAGGCCGACGCTCCATCCACTGAGCCACACCGGTCAGGGCTATAGAGTGTTTTATTGATTCCAGAGAGGAAGAGAGAGAGAGAGAAACATCAGTGATGAGAAGCTCAGGGGCCGGCTGCCTCCCGCACGCCCCCTGCAGGGGATGGAGCCCGGGACCGGGCCTGTGCCCTGAGGGGGAGCGGGACGGTGACCCGGGTCATGGGCACCGCTGAGCCGGGCTGCGGGCACAGCCAGCCGGGGCGAGCACGCCGTGCGGGACAGGCCAGTGCTTCTGCGCGTCGACTGTCTGCGGCTCCCGTCAGACACCCCGCCCGCCCCGCCGGGGCGCTCGCTGCCCGGACACTGTGGGGCATCGC
Source organism: Antrozous pallidus (assembly GCA_027563665.1). Lineage (NCBI taxonomy): Eukaryota > Metazoa > Chordata > Mammalia > Chiroptera > Vespertilionidae > Antrozous > Antrozous pallidus. The sequence goes on along the minus strand of CM050520.1, from coordinate 2,525,126 downwards.
GCGGGACCGTCCTTTGTGGCCCCTCGACCGCGTCCGGGTTCACGCGTGTTGCCGCCTCAGGGCTGGGTGACGTCCCCTGTCCTTGTCCGCCTGTTGGTGGACACGCGGTTGTGCCACCACTTGGCTAATGCCGCCGGCGTGGCGCGCGCTCTCTCTCTCTCTCTGTCTCTGTCTCTCTCTCTCGATAATGGCTCTCTCTCTCTCTCTCTCTCTCTCTCTCTCTCGATAACTATCTCCCTCTGTAACTCTCTCTCTCTCTCTCGATAATGGCTCTCTCTCTCTCTCTCTCTCTCTCTCTCTCGATAATGGCTCTCTCTCTCTCTCTCTCTCTCTCTCTCTCTCTCTCTCTCTCTCTCTCTCTCTCGATAATGGCCTTGCTAAGCTAATGGCTGTGGGGGTGTCTCCTTGCGGTTCTGACTTGCATTTCTCCGGCGCTTTTCCCGTGCTCGTGGCCGTCGGACAGGCCTCCTCGTCGGGCAGCGTCCTGAGCTCTGCTGCGCCATCGGCCACGCCGCCGGAGAGCGTTGGAGGTGGGGAGGCCGGGTCCTCAGTCACCCTGTGGCCTGCCTCCCAGCCCGCCCTCCGCCGCGGAAGAGGCTGTGCGGGAATGAGCCCCCCGCGGGGCGGTGAGCTTGTGCTGCAAGGCGAGTCCTCAGGCTCAGGCGGGAGTCCGCTGTGTGTGTGCCACGCAGCGTCCGGCTCTGTGACTGCCCTGGGGGGTGGGGGGGGCTGGCGCTCCCGGGCTCTGTGGCTCCTCTCTGGGGGGCTCTGTGGCTGCCCTCTGGGGGGCTCTGTGGCTGCCCTCTGGGGGGGCCTGGCGCTCCCGGGCTCTGTGGCTGCCCTCTGGGGGGGCCTGGCGCTCCCGGGCTCTGTGGCTGCCCTCTGGGGGGGCCTGGCGCTCCCGGGCTCTGTGGCTGCCCTCTGGGGGGCTCTGTGGCTGCCCTCTGGGGGGGCCTGGCGCTCCCGGGCTCTGTGGCTGCCCTCTGGGGGGCCTGGCGCTCCCGGGCTCTGTGGCTGCCCTCTGGGGGGCCTGGCGCTCCCATACCGGTGTGCCCCTTGGGCTTGCCGAGCCCTGCTGGCCGGCACACGCAGCGCCTGGCTCCAGGGCGGCTGGCAGCTCGGCGGGGCGGAGACTCGGTGTGTCCAACAAGAGGCCTGTGTGGCAGGGGAGGCCGGCAGGGCGCGGACAAGGGCGGCATTGGAGTGCCCCCTTCCACGATGCCCCGGTGCCCAGCCCCTCCCTCGCCTTTGGGCCAGTCCCCCACCCCCACTCCCCGCCCTAAACCCGGCGCTCTGGCCGCCGCCCAGCGGCCGCTCAGGAATGCCAAGCGGTGCCTCTCCCTTTCCAAGTGGTCAGAGGGCTCGCTGCTCCGCGGGGTGCGGGGACAACGGAGTCCCAGCCCCCCCCCCCCCCGACTCCAGGAGACGTGAGGAGCCCCTGGGGTGCAGCCCAGGGAGGAGAAGGGACCTGTTGAAGCCCCAAGGCCGGCAGAGAGGTCCCGTGGGGCGCTGGGGGGGGGGGGGGGGGGCGCGGGGGGCCGGGCACAGTTCCGGCTTTACGGGAGCACAGCTCCGGGGCTTGGGCGGCGGGAGCACGTGGTTCGACTTGCGGGGTGCAGGGCCTGGCGGGGTGATGGCCCGGGCCCTGTCCCTGCCTCGCCTCCTGAGTGAGGGACTCTGTGCTGGCCCCACTTCCTCTCCCTCTGGGTGCAGCTGGGGGTGCAGCTGGGGGGCCATGGAGGATCTAACTCACCCCCCGCCCAGCTGCCTCAGGCATGCGCTGAGAGCCGGCCAGGTCCCAGAGAGGGGCTCGGGGTCAGGGGGACCGCTGGGGCTGGTGTGAGGGCCTGCCCCTGTGTGTGATCTAGCCATCACTGTAGTCACCACGCTGTCCCTCGGGTCCCCAGAACTCAGTCATCTCATCGCTGAAGGCTTTTACCCTTTGGCCAGCATCTCCCCACTCTCCGCTCCCCCCCCGACCCCCCCCCCCCCGCCCCGGCTGCTAGCCGCCATGTCACTCTCTGCCTGGATGAGCTGGCTTTTGTCGAGTCCACCTAGAAGGGAGATCATTCGGCATTTGCCTTCCGCTGTCTGGCTGACTTCACTTAGCAAAATGCCCGCCCTGTTGTCATCACGGCGGAGCGCCTGCCTTCCTCGTGGCTGAACAACATCCCCCCCAGAGGCCCGGGCCACGGAATTCGTGCCTGGGTGGGGTCCGCAGGCCTGGCCGGGGATCAGGGCCTGTCAGGTACCCCACCTCCCTGCCTCCTCCCCTCCCTGCCTCTCACCTCTGCCTTCCCTCACTGTCCTTGTCCACCCTCTCCCCCCCGCCCCCCCCCCCGCCGGTCCCCTGGCCCAGCCTGGGGCCCAGCCTCCCTGGGGACACTGGGAGGTTGGCCGGCAGGCCCCATCGGGGATCGGGGCCTGTGGGCTGGGGCAGCTCCTCGTTAAGCACCTGCACCCTGGTGGTCAGTGCACGTCATAGCGACCGGTCATTCTGGTCATTCGTTGCAACGGTCACTTAGGCTTCTGTATAGAGAGATTGTCTCGCACCTTCCTCCTCCGTTCATCTGCCGGTGGACACGCGAGATGTTTCCCTAGCATAGCTCAGCTACTGTGAACAGTCCTGCAGTGAACATGGGAGTGCACATACCTCTTTTCTTATTGTTTAAAGTATTACCACTGGTAGTGCATGAGTCTCCTTTTTTCCCTCCATTGACCCTCCCCGGGCCTTCCCTTCCCTGCCCTCCGTCCCCGAATCTCTCCCCCCCACCACCCCGTGTCTTGGGTCCATTGGTTGTGCTTACATGCATGCACACACGTCCTTCGGTTGATCTCTTACCTCCCCCCCCTCCCCTGCACACACCTCTTTAGGGTCCTGTCTTCATTTCCTCCGGGTGTGTGCCGGAAGTGGGGTGGCCAGGCCACACGGGAGCCCAGTTTTTAATGTGTGAGGGGGCTCCGTGCTGTTTCCACAGTGGCCGCCCCCGCGGACGCTCCCGCCAACAGCTCACAGGGCTCCCCTTCCTGCACATCCTCGCCAACAACACGCGTCCCCTCTCGCCTTTTTTATGAAGTCAACGGGGGGCGGTTGGATTGGCGTTCCCCTGAGGCCGGGCACCTTTTATTTGGCAAATGTCCGTTCCGTTCCTTTGCTCGTCTTTAAATCAGACTGTTTGCTTTTTTGCTCTCGGGCGCTTGACGTCCTTTGGGTGTTAACCTCCGTGTCCTCTCCTTCCCGAGGCGGCCTTTGCATGTGGCCGATTCTTTTGCTGTCTGTGCAGAAGCTTTCTGGTTCGGTGTGGCCCAGGAGCCGGCAAACCGCGGCTCGCGAGCCACAGTTTGCAGCTCTGACGGAGTTTGCCGACCACAGACCTAGACTCTCGATCCCCATAATTGCAGGCTGTTGTTGTTGTTTCTTGGGGTTAAGCCCCTATCCCAAACTGATTATTCTACGGAGCGGCAAACCGCGGCTCTCGAGCTGCGTGTGGCTTGCGGGCTGCAGTTTGCTGACCACAGATATAGCCCCACTCGTTAGTTTTGCTTTCGTTGCTTGTGCTTTTGGTGCTACACCCACAAAATTGTTGCCGAGACCAATGTCAGGAGCTTTCCTCCCTGTTTCCTTTAAGGAGTTTCTTGGTTTCATGTCTTATGTTTAGGGGTTTGATCCCCCCCACTCCCCCCCCCCCTATTTTTGGCCTAAGAGTGTATATTTTACCAGGGCAAAGGCATACTTGTGAATGAACTCATGCAACACACACTATGCAGTTGCATCATTTAGAGGCGTTTGCAGGGACAGGGGTGCAGGGTGGGCCTGACTCCTCCTCCTGCTGCTTGCTGGCCCTCCTCTGCCGGAAGGAGCAGGCAGCCAGCATGGACTCCACCACCCCAGAGGGTTTTTTTTTTCCTTTTTATAAATATATTATTGATTTCAGAGAGGAAGGAAGAGGGAGAGAGAGATAGAAATATCCATGAAGAGAGAGAATCATTGACTGGCTGCCCCCTACTGGGGATCGAGCCCACAACCGGGGCATGTGCCCTTGACCACAATCGAACCTGGGACCCTTCAGTCCAAAGGCCGATGCTCTAGCCACTGAGGCAAACCGGCCAGGGCAGCCCCAGAAGGATTTTTTTTTTTTTTTGTCGTTGTTGTTTTCATTCATCCCTTCTCCTTTGGCAACCACCAGCTTATCTATAATAATAAAAGCGTAATATGCTAATTAGACCTTTTGGATGTCATTCGGCACATCCTTCCAGACGAAGCCACTGTAGCGGGGGCAGAGGCAGTTGGGGGCAATCAGGCAAGCAGGCGAGCAGTTAGGGGTGATCAGGCAGGCAGGCAGAGGAGTTAGGGGCAATCAGGCAGGGAGGCAAGTGGTTAGGGGCAACCAGGCAGGCAGGCAAGTGGTTAGGGGCGATCAGGCAAGCAGGCAGGCAAGCAGTTAGGAGCCAGCAGTCCCGAATTTCTAGAGGGATGTCCGGCTGCCGGTTTAGGTCCGATACCACAGGGGTCAGACGTCGCTCGAGGGGTACCGGATTATGAGAGAGTGCAGTCCGGGCTGAGGGACTCCTCCCCATGCATGAATTTCGTGCACTAGGCCTTTACTAGCTCTGTGTTTCCTTTAAGAGGCTTCTTCCTCAAATCCGATCCACAGCCTGTGTGTGCGTGTCGAGGGCAGGGGGAAGTGGGGGAAGCAGGGGAGGGGGGAGGGGAGTGTGGCTGGCAGGTCACTGCAGATCCCCCTGCTCCCACCATGGTCACGAGGATGCGAGGAGGCAGCCCCATTGGTGATGACATCACAGCCTCACCGGTTGTCCTGGCAACCAAAGCAGGTGCTCCTGGTCCCAGAGAGAACCCAGAGGCCTCCTCAGCCTTTCTCCTGGGCCCTGCTGTGCCCACCCACAAACGCTAGCCGCAGTAACGGCCTGCGAATGGACAGCCGGGGAAAATAGCAGCACACCGGATAAATGTACGGCTGAGCCTTCAACAACGGGGACTAGGAGCACCAATGGCCTGTAGTCGGAAATCTAATGTCCCCCTGTCCAGGGAGCTCAGTGGTTAGAGTTATCCTGATAGGCCAGGGTTTCGGGTTTGACCCCAGGCCAGGGCACATACAAGAATCAACCAAAGAATGTGTGAATGACCAGGACAATAAACCCTTGTTTCTCTTTCTCCTCTTTCCTCTCTCAAATCAATACATAAGAAAAAAATTGTTTTAAATCTTCTATAACTGTTGAGCCCCCCAAAACTGGTGGTCCACAGATACATGGGGGGGATTGGCTCCAGGACCCCCAC